>CM053773.1:175896836-175955629 GCA_028658325.1 Potorous gilbertii
ATATAATAGTATGTACTATGTATTATATATTATAGTATATAATATAAATGAACTATGATCAAGATGGAATTATACCAATGATGTAAGAATTATTCAACAAGAGGAAAACAATAAACATAGCTTATCAAAATGAAAATTAAAACCTCATAATTTTATTAATAGATGTATAAAAAGCCTCTGATGAAGTACAACAGAGCATAGGCCTAGAAAGACATCTTTATATGATAAAAATTACATATCTAAAATTCAGAATTAGCAGCATTTACAATCGTAGTCCCTGCACAGGCACAACATAGTCCCTCCCCTCCAAATGACTTATCTCTTTTCTCATACTTAAATGGAAAGCTTTTCCCCAGACAGCTTTTTAATCAGTTTCTCATGCCCCTTTCAACAACCATATTGTTCACATAGAAAAGGGTATCTTATGCCATTCATAAGCTAAAGTCATCCCTTCTCTTTAACAAAAGCTCATTTTCTGTCCCTTCCAACAATCAAACTATTCACATAGAACAGGAAAAGTAACGCATGAAATTAGAAATATTAGAAGCTACTGCCAGTAAATACAAGAGAAGCGTCCCTTTCCTCCACTGCTGTTTAATATTGTTTTAGACATGCTACAAAAAGCAATAAGCCAAAAGAAAGGCATATGGACAATAAGAAACACGTATTTGTAGACCACATGACTAGTTTACTCAAAAAGTCCTAGAATCAGCCAAGACCCTAATTGAGACAAAAGTAGCAGAATAAAAAATAAATAAATCCAGAAAAATGAACAATATTTTTATATAGCAAAAATCAAATCCAGTAGGAAGGACTGGAAAGGGAAATCCCATACAAAGTAACTATAAAATGCAGAACATAGAATACTGGAATTGAAGTCAGGATGCCCTGAGTGCAAAACGAGTTTTGGACATTTTCTACCTGAGTAACTTTGAGCAAGTCACATATCTCTGTATGCCTCAGTTTCTCCATTTGTAAACTGGGGGTTATAAAAACGCCTATCCCTCAGGGTTGCTGTGAGGATAAAATAAGATAATTTGTGAAGTGCTTTGCAAACAAAGTTTCTTTTATAAGTGCTAGTTATTATTAATACCATTATCTTCATCATTATCGGAGCTTCCTGGAATGAGGAAGTGATAACCTTGCGGTATTTCTACATATGTTTGATTTAATTTGTATAATCTTCCTCCATACCATCCTAATACAATGCTTCTTCATGGAATGGAGGTTATCTAGGGTTCCTGAAACAGATTCTAGTAGAGTACATGCTCTGATCGATTTGGCCATGTGTTGGTTCAGAATTAACAGGCTATTTGTTTTCCAAGGATGAGTCTAGCTAAGTATTAAGTTCAATACCAGCAGACTAGTCATCAGATGATAAACTCTTTGGTCAAGGCAACCCATGAAATAAATAAACTCTAGTGGGGACCTCAATTTACTCTCTCATATCTAGAAAAACCTAACCATAAAAGAAATAAATTAAGGAGATGAGTGGAATTTTGGAAAATTTAGACATGATACTCTCCTGCAAAATATTGGATGGTAACAGACAGAAGCATATCTATGTTCAGCTATGCATAGCACCTTAACAAAAAATTGATCATGCATTAGGGTAGAAAAACTTCACAAGCATATTCAGAAAAACAAAAATATAATATACATCTTTTTCTGACCGTGTTGCAATAAGAATTATACTCAAAAAGGGCCCTTGAAATATAGATTAAAATTAATTAGAAACTAAAGAACTTAATCCCAAAGAATGAGCAAGTCAAAAAACAAATAATAGAAACAATCATTAATTTCATCAAAAATAACAAAAACAATGAGATAATATATCAGACTGCGTGGGAGGTAACCCAAGAAATACTCAAGGGAAAATTTATATGCTAAACACTTGTATCAATAAAAAAAGAGAGAAAGTAGATCGATGAACTGGCATGCAGCAACAATAATAAAAAAAGAACCCCTAGAAACACAACAAATTAAAACATAGCAAATTAAATACCGAAGTAAAAATCCTGAAAAACTAAGGAAGAGATTAACAAAATGTAAAAAAAAATTAAATTAATATATAAAACTAAGAGCTCTCTTTTTTAAAAAATCAATAAAATAGATAAACTATCAACTAACTTAATTTTTAAAAAGAAAACAGGAAACCATATTATCAGTATTTTAAAAAGGTTAGACTAAAACCCAATGAAAATGAGATAAAAGCAGTCATGGAGAGTTATTTTTGCTTAACTCTATTCCTATAAAACTTAAAAATCTAAATGAAATGGATGAATATCTGCAGAAATATAAATTGTACAAATTAACAGAAGAGGAAATAGAATATTTAAATAACCCTATCTTAGAGCTATAAATGAGCTCTCTAAATGAGGAGGGGCAGGAGAGAAGAAACAGGACCAGATGATACAAGTGAATTCTACCAAATACTTAAAGAATAATTAAAATACTGCAGAAATTGTTAAAAAAAAAAAACAAGTAAAGAAGTAATCCTACCAAATTCTTTCTATAACATAATAATATGATCTTGATACCTAAACCAAAGAGAGACAAAACAGAGAAAGAAAACTATAAATCAAGTTCCCTAATGAATATTGATGTAAAAATTTTAAATAAAATACTAGCAAGGATATTACAACAGTATGCCAAAAAGTTCAGACACCATGACCACTCTTGATTTATATAAAAAACTCAGAACTGATTGAATACTAAGAAAACTTAAAATGTAATTGACCCTATCACTAACAAAAACAACAAAGATCATAGCATCATTTCAATAGGTACTGAAAAGCTTTTGATGAAACAGAATGCACATTCCTGTTTAAAAAAAAATTCACTAGAAAAATAGGAACAAATGGAGTTTTTCTTAAAATAATAAATATTATTTACATAAAACCAAGAAAAAGCATTTTCCAATAAGGCTAGGTAAAAGACCAGCAAAGATGTCCATTATCACCATTACTATTCAATATTGTACTAGAAATTCCAGCTAAAGCAATGACAAGAAAAATAAAATCAAAGGAGTAAGCATAGATAATGAGGAGAAAAACTTTGTGATATCACTATGTGATAATATGATGAAATAATGAGAGAACCCTAGAGAGCCAAATAAAAAACTAATGGAAACAATTCACAACTTCAGAAAGTTAGAGGATATAAAATAAATCAACACAAATCATCAGTGTTTCTATATATTATCAATAAAACCCTGCAGGAAGATACAAAAAGAAAAATTCTGTTTAACTATAGACAATATAGTATACTTGGAAATATACCTACCATAACACTCTTAAGAACTATGTCAACACAATTACAAAACATTCTTCACACAAACACAGATCTAAATAATTAGAGAAATATTAATTTGCTCATGGAAAGGTTAATATAATAAAAAAAACACTATCTAAATTAATTTATTTATTCAGCACCATATCAATATAAAACCAGAAAAAAGAGCAAATTTCATCTGGAGGATGATGAAGAAAAGGCAAAAAATATCAAGGGATTTAATGAAAAAAATTTGTGAAGGAAGGGGACCTAGCAGTATAAGGTTTCAAACTATACTACAAAGCTATAAGCATTCAAAAAAAGTTGGCAGTGGATAAGAAACAGAGAGGTTGATCAATCGAATAGATTAGGTACATAATACATAGAAGCAAATGGGCATAGTAACCTAGGTCTGATATGCCCTAAGATCCCAGATATTAGGACAAAAACTTGCTATTTGACAAAAACAATTGGGAAAACTGGAAAGCAATCTGCCACAAACTAGGCAAAGGGCAACATCTCATATCATATATAAAAATAAGGTACACTATTTAGACATAAAAGGTAATATCATAAGCAAATTAGCTGAGCATGGAAGAAATTATCTGTCAGGTCTATGGATAGGAGAGTAGTTCGTAGTCAAAACTGAGATACATAGGAGGTAAATGGATAATTTTGATTATACAAAATTTAAAGGTTTTGCACTACCAAAGAAAGTCAAGGTAGACCAAGTTAGAAGAAGAGAAAGAGACTGGGGGAAACAATCTTTCCTGAAAGTTTCTCTGATAAAGGTCTCATTTCTCAAATATAAAGGGAATTGAGTCAAATTTACAAGAAGGAGTCATTTTTCAGTTGATAAATGGTCAAGGATATGAACAGGCAGTTTTCAGAGTTTCGAGGGAAATCAAAGCTATCAGTCATCACAAGAAAAAATGCTTTAAATCACTAATAATTAGAGAAGTGCAATTTAAAACAACTCTAAGGTACTGCCTTGCACCTAACAGATTGGCTAAAAGGAAAGAAAAGGAAAATAACAAATGCCAGAAGAGATGTTGGAAAATAGGCACACTAATACCCTATGGGTAGAACTGTGTACTAGTCCTACCACTTTAGAGAACAACTTGGGAGTCAATGATCAGTGATCAAGACAATATGCTCAAGGGTATTAAATTATCCATACCCTTTGATTCAGCACTACAACTATGACAGCTATACTACAAAGAAAATGCAAAAGCAGCCATGCATACACAAATAGTGGATTTGTGGCAAAGAATTGGAAGCTGAAGGGGTGCCCACCAGCTGGAGAATGGCTAAACAAATCAGGTTTGATATAAAGTGGGAAAAACTTCCTGCCAATTTGAGCTTAATTCAGAAGAGTCCATATTGAGAGTTAATGAATTCACTATCACTGGAGTTTTCAAATAAAAGTTGAATGATCACTTATCAGGCACATTAATAGAGGGGATTCTGAATAGGTTGGAGGTGGACTCTATGTCCTCTGACGGCCCTTACAGACCTGAGAGTGGATGATGCCTGTACCTTTGATCTTCTCCCTTCCTGGATCTTCTGGCAGATGACACCCCACCAAACATCCCTTCTGTCCCTTCCACTGTATTTTTGTCTCTGCCTCTCATTCTCTCATCTTGAATCTCTCTCTCTAGGTACAGGTTCCCTCTCCTTTAAAAACAAACAAAAAGTTCTTACTTGATTCTTCCACGCCCTCAAGTTGTTGTTCTATATCTCTTCCACCTTTCAAAGACAAACTCCTAGTGCAATCTGTCTATTTTGCTTTTCTCCAACTCTACTATAATCCCTTTGTAATCTGGTTTGGGACTCCCAACACTCAGAGCTGAAACACCTCTTTCCAAAGTGACCAGTTCTCTCTTATTTGCCAAATTTCCTGACCTTTCTCAACTCTCCTTGTTTTAAATCTCTCTGCAACATCTAACATTGTCAACCATTTTCTTCTGGATACTCTTGCTCCTGTATTTTTATGACTGCTCCCTCTGGGTTCTGCTCTCACTTGTCTGACCATTTCTTCTCAGGCTTCTTTGCTGGTTCATCATTCCTTTATCTGCAGGAATACCTCAAAACATTGTCCTTGTTCTTCTCCTGGCTTAATGGTCTTACTGGCTTTCATGGATTTAACGATTATGTCTATGCAGACAACTCCTAGATTTACAGCTTTAGGCCTAATTTCTTTCTTAAGCTCTAGTCCTGAGTCACCATCGTTTATTGAATATTTCAAAATGAATGACCCATAGCACTTCAAACTTAATATTTTCAAAATCAAACTATCTGTCACTTCCAAATCCATTCCTTTTCTTAACTTCCCTATTTCTATTGCAGGTACTACTATGTTTTCAGTAACCCAGGTTCAAAACTTTAGAGTCTCTCTCACCTACCCCACATATGCAACCAGTTGTCAAATCTTGTTAATTACAGCTATACAATATCTCTCACATCTGTCCATTCTCTCTACTCTTTTGGCCATAATTGTCTCTTATCATCTCTCATTTGGACTATTGCAGTAGCCTTCCAATGTGTCTCCTTGTCTCATTACTTCCTTCTTTAAACCATCTTTCATCCCGCTACCAAAGTTATTTCCTAAAGTACAGGCCTGACTCTGTCATTTGCCTGTTCAATAAATGCCACTCTATTACCTCCAGGACCAAATACAAACTCCTACATCTGACATTTAAAGTCCTTGGCCACCTGGCTTCTGCCTACTTATATACTCCTCCCCTTCATGCTTTCCACAATCCAGTCATACAGTCTTGCTGTTCCTCAGCCAAAAAGCATTTCTTAAATGGCTACTACGTATCAGACTTCATGCTAAGTCTCTTACCTTAAGTAGCTCATATTCTAATGGAGAAGACAATGTCTAAATAAATAGGTGTACCATACAAGATATGTACAGAATAGATGGAAAGTAATCTCAAAGGGGAAGGTATCAGCAGCTGAGGAACCAAGAAAGGCTGCCTGCGAAGATAGAATTTGAACTGAGTCTTGAAGGGAGTCAAATGTTCAAAGATATGGTGAACAGTCACATGACAATATTTCCCTATTTTATACATGCAGTCCTCCATGCCTAGAATGTACTCCTTCCTTACTTTTACTTCTTTCAGAGATACAAAATGAGGCATACATTTTCAGATAAGGGCAATATGTTGACTTCTTTACCTGTATTTCTTTGGTTCAAGGGAGAGTTTTATTAGGGTTGGGTAGAGGAGGTTGCTGGAAAGTTTATAACACTTACATGTATATATACACATATGTATACATACATGCTTATATGTATATGTGTATGTGAATTTGGAAGGAGGTCTCCAATAAAAAGCCTAAAAAAGTTCAGTCTTGAGCACATGCTGTCCAAAACCACTCATGACTTGACTAAAAGCAGAGTTACGCACGCTTATCAAATTTGCAAATAACATGATACTGGGATTGTTATGCCTAAAATGGTCCCTTTGCAACTTCCACTAGTTGCTCTGAGTTCTGCTTTTTGGGGCCAAGATGAACAAGGCTAAGCCCTTTGCTACATTATTAATTATTTAGATACTTGAAGACCACTATCATGGCCCTCCTAAATAGTCTCTTCTTCAGGATAACCATCCTCATTTCCTTCAATTAATCTGCATGTGACATGATCTAGAGGCTCCCAACTGATACATGGTTAATGGCATAAATGAGTAATTGTCAAAGAGAAAAAAAGGATAAAAAGAAACATAAATCATCAATAACTATTTGAAAAATTTTCCAGGCTGCACCCCCAATCTCAAAGTCCTTTGAATGTGATTTAGATTAGATGGACTTTGAGTTTCCATTCAACTCTGGAAGTCTATGATTATTTGGGTCAACTCTTTAGTGACCTCAGGGGGACTTCTCTACTCCTGTCCAGTTCCCTCTTCCCTAGTATTCTTAGGGTAGCTTTCCCACCATGGATCAATATCCTGTCACCATCCTTCCTTTTGTTTTTCAGAAGGGAAAGTTTCTGACCTGCTCAATCTTGAGTCCTTGAGTTTCCAGGAAATGGTTGAACAACTCTAAAGCCAGATTTACTCGAACTTGGTTCTTGCTCTTCAGGCCATTCAGAAAGGTCAGGAGGAGTTGGGTATTTTGGTTCACTGAGAGGTTTTGCCCAAATACCTGTAAAAGCCAAGAGTCAAGGAATTATCTTTTAGAGAGCTAAGTCATACTGGGGCCAGGTTTCCTAGTAATAGGAGGAACCACTGATTCTCAAAGGATCTAGAATGAGTGAAAGTTGAATCACTCTTACTTAGGTAGAATATATCGATACCAATGAGGTCCCACTATTGTATAATCCATAATACAAATGCGCAGGACTGTTCTCTCAGAATGAGAATCACAAAGAAATTCAATTTACATAACTTAGATAAGCAGTACTTGACTAGCTAACATCATGATGCATACTTACACTGGTATAAGCCATATGAAGGTAACAGAGCTATCAAGCCATGAACCTGAACTAAGAACCCATAGTAGTGTATGTACCTATGCATACACATATATACATATGTTGAAATGATGGTAAAGGGAAGGAAAATCAAGACAAATCCTGCAGCATTTCTACTATGCCACTCTCTTAAACTTTTTATAAATACACTTAACCAACCCTAAATGCCATGATTCAATGCTCCTCCTATTATATGTGCTCTGACTCACATGTAAACCCTGCATCTCCACTCTGCTCTCTCTGCACCAAAGTTGCGCTTCTTTAGAGTCAATTATTATTCACTAATGACAACAATATTTATTATCACATGATAGAAGGGATCATCCACTATAATCTGCTTGTTTTATAGATGAGGACACTAGCACTCAGAGAATTTAAGTGATTTGCTCAACATGAGACCAATAGTAGGTAACAGAGTTTGATTTAAAAATCAGGGCTTCTAGCTACTAATCACCTGTTCTTTTCACTTCCCCATTCTTCCTTTCGATGAACTATTTAATGTATGTGAAGCCCAACATTTTAACTTGTGGAAAATAGTCTTTCCAATGTTTCAGTACCACCATGATTTTATCAGTGTATTTCCTCCAACAACGCAGGTGGGCAACCCTTCTATTTTTCCATCTCAAGTAACTCTCATTTTTGTTCTCCCATAAAAGTGCCACAGAGGGTCCACTCAGCGTGATGGGGGCCTTCCTTAGGGAGTATTCATATTCAGTGGATACTATGGCATGGGGACTATCCATCAGTTAGTTGTTCCTTGCCCTTGCTACTTGACCTGACCATCTTTATTCTGGTCATACATTTCTCAGATATGGTCTCTTATATCACCTTTCCTGTGTAATTCATTTCTTAAAATGTATTGCAACTTGCCTGTACTCATCATGTACCTGTCTTTTGTTTGGCTTTCAGGTGATTCTAAATTTCAATTGTTTAAAGACAATAGAATACCATGACTGGAAGCTACATACCAGAAGGATACTAGTATTTAAATGATGAGTCTTTTGTTTAGAGGGAAGCTTGCATTCATCAGAAGAACTATGCAGTTTCTTAAAGTCTTCTATCCTTGTGCTGTTCAATTCTGGCCCCAAATCTTGGTTCGTTTTGTGTTCATCTTTCATTTTCGAAGGAGATCATGACATCAGAGAAATGATGACATGACTTGTCCTTGACTTATTTTTTTGAATAAGGGAGGGCTGTGCAAGGTCACCAACCTCACTTTCTCTTCCTGAGCCATCTGGGTTCAATGACCAGATATTCCTTAGGATGACTGGAGATGGCCCAAGGAGCAATTGGAGACCTCGGCCTTTTAAGTCTGGCCTTTTCAAGTACTCACTTAGAGAGAGGTAACACCCATTAAGTGAATAGTTCTCTTTAGGAAGTTCTCAGGGAATGGCTCTTTTAATGAACAAAAGAAAAAATAACTAAATCAAGCTGGGAGGGAAACAGAAACTATTACTGTTGGTAATTACTCTAAGTTAGCCATTAAGTGGAGCTTGGGCAGGGACCTATTGTTGATCAGTCTATGGGCTTTAGAGTGCATGGGTTAAATGTTTTGGGAATGACAAGGAAGGAAGGAAGGAAAGAAGGAGCTCATAATAAGCTAAGAAAAACAAAGAAATTGAGAATAATGACACCCCCCAAAAGAGATTTGGGGCCATATAATGGAAAATTGTATAGTTATTAGACTGATTAAAACACTAAGTCACCGATCCTCTAAATGGGAGTTCCTTATTCAGGGACATACCTTCTTATGAAGAACTGCAGAAAGGATAAAAAAAAGAGATGCAGTAGAAAGACATGGAAAGATTAAGGACAGAAGAATAGAAGGTAATGGAAGAGTTTCTGTATCTGGGATTGCCCTTTAATCCAATTCACTTCTGTACTAGTGATGAACAGGCAGGGAGGGGTGATGAAGGTCCTGTAAAATCTGACCAAAGCAGAAGACTCAAGGATCACAAGCAGTAGCACATTAGGGAGCAAGAAAAATTGGACAGAAAAGTAAACAATATTTTGAGTCGCAAATAACCTTAATCAATGAATATTAACGCCCTGGGAGGACATGAGTGGAATGGTATTGTAAGAACTTCTTAGTTCCATGTATAAGTGACTGACAAGATCTCAGTCTCAGTGCCATAATTATGTTTGTGGAATTCCTGGGTTTGGGGAATACTTACAGATCAGCAAAGGGCTAGCTAGCTATGGGCAGATCCATTGGTTTGTGATTTTTATCCTTTTTGAGGCATTGGTAAAGAATTGTTTTCCATTAAACAATCCAGTTTCCTCAATTACAAAATGGGGATGATGATATTATCTATCTCCTAGGATTATTATGAGGATCTAAAGAGGCAATATTTGTAAAGCACTTAGTACAGCGCTTGGTATACATACTGGGCACTAAATAAATACTTGTTTTTTTCCTCCCCCTTTCTTTTTTTCTCCTCCTTCCTTTCCTTTCTTCCTTATATGATCAATGCAATTATGTATAGTGTGACTTCACTGAAATCCAGCATGAAGAAAAGAAGGCAAAGTTTCCAGTGAGGGGGGTTGAGCCAAGAGACAATTTGGATAGATCTACAGATGCCACATATGTAGACCAATGACATACCTAGATCCTTTCACCCACAAAAGGGGCAGAAGTAGCCAGTTCTCTAAGAACCCCTAGTCTTCATCAATGTATATTCAGGCACCTGGGCAGCAATGTATTCTAGTGGTTAAATGTGGTTTTGTATTCATTGTCTCTTCCAGTGAAAACTATTTCTGAACATCAAATCTCAGCTGTTCCCTACTTTCAAGGGTCCTTACTTGCTCCTTGGAAATTGTATCAACCAAACTTGAGAGAAATGTCTCAGGTAACAGAGTAAATTACCTGACTCAAAGTGATATACTTCCTACTACAACATGCTGCTACTCAGAATGGAAGAAGATTGGGAGAGGTAAACTGAAGGAAACTGAGGACTTGTAAAGAACACTGAATTTGGAGTCAGATAACCTAGGGTCTAGTCTCAACCTCTGCATTCACAGGAATGACAGGGAACTTTAAACTACTCCATATAAGGGTGAGTTGAAGGAAGGGGATATCTTGAACCTGGAGAAGGGAAAGGTAGGAGAAAGGGGAACATGTTCTTTATTCTTTCTTCTTCAAATATCTGAATAACTATCATAGGGAAGAAGGAGCAAACCAGTTCACCTGTCCCCTAAGAGTAGCAACAATGGGTAGAAGTTACAGAAAGGATAATGTCAACCCAACATAAAAAAAGATAACTTGTTAACAGTTCAAGCTATCCAAAGGCAGAATGAGCTAACTTGAGAGGTAGAAAAGTGTTCAAGAAGAATCTGTATAACCATTATGTAAGAATGTCATAAAAAGAATTCATAGCTCTTTCAAGGGCTGATACTTGAAAACCCCTTGAAGTCCCTTACAAATCTGACATTCTAAGGCAAGCACTATATATAACTTTGGGGAACACATTTCACTTCTCTGGGTCCCAGTGCCCTCCTCTGTCAAGGTAGAGGGTTGGACTAGATGAATCCTAAGATTTCTGCCAATTTTGATAAGCTGTGAGGACCTATAGCTGGGAGTCTACACATCAGGGTAGTCTTATTTCCTTATCTCCCTGAAGCCCCAGAGTCTGGGGATACTTACCTTCACCAGATGGGAGCAATTCTTGTTCATTTGCCTCAAGAACTTCATGTCCAAAGTCTTCAGTTGCTTCAATGGGTATGGGCACCTGCTGTTTTCCTCAATCCCTGGCATGAAGAAGTAGATCTGAGATATTTTCATTGGGAAACTCAGATGCCATATCAGAAGAAAAAAAGACATTGGCAAACTGAAGAGTAGGGTGAATAGGGCAAACTGAATGGTGAGGGGACTATTAGAAAGGATGCCACACTTAAACTGTTTAAACACCTTGAAATATTTAGCCTGCAGTGAAGACTTAGGATGACATAATTGTTTTCTTCAAATGCTTGAAAGGTTGACATATGGAAAAAGAACTGGATTTTTTTCTGGTTAAATGTAGGAGCTAAAGGTAGAAGCTTCAAAAAATACATCTAAGTTCAAAATAATGAAGTTTCCTAACAATTAGTTGTTCCAAAATAGAATAGACTACCTTGGGAGGCAGTGGGTTTCCCATGGTGGAGGTCTTCCTCCAGGGTCCAATATGGAGCCATCAGACAAAGGATTAACGACCACATCCTGGAATACTCTAAGTGCTGTTCCATTAGGGTTTGTACTAGATGACTTTTGAGATTCTTTCCAATTCAGGGGATAGATTCTAACACTAATTGCATATAGGAAAGTCACTTTCCTTCTCAGAAGTTCAGTTTCCATCTTGGTGAAATGGAGGAGTTGAACTAGCTGATCACTAAGGTTCCTTTAAACTCTAAAATTCTTAATGGCAACTCGACAAAAGTAGCCATTGTTATCACATTAGTGCTTCATTACAGTGAAGGAGATCATGAAGAGATGACAAGATCACTGTAGTTGGAGTAAAGAGATCTGAACTTGAGTCAAGCTGTACTTACAAGGTGTTGATCAGGTAAGTCACCCTAGTTATCTGCACCTCAGTTTTACCATCAGTAAAATGGAGGAGATGATATCTACTCTACCTACTGCACAAATTTATTGTGACAAAAGTGCCCCAAATCTCAAAACAGAATTGTTATTTTACAATATGATGTACTGATTCCAGAAGCATCTAATCTGACTTAAAACCCTCATTCCTTCTTTCTATGGTTTCTCTTCTCTTAACTTCTCTACTCCTGAGATCTCTTTAACTGTGAGATTATGTGTTAACTGAAATCTACACAAAATTTTAAAAATAAGTGTCCACATCTACAACTTTCTCCCTGTTCTAACAGCTTGTTCAATGGTGGTCCCATTGGCGGCTTAGTTTTGTTCCTTTGAATTTCTTAATATCCATTCACCAAAAGATGTCCTTATATGAAGTTGGATCTAACAAGCAAATCCTCCCTCTCCCCACCACCACCTCCTCTCCCTACCTCCACCCTCCCCTCTCCCACCAAGGAGAGGCACTTTGGAATGCTTCTTCTGTCAGGTGGCAGAATGAGACCTCAATGGATAGTGTTGGAAGACCTCAGTTCACAAACTGCATCAAATACTAACTAGCTGTGTGACTGGGCAAGTCATTTAACACCTCTCAGTCTCAGCTTTCTCATCTAGAAAATGGGAATGATACTGGCATCTTCCTTATAGGGGAGCTGTGAGGATCAAATGAAGGTGACATATGTAAAGTATTTTGTAAACCTTAGAGGCTACTATATCAATGCTAGCTCTTATTATCACCAGATCAGGAAATACATGGGCAACTCTCCTGCCCTGAGTAATTGAATTTCACAGTTAATTTCCACTTCCCAACACTTCACCCTCAAATTAAACAAGTCACCTAACTTCCATACTGGAACTCCAATGGATTGCTTTGTGTTCCAAGCCCCTGGATTTTTTTTTCATCTCTTTCTCAGGTAGGCAAGCATTAATGAAAGATGCCATGAACCTGGATATCTCCCAAAGTAGCTGAATGAGTCACAAAAGCTGACAGAAAATTTAGTCCAGTCCACCCAGGGTTTATGCCAACGTATACTCATTCAAAGTTGTTCTCTCCCTCCAAACAATGCTTTTAAAGCATGGTCATATTCATTATGTTATTGGATCACAATTTCTGTTGTGAAAGTAGAATAACTAACATCACCCCCATTTGACAACCAAGGAAGCTAATGTCCACAGAGAGAGAAGGTAAGAGATGTATGGGTCACACGGTTAGAGCAGACTATAAGCCATTTTTAAAATTTCTTCCAATCTAATGTTCTCACTTTCATATGTCAGGAGCTGTATGAGGAGCAAAATGCATTGTCGGGCACAAAACTGGTTTTCTTCACTCTCATCTCTCCAAAGAAGACTGAACAAAGCTAACTGATGCCCCATCATTGCCAAGGATGTCTCAGACTAAAGAAGAAAGACAAAAGAGAAAAAAAAATTAGCTTGCATGGAAGGGAGGGAGAGGATGTATCTGATGAGAATTCCATTCCTGTCACAAGTTTCTCACTTTCCAAGTTTGGAGGCCATCATAGAAAAAAGAACCAGAGTAGGACAAGGACACCTGGGTTCCAGACTTGACTCTTACTAATTAGCAATGAAACTTCAGGCAAGTCCCTTGAATTCAGTTGCCTTATTAAATTATCTCTTTCCTGCTGACTTCCCAGGAGATGTTCTGAAGGTCAAGTGAAAAACTCCTCATGAAGATCCTTTGAAAAGAATAAATTTACTATACAAATGTAAGCATATGTGACTATTAGGAAACTATACTGATGGACCAAAATCTGGTTTACTATTCGATTACCTGAGACAGTTTTTGGTTATCTTAATTAAGACCCCAAACTTTTATTCCAAGGAAGGTTTAAATAAGTCTAAGGAAGAAAGGGTGTGGGATAATTGGTTTACTCAATAAGAATTGTGTACTGATAGGCTCAGGAAACTTGGCTCTGAGGATCATCAATTAATCATCAAGGAAATTCAGAAAAGATTCATAAGACAGGTTGGAGGGAGTATGACCTTCTAGTACATACATGCCTGAGGAACAAAATGTTGGACAGAGCTATGGTAGCAGAAAGAGATATCAGGAAGAGACACTGGATCTGCAGACATCAGAAGACTTAGCCTAAGGAAAGGCCCAAGAAAAATTGGTTCTTTATACACATGCCCCTCCAAGCGTGTGCTTATCCAGACACTATAATATAATATAATCCAGACTTTTGTCTTAAACACAAAGAGGCCAGCATTTAACTAGAAATAGATATAAATGTAAGTTAGGAGGAGAGCTCAAATTGCCTGAATGTTGGGAATTTTCCTAACAGCAGCTCTGAAAAATGGTGACTAAACTCAATGTTTCATCCAAAATAAACTCCCTGCAGCTGAAGAGGAGAGAACTACATGGATCTTAGAGGTCATGGTATGGTCCCGTGGGTTGAAAATAAGTTAATTATTCTAACAGTCTTATTATTATAATTATATTATCATATAATAATAGTACTATTTTTTCTAACAGAAATAATCACTGTCTTCGAGAATCTGAAGAACTTCTTTGGGGGAAAAGTGCAAACTCATACTACATGAGTATCACATGGATGTTGATTCTCTGTCACACCCCTAAACCCTTAGATATTCAACCTGCTCACCTCCCATACATTACTCCTTCACCCCACCTCAGCCACACACAAAGGTGACTTGGAGCTTGCCTTCACTCACAAATATTCAAGAATTTTGAAATCCCCACTTGACCATAATCCATTGGGTTTTCACCTCTCCTTTTGCCTTCTCTTATATAACCCTACTCTCCATGCATCATGAACTCCAACCTCTTGACTTCTCCAATCTGTCCCAGGCCATATCTCCTGCTCTAGCTACTCTTTCCTCTCCTCCTCATCTTGACCCCTTACTCAACCAGTTCAACTCTACTGTCTTCCTCTCTTGAATTCCCTCATCCCTTTGATCACACTGCCAATTACACTCAGCAAAATCTCAGTCTTTGATTGTTTCTACCATTCATTGCTTTTTCTCTTACACATATGCTGCTGAATAAAGGAGAAAACCACCACCATTCTGACTGGGTTTATCATAAATTTATGTTACATAACCTCAACTGGGCCCTCACTGCTGATAGGGAATCTTACTATAACTCCCTTATTAAGTCACTATCCCATTTTCCACAGTAACTCTTTCAAAACTTTTCATCTCTCCTCATACTTCCCATGCTTCTCCTCCCCACAACTCATTGTAAAGAACCTTGCTTCATATTTTACAGAAAAAAACTGAGGCCATTTGCTGTGTACTCCCTCTTCTTCTTCATCTCCTATCAGATGCCTTCTATCACTATCTCCTCTTTTAGTCCTGTCTCACACAATGAAGCCTAATCCCTCTACTTGTTCAAGTGATCCTATTCCATTCCATTTCTTCCAACAGATTGCCCCTTCTGTCATTCCCACTTTTTCCACTAATTTTCAATCTCTCCCTCTCTATGGGTTCATTTTCAGCTGTCTGCAAAGGTATCTATGTCTCTTCCATGATGAAAAAAAAAACCCTTTCTTAACCTTTCTATCCATGCTAACTATTGTCCTAAATCTCTTCAGTCCTTTGTAGTTAAACTCAAAAAAGGGATCTACAATAGGTACCTCCACTTTCTCACCTCTTACTTTCTTCTTAACCCCTTCTAATCTGGCTTCCAACTTTATCATTCCACTAAAACTGCTCTCTCCAAGGTTATTTTTGATCTTAGTTGCCAAATCCTTTTCTCAGTTCTCATTCTCCTTGACTTGCCTGTGGCCTTGGACACTGATGATGATCATCTCTAACTCCCTTCTCTCTAGGTTTTCAGACACCACGCTCTCCTGGTTCTCCTCCTACCTATCTTTCTTCCAAGTCTCCTTTGCAGGATTCTCATCCAAATTTTACCCTCCAGCCACAAACACCCCTCAGGGTTCTTCTACCCTAGGTTCCCTTCTTGGCTTTAAATGCCATCTCTATGTTGAATATTACCAAATCTACCTATCCTGCCCCATCCTCTCTGTGGACCTTCAAACTTGTTTCTACAACTACCTTCCAGATAGCGGCAATGTCCAGTAAACATCTTGTGCTAAACAAATCTGGAACAGAACTCATTACCTTTATTCCCAAACCCTCCCCTCTTCTATCTTTTCCTATTACTGTAGTTGTTCAGTCATTTCAGTCACGTCTGACTCTTTGTGACCCCATTTGGGTTTATCTTAGCAAAGATGCTGGAGTGGTTTGCCATTCCCTTTTCTACCTCATGTTACAGATAAGGAAACAGAGGCAAACAGGGTTAAGTGACTTGCTCAGGGTCACACAGCTATGAAGTGTCTAAGGTCAGATTTGAACTTGTCTTCCTGACTCCCCATGCTCTATCTACTGTACCACCTAGTTACCCTCCTAGTCCCTCAGGCTTGCAACCTAGGAATCATGGATCCCTATAACCTCCAGGATTATACCTCTGTTTGATGTTCAAAGTCCTTCACAACCTAATGTGTCTTGCCCTTCCTTCCTAGTATTCTTACACCTTACTCCTCACCAAGTACTCTTTTTTGATCTAGTGACACTGGCTTATTTGCTATTCCATGAGTCCTTGTTCAGTACACTCCAGACATTTTTTCTATCTCCTGTATCTGGAATGTTCTCCCTCCTTAACTCTACCTGGCTTTAAGTCCCAACTAAAATCCTATCTTTCACAGCAAACCTTTCTCAACCCTTCTTAATTCTAGTGCCATCCCTTTGGCAGTTATTTTCTATTTAACCAGTATATAGCTTGTTTGTATATTTCGTTTTCCCCATTATATTCTAGTGCCATCCCTTTGGCAGTTATTTTCTATTTAACCAGTATATAGCTATATCTCGTTTTCCCCATTATATTCTGAGCTCCTGAAGGGCATGAATTATTTTGTTAATGTTGTTATTGTACTAATACTTAGCACAGCGCCTACCTGGCACATAGTAGGTGCTTAATAAAATGCCCATTGACTGATTCACTTTGTATCAGTACAGCTAAGTCTTTCCATGCTTCTCTTTACTCACCACATTTGCTATTTTACAGCACAGCAATATTACATTACACTCATGTATTACAATATGATTAGCCGTTCCCCAATCAGTGAACATCTATTTTGTTTCCAAATCTTTGCTAAGACAAAAAGTTCTACTATAATTTTCTGGTATAATGGCAGCTAGATGGTACAGTGGACTGAATGCTATATCTGGAGTCAGGAAGACTTGAGTTTAAATTCAACCTCAGATACTTATAAACTGTGACTCTGGGCTAGTCACTCAACCTCTGTAAATTTCAATTTCCTCAGCAGTAAAATGGGAATCATTCTAGAATCTACCTTCCAGAGTTATGAAAATAAGATGAGATAATATAGGTAAAGTTCTATTTAAATGCACACTATAATTATTCTTTTTATCAGTGACTTTCTTAGGGTATATATCTAATAGTAGAATTTCTATATCAAAGTATATGGATATTTAATCCACTTTATTTGAATAATTCCAAATTGTTTTCCAGAATTATACTAATTTACAGCTCCACCAAAAATACATTAGGGACTATAATTGCCAAATTTGATAGTATTTTCTCAGTCTTAATCCTTCTCTGTTTATCTGCTGCCTTTTCCATTGTTGAAGACCCTCTCTTCCTTCTCTCTAGGTTTCATGATTTTTCTCTTCTAATTTACCACCTACCTGTCTGATCATTCTTCAGTATCTCGCCATCCATATCATGCTCCTTAACTGTGCGCGTTTTTCTACTAGACCCTCTTTCCTTTATCCCCAATACCAAGGGCTCTTAACTTAGGGTCCACAGACCCTTAGAGGTATCAATTAATATATATCTAGGGGATTTCTAAATGGGAATAGGAAAAAAATATAACTATTTTCATGAATCTTTGATTTTTTTCGTCATCCTATTTTTTTTCAAAATACTCTGAGAAGGGGCTACGTAAGATGTATTGGACTGTCAAAGTATTCATTACACAAGAATCGTTAAAAATTCCATCTCTATTCTGTCTCTCTTGGTAACTTCATAAATTCCCATGGGTTTCACTATTATCTCTGTGCAAACAACTCCCAAATTTACATACCGAGCTCTACCTTTCTCTTGGAATTTCAGTCCCACATCACCAGTTTCCTATTAGACATTTCAAACTCAATGGTCCAAGGCATTCTAATCTTAATGTGTTTAAAACTGAACTTAGTAGATTTTCCCCTAAACTCTTCCTCCAAACGTTCTAATTTCTATTGAAGGCACAACCATTCTTCTAGTCTACCAGATTTAGTGTAATTTTGTCATTATCCTCAATTTCTCATTATTGTTAACCCGTCTCCAGTTTGCTACTTCACAAAACCTCTAAAATCCAACCCTTTCTCTCCACTCTCATAGTGACCCTCATAGTTCAGACTTCATCAGCTCTAGCCTAAATTTTTTCAACACTATCCCAATCGGTCTCCCTGACTCAGGTCCCCAATCTACCCTATACACTTCTGCCAAAGTAATTACCTGTTAGCAGTTCTGACCACACGACTCCTCTACTCAACCAGTGGTTTTCTATTATCTTTAGGATAAAATACAAACTCTTCTGTTTATTTTTTAAAGCCCTACTCAATCTGCCCCTAACCTACCTTTCCAGCTTCGTTTGACATTATTCTTGCCCTTTATATTTTGTGACTCCAAAAAACTGGCCTTCTCTTTGTTCCACACGCTCCATCTTTCCATTCCTTTCCTCTACATTGGCAGTTTTCCATGCCTGGAACACACTTCCTGTCTACCTTTGCCTCATAACATCCTCTCTTCCTTTACTTTGTAGTTCAAGCAGCATCTTTTGCAGGAAGCCTTGTCTGACGCCTCATTTGCTAATGCCTTCCCTCTCAAACTATTTTGTATTAAACAACTTTGCATATATTCATATTTATTCACTTATTTATGTTGGATATATTTTAGATATACTTGTTTCCTCCAATGCAATGTACATTTATTTCAGGTAGGGATTGTTTCATTCTTTATACTTGTATACCTTGCACCTAATAGAGTGTCTGGTACATATTAGGCTCTTAATAAATTCTTTTAAAAAATCAGTTGACTGATAGATCTCTGTATACATCACTTTATCTAGATGATTCCCAAATAATTTTCTCTTTTCTCCCAAGTGCTGACTCAGTCTTACACTCATCTGCAATGCTTGCCCCTAGAGTCAAGAACTTCCATGTACCTATTTCCTCCAACAATCTGGCTGCCCAGATCATCCATAACCTGATTTTTCATTCCATATCAGTTACTCATGGGAATAGTTATTTATTTAATTTATTTATTTTCAGTTTTCAACAATCATTTCCATAAGTTTTAAATTTTCTTCCCTTCCCTTCCCCCTCCATCCCCAAGATGATATGCAATCTTATATGAGTCATACACATACATTTTTATTAAACACATTTTCACATTAGTCATGTTGCATAGAAGAATTAAAATGAATGGGAGAAACCATGGGGATAGTTATAACCTTGCTTTCCCCTTTACCCATGATTCTTCCACCTCCAGAATCTTACATTCTAAAATTCCCCTCTGATGACAAATTCCTATCCTTCCTTCCAGATCTCCTTATGTCTCATTCTTCATAAACCTATTCTTAATCATCACAATGACTCAGAGCATTAATATAGTGCCTGTCACATAACAGCACTTAAAATGCTTGTTGACTAATTGACCTGGAGGTCACTCCATTTCTCCCTGCTCTTCCTTACTCGCACTGGCCTTACTTTTCTCTCCTTACAGTCTTATTGTACCATATACTGTTGACCCATAATTCTATTGTTGCTCAGAACTTTCCAAAGCTCTGAGTCACATTATTCCAACCATTCCATTTTTCCATTCCTTTCCTGCTGCTTAACAATGATGGAGAAAATCATATAACCCTACTAAGTTTACTAAAAATTTATTGTGTAACCTTAATTAGGTTGTCAAGGCTGCACAGCATTCTTTTTATTCCTCTCTGGTTCTCTATCAGACTGACTTCATCAAATCTTTTTATCTCTCCTTAAGTTTCCTATAATAGCTCCTTCACTCATATTAGCAAGAAAGTGGCCCTTCCATCATTTCTTCGGTCTACAGAGTTGCATGTGGTTCATGTCCACCTCAGGCTTTTCGTTGACCTTTGTATGATCTGCATTTTTAATTTGTTGGGTTTTTTGTAAGCTGTAATGTCTCATGACTCTCAGATATAACGCTGGAAGAATATTAGTATTAACAAGATGGGCTCTTGCACAAAGTCCTATTCTGATGCCTTATTGAGGCATGGTGATGAAAACCTGAGTTCTCACTTGCTCTTAGTGTCAAGCTCACCCTCAATAGCTCTTTATTTATTGACTCACTCCACATTCCACATTTAAAAGATGGACATCTCCCTAGACTTAAAAAAAGAATCTCTGCCCTTTCCTCCTCTCAAACTTTATTCCTATATTTCTCTCCCATTTCATACCCCAAACTCAAATGGACCTCAATGTCACTAAGGTGACAGACTCTCCTATATTTTATTCATATCTGCCCATTCTGAGAGGCCCTTGTCTATGTCAGGCAGCTAACCAACTAGCAGGTATCAGGCACTTACTTTGTGCCAGGCACTGTGCTAAGAAACAAGAATCTTTCTCAAACATTCTCCACATAGGAACTTTCCAAGAGTCTGAATACTGCTCCACATGTGTTCAGATGCTTCCTCATTTTCTCACGAAGTTGCAAATAGAATAACCACCTATCATCTCTCACTCTTACCATGTGACCAGCTCATTTCCACTCATCTATTTCTTTGATAAATACCTTTTACTTGCTCATGTCCACTATGTGTCTCTTCATTGCCCTTTGTATGATCATCAGTTTCAGCTTTTTTTAGACAATAGTATTTCATGACTTTAGTCATATAATAAATATGGGACTTTGTGAGCCTCCTTTGCAAAGTCCTATTCTGTTGACTCCTTGTGACAGGAAGATCATGCCTGGTTCCTAGTCACTATGACTGTAAAGCACAGTCTCTTGCAGGGTCTAACCTAAAGACTACAAGTACATTGCCAGAAGCAGACAATCTCTGCTTTCTAAGGACCAGGCTAGCTACAGATAGACAAACTCATCACTGCTAGGCTTACCACTCAGTGATGAATTCTTTATCACCTAAAACAACAACTATAACTTGACTTATTTAAATGAGTTATTGACACGAAAAGAGGCAAAAGGATGGAGGAAAGCATCAGCATCAATTACAGTAATTTGACACAGAAACTCAAGTAGCATAAATCAAACAACTATAATAAGGAGGCCAAAAAGCCCTAATACCACTTTAGTCAGCAAACATTTGATCTCCTTACTAAGTTGAGAGAAATACAAATGAAGAAAACTGGAAGATTATTACCATTGATGGCCCACAAAATAGCAAGAAGCAGTTTGGTGAAGGGAAAGGAGGTGAAATAATTTTAAGGAAACTTAGCAAAAAATTAAAATCAGCAAAGTCAACCCAAAATACATTTAAGCATGAAACTAAAAGGAAGATTAAAAAAGCAGATGAAAGATGAAAAAGTGGTAAATATAATTTTAACTTTTCTATTGATATATTTTGCTTTTTCATATATCATACATCTAAATACATCCTCCTCCCATTACTTTCCAGAGAGCTATTCCTTGTAACAGAATTTTTTTTAAAAGCAGTTCAGGAAAACCAACCAGCCCTTAGTCCCAAAGTATACGCAATTCCACACCTATAATCCTATATCTCTGTAAACAAGGGAGGAGAGTGGATTTTCTCAACCCTCCTCCAGAGTCAAGTATTTTGGTCACTATATTTACACAGATTTCAGTTTTTGGGGCACAAGCATCTTTCAATTACATCATTGTAATAACTATGGATGTTGTTTTTCTGGTCCTACTCTTTTACTCTGCATCAGTTCATATACTTTCTCACGCTTCACTGAGTTTTTCCATATTCATTGTTTCTAAATATTCAAAAACATCCCATTGCATTGCAATACCACAATGTGTTTGTCATTTCCCAGTCAATGGACTTTGTTTCCAATTCTTTGTTACTGCAAACATGCTGCTATGAATATATGAATATAGTTGAGCTACTTGGAGGAAATATGCCTAGCAGTACAAGTTCTAAATCAAAGACACATCATAGTTACTTTTTAGTAAAATTTCAAAGAACTTTCCAGAATGATTGAACCAATTCACCTTACTTAGAGTTTATTAATGTATGTCTTTCCACAGCCTCTCTAACAATGACTATTTCCATCTTTTGTCATCTTTACCACTTTTTCTATGTGAGAAATAAAACCGAAGTTGTTTTAATTTTCACTTTTTCTTATTATAAGTGATTTGTAGTCATCTAATCATTAAAAATTTGGCCTTCTTTCGAGAACTGTTTGTTCCATCTTTTGATCACTTATTCATTTAGAGCTGTTTTTAAATCTTATTTATCTTAATTTTCTATATATCTTAGATAGTAGACTCATCATAGATATTTGTTACAAATTGTTACAAATTTTCCCCAAATGATGCAGTCCTTTCTTTTCCTAGACATACTAATTTTGTTCATTCAAAAGTGTTTCAATTTCGTGTAATTGAAATTACCTACTTTATCTTTTGTGATTGTCATTGCCCTCTGCGATGATTGTTATAGGAAACTCTTTTCACCCTCACAGACAGTGAAGCCATCATGTCTGTTCTTTAATATCATAGTCTCAGAAGAGTTTACAAAGGAAATAGAAATGATAATGAAGAAAACCAGATGGGAAAAGTAGCAGGCAAGAGGAGACAGAAGAAGCAGTCAGACCAAAGATAAACAGATGAGGTCAGTGATAGAGGTGACTTTTTGAGAAGTTTGTGAGATTGATTCTGAGGGTATATAAAGGAGGAGATGATATAAAGGCGTGGTAAAAAAAAAATCTCTCTTCATCAATACCACAAAAGGGTGACTGATATAACATCAGTAACTACCAAGAAATATATTTACTTTCCCACCAACATAATTTTTTTATGACAATAAAGAACATCCTTAATGAGGGTATTTAAAGGGAAGAGGTGGGCTTTCATAGACAACATTCTCTTATAGACTACCTCTTTGCCCTAATATAACTGACTGAAAGATAAAAAGAACACAAGATTCTACCGTGCTTATTGTTAAAATATAAAAACATTTGATTTGATAAAGCAAAATAATGTTTTAAACTCTCTCCTCTGACAATGAATTTCCCATGCATATACAAAATTATAATTTTACTTGAATGATACAACAAAGAGATGACTTTGTCAAATGATTTTTCAGCATCAATTTCAAGTATGACATTAACAGGCAGATACAAGCTCACTAATGGTATTTTCCACTGTCATGAAAGTTCAGCATGGAGTCCAAGTTGAAGAGGGCTTCCCTATAAATCTTGAGGTCCTCCAAATATTTTGGTTTATGGATAATATTGGTAACTGCATCAAGCCTAGGAACGTTACAGAATTTCCTAAAGGGGTCCAAAATTATTCAAAAGAGAAAAAAAAGTTTGCTCTTTTAAAAGAGCCTAATTCAAAAGAGTCTAGCTATCCACAATGGAAAAATGAGGAGGAATGTCTATTATTGAGACTAGTATATGTGGTATGTAGACAACACAAAAAGTTCATCCATCAGTGTATAAGATAGATATTACCCAGAGACAATGATGCAGGCTCAGGCTGTGAACAGCTGCAAAGATTAGAAAATTGCTTTGGTGACATTGAAAATTTATTTTATTTACCCCAATCCTTTCCCCAAAATAAGGCCTGTCTTTTAATTTTTTTTGAGCAACTAAAATCTGAGAAAAATCTTTCTATGCTAATTGTATCTACTTTTCCACCTCACATTCAATTTTCAGTTTCTCAAAATCTTATTCCTGATACCTCAACTTGACTAAAACTGTATCCTCTCAAATGAAAAACAACAGCCTAATTGTCCTTTGCTTTCACCTCAGTTCTTATTCTCCTTCACCTTTCACCAGCTTCTAACACTGACAACAATCAACTCTGATACTCTGATTTTGAGAACACTGCTCCCTTCTGGTTTCCATCTGACTCTTGCCCTAAGAGCCTGGAAGTCTATATGTCTTCACATCAAGGTAGACCCAAATAGACCCAAACCTGCACCAGAGAATTAGTCTATTACAAACCTACTTTCAGAAATAATGGTGTTCACATTCACATATTT
This sequence comes from Potorous gilbertii, assembly GCA_028658325.1. Taxonomy (NCBI): domain Eukaryota; kingdom Metazoa; phylum Chordata; class Mammalia; order Diprotodontia; family Potoroidae; genus Potorous; species Potorous gilbertii. Next base: position 175,921,366 of record CM053773.1, read on the forward strand.
AGGGTTATTTTAAGGACTCATTACAACAGAGATTTATAAAAAAACAAATCTGTCTTTATTCTGAACTAAGAATTTCCTTAATAAATAATGTACCTTGATAAATAAATAATAAAGTGTCCCTTAACAAATAAATGATGAATAATAATATCCATTAAATATCATGTTCTCATGCCCAAAAATAGTGTGTTTGTTTACTGGTGTTCAGCTTATCAGGTCCTTGATAGAATTCTGAAATCTAGATAGCTCTGGCTGATACCACTTGTATGCAAAGTTACTTAATCTCCCAGGGTCCCAAATCCCTTATCTATAAAATGACAGAATTGGACTAGATGCCTCTGGAGTCCCTTCTAGCTCTGGAGGTGTGAGCCTATGATCCTTAACAGATGTGGAGTACTGCAAACAGAAAGTCCAAGAGAATGTAGGCTCTCCTCCAAGGAGAGGTTTTCTAGTCATTGTACCACATCAGATGGTTGTAGAAGGAGCAGCTTGTCCTGAAGTATCTAGAAAGCCTCTCCCTAAGACTAACTTTAAGTGTGATGTAAAGCCAAAAACGCCCTCATCAAGTTGAGCAGCCAGCCAAAGAAAGCAGAAAATGTCAGAAGATAAAATCTACTCTTTTCAGCTGCCTAAGACTGGTGCCATTTCCATTCTGGCATCTGCAAATGGAAAATATTTGCAAAACTCATTCTACAAACTGTTTTTTTTCCCCTTAAGGTGAAAAGAAATCTGATACTTTGACCCTGATATCAGAGTTCCCAAGGTGTTTATAGGGGAGATAGGGATAACACTAAAGAGAACAAAGCCAGGAAACGTAGCCACATTGGACCATGTATAGATAGAGATGAGACTGGTGGTAATACAATTTTGTGACTATCAAGGCACCGATATACAAAGCATCTGAAGGCTGGAGAAGGAACCAAGAGTAGAGGGAAAAAGTTTCTTGGAACTATGAAACATACTGATCAACCATCCCTCCTTCCCTCTTTAGGTTATAATACTACAAAATAATATTAAGACAGTACATTAGTTTGAAGTCTTTGACCTACTTTCAGTAAGAAACTATTTCTTTAACTTATCAATCCTTCCGAAACAATTTCCTGAACTAAATTCTTTCTAACCCTTGCCAAAGACTTAACCATTTAAGGAAAATGGATAAAAGTTCTCTAAGGCACTCTGACTTCCTAGATGATAGAATTAGGTGGTTACTTAAGAGGGCTAGGGGGAAGGGATGCTTTGACTGAATTAGGGGAATGATCAGACGAAGAGATCAAAGTCTTTTATTCAGGTAATGGAAGAATCTCTTGAGCTCTCCTTCGATCAAGTGGAAAAAGCAGAATCCCTTGGCAGAGTGGTTGAAGAGGGACTCAGTGGTTTAGGGAAGTGATTCTTTAAATGTAACCGCTTTTTAAGTTACTATTATTCTGAGACTGTTACCTAAACAATGAACCCTTGTTCAATCCTGACTGTAGAATTTTATCTATAACTTAAGAATATTTAGAATATTAGAAGAAAGTTTAAGAATATGATAAATTGTGATTCCAAAAGGACTTGTGTTAGATTTTCAAAGCCAAGGGGACATTCTACCCATTTTTGGACAACCTCCTCTCTTTAAGCAGAAGATGCTTAGAATGATTTTGAGTTAAATTAATTTTTAAGATGTTTCTAGCAGATGTATGCCTAAAACAGTTAAGATTTTATTTTCTACAGACTATACTGATATTGAAAATAGGTAACAAAGAGACTATCAGTAGCTATGGAATCAGTAATTATTGACTTATATATTAGCTCTCTCATCTATACAAAACATTTGGGAAAGTCATCGATACATATATAAAAAATATCCTCAATGGAGGTATTATTAGGGGAAAACAATTAGACTTCCAAAAGCAATGTTCAACAATGGACCTTAGCTTTACCATCTCACAAATTATCTGAAAGATGAGGAGAATATAAGATGTCATTGTGCATATTGTTTGTGGATGGTGAAAAAATCTAATGAACTCAATTATGAAAAAGTTTAGAAGTTATTCTACTAAGGGATAAATATGGTGGATTGATTATTCCTGGAGGATAGTAACCATCACCTTGAGCACACTTCCCAAATGTCTTAACCTGCTGGGTCAACCTTTACTTTCTGCTCAGGCCTTGTTAGTCCATCAGTCAACCTTCTTTGAGTGCTTCTAGTAGTGCTTCAACCTCGCTTAAGTCCCTCATTACATCAATAAGAAAGAAAAGTGAAGCATGGGGGAAGATGGGGGATTGATTCTTAACTTACAATCAGACTAAGATTTTCCTGGGAGTACTGGAGTAGCTTCAAGGCAGTCTGCAGGGCCCGGAACCTCTCATGAGGTTCATTGGCCATGAGCCAAGGTTCAAAGTGCTGCAGGTAGAGCAAGAAAACAATGTGGTTAAGGGAGAGCCCTGGTGGTCTTGAGGGTTTATCTTTCTCATTCCCCAGTCCTTTACCATATATACTCACTAAAAACTGTTGACTAAATGCCTGATCATGGCTAGTCCTATGGGCAAGCTGATTAGATGGACACCAAGGTGGTATGAGACAAGGGGCACTTCAAGGCCTCCCCATTTCCTGAATGGAGTCCCCCTTCCTTTCAGCCTGCTATCATACCACCATTCCCTTCTTCCCAGTTTTACATCCCCACCATTATAGTCTTTCTCCCTGGTCATATCTAGCAAACAAGCCTATATTCGGGAGCCATTGTGTGTGTAGCTATGAGCTAGGCATTTGGACTGATATAAAAATGCTAAGCCAACACTCAACTGGTAATTGACTATTATTGATAACAATAGTCAATTAATAATAATTTAATAATAAATAATAATAATTCTTTTGTAATACAGGCTAGTAGGAGGGAACCTGTGGCTTTGAGGCCACATGTGGTCCTCTAGGTCCTCAAGTGCAGCCCTTGGACTGAATCCAAACTTCACAGAACAAATCCCCTTAATATACACAGCTTAAACATAGTTCTTTTTTCTAAGCATAATTTATAGCATTCACTTCATGGAAAAATTCAATATTAGGTCCAACTCATCTTCAGTGGGGTCACCAAGCCATGACAATGAGACTAGAACTACGAACTTGTCATTGTCAAGGAGAAACATGGAAAGGGGATGGGGAGGGAGGGTACGTTCACAAACAGTGGAGATCCTGAATTACCCATCCTCATCTTTACAGTACTAAAAAGCCCAAGTAAAACTAATGTATTCAGTCCATCACTCAAGGATTCTGGCTAATGCATTGCCAAGTTTTTGACTCCTTAGAAACAGGTGAATGCAAAGGTGAATTTACATTTCTCATCCAAAAGGAGGTAAAGCCTGAACATAAGCCCTCAATTAACACGAGTTCTTGGTGAAGGGGAGAGATATGGAGAAGAGTCATGGGTCAGTTGCTGATGTCATCATCATCACTTCCATCCCTCACCTCCAGAAGAAATTGAAGCTCTTCCATTGTCTGTTGCTCAGAGAGGAAACATTGGAGAAGCTGATCAAGGTTCTCCATAGTCTTATCATACAAGCTCTATGTGCAGAAGAAAACAAGTCATTTCTGGCATCCCAAAGTCTGGCCTGAGAGGGAGACAGTATGAGATGGGAGAACGAGGGCTGGGGGTAGAGATATAAGGCATGTTCAAATCCCAGTTCTGCCACTTCTTACCTGTGTGACCTTAAGGAAACTACTTAACTGCTCTCAGTCTTAGTTTCATCATCCGAAAAAAGGTGGTTAAACTAGGTAGTTCCTTCCAGCTCTAACTCTATTATCTTATGTTTCTATGAGCCATTTCAGTTCTGGAGAAGCCTCAAGGATTCTTCAACAGCAGTCCCCTAAAGCCCTGTCTAAGTCTGTCCCTGTGGGCTAATAATAGAATGTTTATGTTCAGTCATAGATTCTTGCAGTGTACTTTTTGCCCTCAAATATCACATAGCTCTTGGTAGCTCCTTTTATACAATCTTCTTGTGTTATTTTTTATCTGTTATTTGTAAATGTCTCGTAGTCTTTGAGACTCTCATTCCATATTTATATCCCTCCCAGTATCTAGTACAGTGCTGCAACATAGGAAGAATTTAATGAATGTCAAATGAAGGAATGAGTGATTCATAAAAATCTTTCATTAATTTTGAGATATAACATATTTTATCCTGCACTTAGGAGAACAAGATTATAATTCCTTCTTCAATACTTAATATATGACTGTGGAAAAGTCAGTTAATTTCTCCAAACCTCACTTTTCTTTTATAAAATAGGGGAAATCATACCTACCCTTCTTGCCTTGAAGGATGTTAGTAAGGAAAGTGCTTTGTAAACCCTAAGAGGTTACAGAAATGTCCAGTTCCCCTGCCAGATGCTTCTTAAAGATCTCTAAGCAAATGGATCCAGCCTGGCAGGTTGGCCCTCTCAGTGTCCCGTTGAAAAATTCCTTCTAATAATCACGATCCATTACATCTGCATAGCAACTCATTATATCATTTCTCATAGAGAGAAAGAAGCAAATTTGGGTCTAAACTTAGGTTTCCTGACCCTCAGCCCTTGCAACACAGTGTCTCTGTCCTTGCTCATCAAAGTCCCTCCAGCCATTGTGATTAGGACCATAGGAATATAGGATTTAAAATCAGAAGGGTTGTAGAGGTCATCTTATTAAATCCCTTCATTTTATATATGATGAAATTAATGCTCAAGAGAAGCAAGGTGACTTCCCAGGGAACACAGGTGGCAGAACATAGATTCCAACTAAGGTTTTCTGACTTCCAACTCCAGTATCTCAAGAAGGCTGCCAGAGCATACTTAGCCAGGGTGTGCCCACTCTATCCCCAGGCCCCATCCATCTCCAGGTTGGTGTCTCCCAGTGGCCAGATCTCAGCAGGGAGCAGGGGGCATCACCTTGATGTCAGGTAGAGGCTCCTGATGAGGCAGACTGATGGCCAACCTCTCTGTGGCTGGAAGCATGAACAGGCTTCCAAAGCAAGTATTAAGCACCTTAGTTTTCACCTTTGTACTGAGGCATGGCTGTAGGGAGCTGAGCAAGGGACATACAAAGAAAATATATTCAGTTAGAGGATAAAGATATTCAGAAGTAAGATTCCTGCTTCACTGAAGACCTAGGAGACATAGGCAGGTACAGGGTTAAGGATGAGCCTAGGGATACAGAATAGGGATGAGGATAGGGATTTCACTGGTATTGCAAACTCCCGGATGAGAAAATTGCCCCTATCAATGTGTGTGAGTCATGGAATGGATAGTTAAAATAGAAAATAACTTAAAATCTAAACATGGGCCATTTTAGAAATAACAAATTTCAATCATAGTTTAATAATTTTAATAATAAATAAAATAAAAAATTAAAATGATAAAAATAAATGAAGATGACAATATCATTATTAAAGGATGTGAGCTGTAAGCAGAGGCAATAGGGAGAAATAGAGAGTTCATTAAGTAGGAGCATGACATTGTCAAACCTGTGCTTAAGGACAAATAGTAGGCACTTAATAAACGATAATTTACTAATTGGCCACCTAAATAAGGGCTCATACCTAGTCTCTTTTATTATTCGTGGCAGATATTTATGAAATGGCTGGTAGGGTGGGGCTAGATTAGAGCCAAATCTGAGACCAAAGTCAAGGTCCAGTCTAGGGATAGGATTTAGGACTTGTGTCATTTAAGGTGCTCATTTAACCTTTTATCCAGTCTGTGACCATGGTGAGGACCAGATCTATCACTGAGGTTGTGGGTCTACCTAAGGTCAATCAATCAATCAATGAGCATTTGTTGAGTGCCCACTGTGTGTCAGGCATTATATCAGGGATAGAAAAACAAACAGGGAATAGTCCCTGCCATCAAGGAGATTCTATTCTATTAGTAGAAACAACATATACACACATTAATAAGATAAAAATATAAGCAAAATAAACCCAGGGACTAAAATCAGGGATGGGTGATTAAATTGGGACCCTACTTAGGGTTCAGTCTGCAGCCAGGATTAGAGATAAATTTATAGCTGGGATTATAGCTCAGTAAGTGGCCAGGATGGAGGAGCCATTCTGTGTCCAGAACAGAAAATAAAGTCTTCTAGCCCAGACAAGAACAGAGCCCAAGGCTTGGACCTCAATAATCCCATCTCCCCATTTGTGACCACTGAGCTTTCTTCTTCTTTTACCTACCCATGCTTAGAAGGGCAGGGGTCTAGCTGAGGTTTCTGGCCTTGAGTTTCTGTAGAAAGAGCTAATGTTTGCTAACCTGGGGGAATAAATACCTCAATGTGCTGATAACTTGTAGGCTCTTCTGCTGAAAATATGTGTCAAATAATTCTTGAGGTTCCTTCTGAATGCTGATCTGAGAATGACAAAGCCAGATTGGTAAGAAGTGCAGAGTCCTGCCAACTACCTTGGCCCATTTTCAAAGTGTCTGATTTCTCCTTAGCCATCACCCAGGCAGGTCAGGTCATGAGGACTTCTTACCTTCAACTCAGGTGGCATGGCATTTCTAACCTTGAGAACTGGCAAAGATAAAGTCTATGGCATTCTACCCCACAGGATGTAGTAGTATCAACCCCACTTCTAGGTCCTGAGACATCATCACACCTGCTCCTCATTCCATCCAAATTCACCCCCCACTCAATTGTTGGTATTGGGAAGGAGAGGAGTTTTCTGTACAGTGGGATGGGTCAACCAAACAGTAAAAACACCTTAGCTAGCCACTAGCAAAGGTCATCAATATCCCTAAATACTTGTCAAAATCTGTCATTTCATCAGTGTAGAAACATTTTCATTAATGCAGATCAAAGATACCCCATGGCTAAGTAAGTCGTTTCATGGATTTCAGTGACCAAAAAACAAACAAACAAACAAAAATCCATCCCCTTGTGATTAATCCTCTGGAGTATGGTTTCTTGATACTGACCTTAGCTACTCTGTGGAATGAGAACATGCATACTCCTCAGGCCTACCGTCAAGGGAAGGCGTCAAGTACCTATTAAATGATTACTAAGTTCCCATCACTGTGCTGAGTGCTGAGGTTACAAAGAAAGGCAAAAATAGTTTCCGTCCTCAAGGATCTCACATTCTAATAGGTGAGATGATATTAAAATAACTATTTGCATGCAAGATATATACAGAGTAAATTGTAAGCAATCTCATAAGGAAGTTGAGAAAGGGGATGTTGGAGATAAGGGAGAACACATGGAAAGGCCTCTTGCAGAAGGCAGAATTTGAGATGAGACTTGAAGGGAGATAGAAGTCAGAGACCAGGAGGGAGAGAGTTCCAGACTGGAGAGCAGCCAGTGAAAAGTGCCCAGAGTTGAGAGATGGCGTGTCTCGTGTGAGTAATAACAATCACATCAGAATCACCAGACTGTAAAATATGGGAAGGGGGTAATGTGTAAGAAGACTGGAAAGGTAGGGCCTTAAAAGGCCAAACAGGATTTTATATTTGATCTGAGAGGTAATAGGCAATCACAGGATGACTGACAGTTGGACCTGTGCCTTAGGAAGATCACTGTAGCAGCAGAATGGAGGATGGAAGTGAGATCTGAGAGACTGGAGAGACTTGAGGCAAGAGACTAATCAGGAAGTTATTACAATAGTCCATACACAAGGTGATGAGGAGCTACATCAGCTTGTAGCAGCAGTGTCAGAGGAGAGAAGGGGAGGTCTATGAGGATGTTGTAAAGGTAGAATTGATAGTATGGCTTGGCAACAGATAGTATGGCTTGGGGAATGAGTGAGAGAGCAAGGCTTGGCTAGGAAGATGCTGGTGCCTTTGACAGTAATAGGAGTCTGAGAGAGGAAGGTTGGGGGAAGGGGAAGGCAGGGAGAATAAAAAATTCAGTTTAAGATATCTATGGAACATCCACTACAAGATATCCAAGGCTTGGCGAGACCTGCCAGTGCTTGCCAAAATCATCTCCACATCGACATGAGGCACCCTTGGAGGATTATTTATGTCACTTTAGATGGGAGTTTTATTAGGATTTCATACTTTTGGTTAAAAATAAACTATTCAAATATTCTTTTCTTTCCCCATTCATTTTTCCCCATAACACTCCTGACTGCAGTCTGAACTAGATTAAAATATAATAGACAAATGTGTAACAAAATAAATAAGAATATATTAAAACATAGATAATATTATGTGGTTTTCTAAGCCAACATGAGGCCCTCGGGGATCCTTATTACCTATGGTTTGTTGTTTTTTCAGTCACATCCAACTCCTTGTTCCCTTATTTGGGGTTTTCTTGGCAAAGATATTGGAACTGTTTGCCATTTCCTTCTCCAGTTCGTTTTACAGATGAGGAAACTGAGGCAAACAGGGTTAAGTTACTTGGCCCAGGGTCAGGAGGGAGTATCTGAGGCCAGATTTGAACTCAGAAAGATGACTCTCCCTGACTCCAAAGCTGGCACTCTATCCACTACCTGTCCAAGCTGCCCAATATGTATAATTTGGTGATGTCCATTTCTATTTGAGCTTGACACTACCACCTTACACATGTTTAGTGTAAGTAATAGGCACTGTCATATTTGCCTCATTCCTATTATCTACAATCACTATACTAGTCCCTGTCTCTTTTCAACTCTTATCCTTGCAATGGAAAGGGATACAAATCGTTCCACCTGCACTCTAGTCCTCCTCCAAGGAGAACTAGGACTCTGTCCCTTGGGCCCCTGAGCATTGATAGGTGACCTTTCACCTTTACTTGTATAGAAGCAGGGCACCACTCCACCTGCAGCCATTTTCCAAGCAACCCTGGAAATACTCATGTTCCAAACCCAGTCCTCTCCACTTTTGAATTCTGGCTCCCCTTAAATTGTTGTCTTCCCCGATTAAAATATAAGCTCCTAGATTGGGGGGGTGGGGAGAAAAGAGGAGTGGAGACATTGCATTGCTTGCTTGAAAATTTATCACCAGCTCCTAGTACATAGTAAGCACTTAAAGTTTTTACATTCATTCCTTCATCTGGTGTCAGAAAACCTAGATCCAAATCCCAGATAAGCAATTTATTATTAGATTTATGACTCTGGGTAAATCACTTATTCTCTCTAGGCTCCAATTTCCTTATATGTAATTTGAGGGAGTTAAATCATAGTCTCAACTTCATTCCTTTCAGCCTAAATTCTACGATATTATGATTCTATATTTAGCTCAACCCCTCCTCCCCCTGGTCTAATCCATTGGTATCTACTCTTCTACTGGCCCTTTTCACTGTGCACATTCTCTTGTAAAAAAAAATGGAAAATATCTCTAAATTCTTGACCTTTCCTTGCCAAAAGGAGACAAATTTAATTTTATCTCTGACAACTTACAAATACAGTCAACTCAAACACAGAGGAGTAGAAACCTGGATCAGTGGAGAGAGGAGGAACCACACTGATAGAATCCTAGATTCTCAGAAGTCAACATTATGGTAGGAATTGAGATCGATTAATGTATTGAATTATATAAATATTCCAGTGCTTCAAGAATCTTTGATTTCAGTGTTGTGAACACTTCAAAGCAGATCAGAACCCCTCTAAGTCTGATCACCACAAGTAGCTACAACTGAAAAAAAAAAGACATGCTGGATAGCAATTTAATAGTGAAATTAAAGTGGTGTTTGAATTTGCAAATCACTGAGCAATTGTTTTTTAACTATGTGGATTACTTCTTGATGTTGACAGTTTCAGACTCACGTATGTGGACCATGGAAAATGTTGCTACTAGCCATCAATTGATTACCATGAGTTAGATAAGCTGCCTCAACTTCTTTTAAGGTCCTTCTGTCAAGATGAGTGACACTAAAGGCAGTTGGTTGGAAACAAAAACATTTGGTCAATTGGCTGTCTATCAAGTCTACCCAGGATCCTGAATCAATCTAACTTTTGCACCCTGCCCATAGTATAAGCAATTAATAAACATGTGTTGGACTAGAAACTGGAAAGGAATGGAACTCTGAACACAATGGATTCCTTTTGGGATTGTGTAGAGATAGTATGAACCTCTTTTCCTGAACCTCTTTGCCTGATCCAACTCTCCCTGGAGATTCTATGGTAAGGAATAACCATATTCTTTATGGGAAGTCTTGCAAGTGATGATGGACTGCAAGGGCTAAATAAAGAGGTGGACCTTAAAATGACTATATGTGAGGCAGGATATTTTCTTTTGAAGGCTGGAAAATATCTGACCAGGTCAGGTTTTGAGATTATCTAATCAAGCTCTAAATTACTGACCAGCCAATCCTCATAAGCATACTTTTAAAAGCATAACTTTTAAAGGTTGCCTTGCGTATCACTCTTCGCAAGTCATGTGAAAACTCATGCTAATTAGTTTCCTAAAATGTATTCCTGCTTCCACTTTTCCCCTTCCACTACATAGACCATACCCTTTCAGATATGCTATTCTGGTCAATAACCTCTCTGCTTAAAAAACCTTAATAACTCTCTAAATCCTAGCAAATATAGTTCAGACTCCACTGCCAGTAAACTAAGGTTCTCTGAAATCTAGTACCACTCTACCATCAATCTTATTTCATATTACCCCCTAAACATGTCCCACAATCTCTGAACTCCATGCTTCTGCTCAGATAATTCCCTCTGCCTAGAATGTCCCCCTTTTCCTTTTTTGTCTGATAAATTACTATCATTTCATGTAATATGCAAATGCCAACTCCAACTCTTATTAATTCTCTGTCCTATCTGTATCAGCCTTCCTCCTTGAATTTCACATTCCACTTCAGTTCAGCCTTCCCTAATGGTATTTAAAAGCAACATGACATAATAGATGCAGGGGCATCCTAGGAGCCCAAAAGAAACGGGCTGTAATGCTAACATATGATAACTATGTCACCATGTGCAAGCCACTAATCTCTAAGCTCCTATCTATTCACTAGATTATAAAGTACAAAGGAGCTGCTAAGCTGTGTGAATGTAGGGAATTTCCACACCTAGAGTTCCTCACATTTATGAGTTTATAGTTCTTTTCTCATATCCATCTGCACCCTAGACCTAAATTGCTATCATGGATTATTATATATTTTGGTTTTCCTTCAGGGTCTTAACCCCTCTATTAAACTCTAAGTTTCATGAGGACCAAGATTAAGCTTTGTATACTGAAGTAAACTGAACAGAATGTAGGTAGTTGTGTTTACATGTATGTGTAGACATACAGAGTTACTTATTCTTTTGCAAGTGTATTTGTTCAAGTTTGTATGCTTAATGCAGTTCTGTAGAAAAGGAATACTTCCATACTTTAATGGAATGGTGATGTCAAAGATGTGACTATTCTCTCTGTAATTATGAAATGGTTTGGGCAGGGACTCAGTCTATGAGCTTCAGAGTGCAGTAGGTTTAAGGTTTAAGGTCAGGAGGGGAAAGGACAGGAGAGGGCAGGATAAGAGAGGGCAGGGCAGGAGGGGGCAAGACAGGAGAGGACAGGAGAACAGAGCAAAGCAAAGCTGGCCGGTAGGCCCCAAGTTAACTGGGCATGTCTGGCCATCCAAATTTACCTTCCTTTGGAGAGGAGAAAGAAGGGGAGGGGAAGACAGATGGGAGAGGATGAGCTGAGTTCTCCAGCTAGCTGGGTCCCTACTTAGGCAGCTCAGTCCGCTCACAGGTTGTGTTTGTCCTTTGTTTTTGAAGAGGATCATGACATCAGAGAAATGATGACATGATTTGCACTTGACTTTGTTTTGAGTGAGAGAGGGCTGTTCAAGGTCACCAGCCTCACTTTCTCCTCCTGAGTCATCTGGATCCAGTGACCAGATATTCATCAGGATGACCGGAGATGGCTCAGGATGCAATGGAAGACCTTGACCTCTTTGGCTTTTTGCTCATCATTTCTCTGATGTCATGATCCTCTTCCAAAACGAAGGACAAACACAACAACAACAACTAAATAGTAATTGTTCTCTTTGATCCATGAACCCCAAGGGTCTTCCCCTTCCAGTTTGATTTTTTGTTTTTGACTAAAGGGACCATTCCTTGAGTAACAACTTAAAGAAGTCTATTCATTGAATGGATGTATCTCACTCAAAATGAGAATGTGATGCAACCTTAGCCTGAAAGGGCCAAGGTCTCGCATTGCATCCTGGGCTATCTCCAGTCGACCCGATATTAGGCCACTGGACCCAGATGGCTCAGGAGAAGAAAGTGAGGTTGGTGACCTTGCACAGCCCTCCCTCATTCAAATCCAAATCAACTACAAGTCATGCCATCATCTTGATATCATGGTCCTCTTTGAGAATGAAGGACAAACATGCAACAACAACAATTCTCTCCAACAGTGAATATCATAATCCATTCAAATCTTCTTGTTCTATATGACGCTTTGCATTTGTCTCTCTTTATTTCTAAAAGAGTATTTTGTGGTTCCTGTGTTACTACTATGCTTCTTGTGTGTGTGTCATGGTAGGTAGACTCCAATATATTTTATATAGTCTATAGTTATTTATAACAGAATTGTTTTAACCTAGTCTAGTTATTTTGAGAAGCTAATATATAGAAAAAGTGATGATTTAGGGAAATTATTTTATACCCTCCTTTACTTCTTTGCTACTATATTTTCAATTTAAGTTGAATGTCTAGGGTTCTAACCATGAAGTTATTCTCAAAAATAGATAATTTTGTTTCCTTTTTGTTTATGTTTATTCCATCATTACTGAAAAACCCTATATTCCCTACTTATTTTTTCTAATCATATCTGTTTTTACTGTTGCCTTGTTTGAGATGATGATGGGTACTCCTGCTTTTTAAAATTCCCTGAAGGTATAAAAATTCTATTCCAGCCTCTCATTTTGGTTCTGTTTGAATATGTTTCAGTCATCTGTTTTATAAGCAGCCTATTGTTAAATTCTTCTTTTTAATACGCTTTCCTATATTCCACTTTTATAGATAAGTTAATCACATTCACATTCACAGTTATGATTCTGAATTAGGTATTTCCTGCCATCATATCCTCTCATTCTTTTTCCTTTCTCTTTTCTCTGTTTGTTTCTCTTCTTGGAACCAAACAAAATAAAGCCATTTCAAATCTGTATGTTACTTTACTCACTCTGTAATCCTTGAAAACAATGGGATCCTTCTCTCTTTTCCCAATATATTAGATCATAAACATTTCATCATCATTGAGCTCTTTCCAACAACTGAAATAAATTTACCATTCTAGATTTCTTGCTTATACTGTGTTTGCATTTTAAAGTTCTAAATCAACTGTAGTCTTTTCACTTAAAAGTTCTCTTTTTCTATTAAACGTTCATTTTTTTCTCATTTGGAATTATCTCGTTTTTCAAGGTCTTGTTCTTGGATATAAACCTTTATCTTTTGCCTGTTGGAATGATGTAATCCAAGTGTTTCTCACTTGTATGTAGATTATGTATAGTCAGGCACCGTTGCTTCTTGGTAATGGAACTCTTTCTGGTTCCTTTTAATATTTTTGTTCTTGACTTAGAAGCAATGAATTTTGACTATGACACCTGTGACTCTTTTCACATTGATTCCTTTGAGGATGGGATGTGTGCATTTTTTTTCTATTTTCATTTTGTCCTCTTGATCTGAGGATCTGAGCAGTTCTCTTTTATGATTTACCAAAGTATGCTATCCAAGTTTTTTGTTTGGTCACAGTTTTTAGGGAATTTAAGGATTCTTCTAGTAATTCAGGGTTTATTTCCTCTTGATCTATTTTCCAAATCAGTTGGTTTTAATAGAAGATACTTTACATTTTCTTCTATTTTTTCAACCTTTTGACTTTGTTCTATTTGTTCATATTGCCCTATGAAGTCATTGAGTTCTCGTTTCTCAGCTCTGTGTTTTAGGGACTCCACGATTTGTGCAAGATTTTTCACTTTCTCTTCTAAGGTATTTATTCCTCTTTCATTTCTTTCTCTTTTTTCTATTTAATTTTTTTAGTACTTGCTGCATTTCTTCCACTCACTTTTTAAAAATTCCTGTTACAATACCAAATTTTTTCTTTGAGGTTCTGTTTATATTTGATGTGAAGTAACTTCTTTTGCATTTACTCCTTGGGTTCCTCTTAAACACAGTTTTTCTTTATTTACTCTTATTTTGGGTCTCAGGTCTTAGAGTGGGGCTTTATGTCAGTTTCCATACCTTCCATTATATTTTGATGGTTTTGTTAAGCACTATTGACCTTGCCCCCTGTTTGGTCTGGATACCTCTGTGATCCCATTCTGGGGATCTTAACCATCTTTTCTCATCTTAATCAGTCTCATCTCATTTTCCAATTTTTTCTCTGATGATAACAGTTTCTCTACTTCTTTCATGCAAGTCTTCACTGGCAATGTGTTGCAGCCTACTGTTGTCCTACATGACATCCACCCACATGACATCAAAAAGAATAATGGTTTTTAAAAGACATGGTGTTTATTTCAAGGAGAAACCAACTGCAACCCTATGCTCATCATTTATAGGGAATCTTTTTTCTATTTGAATTATGCATTGAACATTATTCCCTGGCATTAGTAAACCTCTCTGGTGAGCATACATCTTGCTGTGTTATGCTCCATTTGATATTAAAAATCTTGAACATATTTCAAAAAATTTAATTATTCTGACTCAAGCTTCTAAAAACTTCTTACCATCCTCTCTCCCTCTTCCTATCACTCTAATATTGCTGAAGAAGGATTCATGCAGAGATGATGACCATTGTAAATTTTTCACCTTTTCATGGGTTGTAAAAACTAAAAACTTCATTACTTAGTGTCTGCCCTACTGGTAATGGTCTCTCCTGAGTTAGGCTGGTCCTCAGAAAACAGACACAGCCTGTTGCTAGAACTACCCTGGAATCTTACAGAACGGTAGAAGCTGCTGGGGCATGTACTTCCCTGATATGACTTTTGAGAACCCTGAGACACATCCATACTCCAATAAGACATTGGAACCAGAATGTATAAAGATATGAATGGATAAATGGCTGAACTAAGCTATAGATTTATTTATAAGACCAAAGAGCTGAAAAAGGAATTTAGGGCCCTGCTAGTCTAACCTCCTAACTATTTTTATAGATGAGGAAAGAACTCCAGCACATGCATTTGAGTTGACTTAGGTCATATAGGTGGTAAATAGCAATGTCAAAATTTGAATTCATACCCTCAAGTTCCATAACTTATGTCCTTTCACCCATGTGCCATTGTCTTCATTAATATAGTTTTACAGATTAAAAACAACAACTCTGAGACCCAAAGAGATTAAATGATGAACTTTACAACTTTTCAAGTGTAACTGATATATTGTGGGCCAAGAAAGACCATGAACTTTTACTTCAGGACCAATTGCTTAAGACTAATGTCTCCCTCCCAAAAGAAAAGTCTTCAGTGGTACAAGTGGGTTATCACTCACCAGTATACAGTCGATCAGACCTGGAAGCTGTTTGAATGTGTAGCTCTTTGCTCCATTGTCTCTCTTGAGTACTGTGGAGATCATGACTGTGGCACTGAGGAAACTACTCTTCAGGACATCATCCTAATCCATCCAAGAGGTGAGTGAAAAAGAAAAGGGTCAGACCTCTGATGGCCCTAAAAATATTGGAATTCTATGAAGTGATCATTCAATGATCCTGGTTAAGGCTATTAAACAATCATTTCCATGGGATAACATCTGGTTCTCTAGGATAGTGGTCTCCAAAGTAGGGACTATGGCATGAACCTAAGATGGGAGTAGAGAATGACTCCAAATGAATGGTCAACCAATTGGAGCATGAAAGATGGGTCAAATCTTGTTTCCAACATCCCACATCTACTTTTTACCTGGCATGACCTAGTCCTCTACTCAGTACCCAGTTTTCGCCTTCCTTCTCTTCCTCCTCCTAATCCTATACCCCAACTATACAAAATCTCAGTTTCCCTTCTTCTGTACCAGGTGTCAGCCATAGTTTTATAGACTTAGATTTAGAGCCGGAAGGGACTTTAAGTAATCAATATTGTAGGAATTGTGGAAATATAAGCATATTAATTTATTGTTGTGGAGTTCTGAATTAGTATAATCATTCTGAAAAGCAATATGGAAATATACAAATAAGTACACTTGAAAATCCATACCCTTTGACAGAGTGATTCCTCTGCAAAGCATATAGCCCAAGGAGACCATGGACAATAAAGAAAGCTCCATGGGAAGAACGTTGTAGAGCATTCTGCATTCCTAACTTTACAGATGAGAAAAAGGAGACCCAGACAGATTCAGTAACTTATCCAGATAACAAAAGATCCAGTAAGTAACAAAGTTGGCATTCAAACTGCCTGTAGATTCCATGATGCCCTTTCCACAGTGGACATCATGAGTACCCTGAAGCCTTAGAACCTAAACTTGACCCAGGCATCCACAGCAGTAATGAATAAGCACCCTGATTGCCCTTTCTCAATTCCCCATCCCTTTTCATCATTAGTGTAACCTAGAGAGTTTCACAAGATGAGCAGGCAAGTGTGTTGCAATATGAATCACAAATCTTACTACATTCTTTCCCTTTCAACCAATCCCACTTCCATGCATCCTTACTTCAGAAAAGAATACCACCATCTTTCCAGTTACCTAGCGTCATCCTTGGTTCCTCGCTTTCATTCCGCATATCCAAGTAGTTGCCAGATCTTGACATTTCCATCTCCATATCTCCTAAATTCATCCCCTTCTCTCCACTCACATTGACACCATCCTAGTTTAGGCCCTTATATTCTCTCCTGGACTCTTACAATAATAGCCTCCTAATTGCTTTCTCTGCCTTAAGTCTCTCTCCACTTCAGCTCATTCTCCATAAACCTGCTAATGTGATTTTCCTTAAGTGTATCTATGTCAGTCCCCTACTCAAAAAGCTCCAGCGACTCCATCTTCATTCTAGGATCAATGATAAACTATTCTGTTTGACATTTACAACTTTCCCAACCTAACTTTCCAGCCTCATTATATATCATTTCCCTTTCTGCACTGGTCATCCTACTGCTCCTTTCCTTCGTACAAAAATGGAAATTAAGGCATAATTTAATCCACTAAGCAAAACTACATAAATGATGCGTAACTGACAAATTAGAAACTCTCTGCTGAGCTAAAATCAGAAATAATTCATATTTGCTTGTTGTTTTTGTATTGTGGATGGTGAATATCATTCCTAGAATGACTCCCATTGAAAAGAGATGTTTAATAGCTGTTTTTGACCTATTGTTTGATTATTGTATTGTGTATAAGGAAGAGGGTTTAACTTTTCAAATAAATTTTACCTGTATAATTAGAGAGCTGCACTGATCCAATCAAATGAATGTTAATTTCTAACAAATTTGTATTATTTTCAAATCTGCCCTATCCCCTAAGCATAGAGTAGATTTTTAAAAAAATAGTGAAGCATGCCCAATCACATCACTCTCACAAAAATTCTCATCATTATCAATCATATTAAGAAGGTTTTACATCAGTAATAAATAAAACTAAGATATTTTAAAATATGGTTAATTTCATTTTATCCATCATTTTTATTTCTTTTTGTGGATATTTCATACAAAAGTAATACATTATAGGCCAGAGGTTGGGACTTGGTCCTCTGATTTTATTACTAGAAGGAACTCCCAGAAGAGAAAACTTCCTCTGTTAGAGGAGGTAGACACCGTTTAAGCAGTTTCTAGTCTTAGAGAATAACCTGAGCTGTGAGAAGTTAAATGACTTGCCCCAGATCACACTGGATGATGCCCAGGATGTGTCAAAAGTGAAGTCAACTTTATTCACTATGCCAGATGGTTTCTAACTGTATTATTTATTAATAAATCAATGTGCAGGTATTAAAGGTACATTTCCAAAAATGTTATGGGGTCTGATAAAGGTGCACAATCAAAGTGTTTAAAGGCCAGTGCTCAAGGGGAATGGGGGGATGAAAGCCAACCCCTCAGATGTGCTGGAAGAATCCTAGAAAGAGAAAATGTATACCTACACCAAGAGGAAAGTTCCATTTATTGTGATGATCTTCACAGAATCTCAGAGTTGGGAGGGAACCCAAAGGTTACCCATTCTGTGCTCAAATAGAAATCTTCTCTACATCATGTCCAGTAAGTGGCCATTCCTCCTCCACTTTTTTTCAACACTCATGTCATGACCAAACCTGTTCATTTTGTTCTCGTGATCCCAGATTCCAGGAATGTCTTCCCCTTCACCTGTCTGCTTATCCACATCCTACCCATCCTTCAAGGACCAGCTAGAAAGCCATCTCCTCCATGAATAGCAATAAGTTAAGTCACATTTATGTAATACTTTAAGCTTTTCAAAAAGTTTTCCTAACAATCCGAAGGAATAGGATATCATTATCCCTCTGGTTTTAGAGATAAAGAAACTAGAAGTGAAATCACTTGGCTAAGATTATACAGCTAGTAACTTTCAGAACTGGGACTTAAACCCTGGTCTTCTAGCTCCAAGTCCATGTACTGGGTTACACAACTAGGTCCACCCATCCTGGAACAACAGAGTGACTGATCACCCTCTTCTCTGAATTCTTACAGCACTTACTGCCTGTCCTGCTTGTGTTGACACTGAGTCCTATACAATTGGCTATTATTTTGTAAGTGTTTCATTCTTTAAGGTCCCATCTTCTCATGTAAATGTGAAAGCCCCTAGGGTAGGGATAATGGATTTCCCTAAGGTATAAGAACACAAGGCTAAATATATATGTGTATACACATATATTATATGTAATAATGTATCATATATACGTATATATGATATACGTATATATGTGTATATATATATGTATATGTATGTACCCTTTAAAAGCTCTAAATTTAAGAAAGATCAACAGAGAGCTCTGCAAACAGTCTCTTCCCTTCAGGCACTTCCTGTCTAAGAGGCAACTCTTACCTGGTAAGAACTGGTACCATGGAGAGATCTTGGTGTCAGATGTCCTGATTTGAGCACAATGAATAAAGCACCTGACCTAGAGTCTAAAAAACCTGAGTTCAAATCTGGCCTCAGACACCTACTAGCAGTATGACCTTGGGCAAGTCACTTAACCCTGTTGGCCTCAGTTTCCTCATCTGTAGAATGAGCTGGAGAAGGAAATAACAAACCACTCCAGTATCTTTGCCAAGCAAACCACAAAGGGATCATGAAGAATCAGATGGAACTGAGACAACTGAACAACGGCCACAATCTGACAGTCAGTGGCTGAGTGAACATGAGCAAGTCAATGCCTCTCTCAGAACCTCATGATTTCCATCTTGATCATAGCAGTTCTTGTCACATAGTTATTGTGAATAGTAATAGGAACAATTTAATAATTGATCGTGGAAGCCATTATTAATACTAAGTCATAGATCTTAAGAGGGCTGCTATTCACCAGGGGCCCAATGACTGTTTTGGCTGCTAGGTGGGGGTGGGAAGGGAAGGGATCCTGGGGTGTTCCCTGGCCCAGAGGAGAAGGCAGAGGAGCCTACATATTTGCTGCAGTTGAAGTAGTACACCATTCTGGAGATGATTTTGTCCACCCATGGGAAGATGCTGTTTTGGGCATGGACCACCATCTGCCCGTAGCATAGCAGAGCTGTACTGCTTGCCCACTTCCAATAAACATCATGAATGATCTGCCAGGGAAGGAGAAGACAGACAACCATCAAGTAGCAGAACAAGTGTCAGACTGGGAATCAGGAGACCTGGGTTCTAATTCCAGCCCTGCCACTGACCCATCATATGGCCTTGGGCAAGTCACAGAACCACAAAATGGTGGAGTTAGAAAGGATTCAAAGATCCCTGTACCTCATGAACTACTCATGTTCACTATAATTCCAACCCCACCCCCACTTTAAATAAGAAGAAATTAAAGGTCAGCAAGAGAAGTGACTTGATCAGGGTCACACAGTGAGTCAGGATTTGAACCCCGACCTTCTGGTTCCAAATCCAGTGCACTTTCTAACAAGTTATAATTCATTGAGTCTGAGTTTTTTTTCTCTGAAAAATGTGGGTAATAATTCTTATTCCATCTGCCTCATAGAATAATTTGAGAATCAAATGAGATAATGGATTTCTTCAGAAGCTCATAGCTCTTCCCTGATTGTTCCATAGTTTGCAGTGAGGTTGGGAACGTGATGCAGATGGGGTAAGGACCTGAAGAGTTACAAGTCATATGGGGACTCTGAGGGGGAGAGGGGGAAAATGCCAGATCTGTAGCCTATCACTACTCTGCTTCTGCTTTTCCCCAACCCAAAACCCAACAATGACTCCCTATTATCTGTAGAGCAAAGTTCAAACTCCTCAATCTGCCATTCAACACCTTATATGATCTAGCCCCAGCTAACCTATCTACTTTTATTTCTGCTACCATCTATTTATCAGGGATTCTCCCCTTTGGTGGTTTGATGAAACCTGTGAACCTCTTAAAGTTGTTAAAGGTATAAAATACATTGGATTATGCAGGAAACCAAAGGCTAGTGAAATTTCTTTATATTTTTAGAAATGATTATTTTTTAAAACTGAGGAGACCCAAGCTTTTTTTTTCCTTGTCCAATCTCTCAAGGACAGGGCTGATGCAAAATAGGATTAATATTTTCTTCATTCTGGGTACTGCTACTCCACTCAAGTGGATCAGATTTATAATCTAAGGTGAAACTCCCTTCTGTTCAAGCTTGGGTGGGGGATAATTTCTTTAAATAGATTGCCCAAGGCTGGGGTTAATTTAGAAGTAAATGACAATGAAAGTTCATTAAAATAGGTCCAGCCCCATATTGTAATATTCACTCTCTCATCAATTGTTAACCAATCAGAGTTGATTGCCACCCTCAGGAACACCTTCCAAGGGCATAAAAGCCTTAAGGAACTTTGACACTTGAGAATGCCACTGGCTTTTTATTTCAAATGATGGCATTATTCATAAAATAATTAAATTAACCAGAAATTATGTCTCTCAAACTTTTAAAAAACATAGTATATTATTAAAAAAATTTATACAAGATGCAAAAGTCCCTTTCTTCTTATAGCTTATATTCTAGTAGAGGAAATGATTTTTAAAAATCCAGAAAACTTCAATAAAAATAATGCATTGTAAGTTCATTTAAAAAATGGGAAACCAAGTGTTATATGAGATTGAGGAGCAAAAGTCTTTGCCTATAGCTTTGAAATTCCCCTTCCTTCCTCGGTCCACCTTTTTCATTCTCCCAATCCTTTAAGACTCATCTCAGGTCCTGTCTTTCCTGATTTGCCCTAGTTATGTCCCCCACTACACCATAAAGTCTATGAGGACTGGGTCATGTCTGATTTTGCTCTGGGTCATGACAGCCCCAAGCACAGCACAGATGCTCAGTAAATTCATGTTGGGTCATACTCAAACTGGCTTGAATTCACATTCTGAAAAGTGTAAAAGATTTTACAAAAGAGCAGCATTCAGGTCCTTGCCATCTTTCAAAGCCTAGCTCACATGAAAACTCCTCCAGGAATCTCTTACCAACACTCAAGCATTTGAGCTAGAATGTGATCTTCTTCATGGTGGGGACATGTAGCAAATATAAGGTACTCCATATTTCGATACTTTAAAGAGTTCATCTGAGTGGGCACTTCTACTGATACAAATTGAGACTCTTCCACAATTCAGTTCACATGCATTTCTGGGGCTAAAAGACTTCATCCTTTAATAGCTATTTCTCTCCCTCTCTCCCCTTCTCTCCTTTCCTCTCCCTCTGTCTCTCTGTCTCCCCTCCCCCCTCTCTTCGCCCCCTCTTTGTTTTCATCCCTGTCTATCTCTCTATCCCCCCTCCTCTTCTCTCTTCTCCATCTCTCTCCTCTCCCCACTTTTTTGTTTATCTGTCTCTCTCTCCCCACTCTTCTCTCTGGCATTCTTTGTCCCTGTCTCTATCTCTCTCAATTGCTCTGTCCTTAATAATAGAACTGTTAGGAAAATTCCAAAAGGAAAAATGTCATTCACTCTTGTCTTGCTATGGCTTCACATGTTCAATTCAATTAAGCTAACATTCTTAAGCACTTACTCTGTACAAGGAATAAGGCAGGGTTGCCTAATGACTAAAGGGTGAGCTTCTTGGTCCACCCTAGGACCTAGGCCTAGGGTCCTAGGCTACATGGCAAACACAGACTATTGCCAAGACTATACTCAAAAACTTCTAAGTCTTCTTACTCCTCAAGTTGCTTCTCATTTATGTCTATATACATGTTGCATCCCCCAAGTAGAATATAAGCTCCTTGAGGGTAAGGGTTGTTTTATTGTTGTTTTTGTATCCCCAGTGCATAGCACAGAGCTTCACATGGAATAATTACTTAATAACAGTGTTGAATTGAATTGGTACAACTGTCAGAGCTTATAATCTTCTGGCATGACCTTCTCAAATCTAGAGTCATACTTTGTGCAAAGGTAAGATGTTGAGGGAGGACTTAAATAGACACTCAGTAAATATTTAACTATCACAAATCCATAATCTCTCATTTTCTTTAGAACTTTAGGACTTTCAAAGACTTTTCACCATCATTATCTCACATGAGTTTCACAGTATCCATTAAATCAACGGATGGGGCAAGAATTATCACCCCTGTTTTTCTGATAAGCAAACTGAGGCTCCAAGAGGTGACTTTATAAATATCACATAGAAAATTCTTGGCAGATCTTAGAAAAAACTTTTAAATTCAATTTAAATCAGTTATCACCTAGCATTCTACTTTTCAACAAAATTGCCTTTAGGGATCTCTTTAATGTAACTCATACTCTACTAGGAAATATTGGGAGAGATGAGCTAGGCCAACCCCAGCTCCCAGATGGCTGACTGCAGCTAACAGTACCTTGGGGCTAGAGGCATTTAGACCACGTCTTAGTATTCTTTTATGGCCAAAATGCTCCAATACAGCCCAAGTTTCTTCCAGGTGGCTGGAGGATGCCAGCCCAACTGCTAGTGCTATACCCTGCGAAAGATAAAACATGGACAAGCTTTAGTACCCTATCTTCTCCATTTTCCCTCCTCAGAATTCCCCAGAAATTCCTCTTTATGATCTGAGTAATAATTGTAACCCTTTCACCCATATATCACTGAGTTGGGTGAACTTCTTAAAGGAAGCCTTATGAAGCTGCATACTTCTTAGTGGAAGGAAGCATGACTCCTGATTAGCTGGGATAATTTTGAGTGTGACACTACATACCCACCCACCTAAAGGAGAATGTTTGGAAACTTTGGAGGAGTATTTGGGAGACAAATCGGTCATGAAAATGAAAATGACTTTGCAGCCCAGAGATCAGCCCTCAAAGCAGCCAACATATAGGGGAGCTAGTTTCCCAGTATGTTGCTTAATTTCCAGCATTTGAAATCCTAGAAATGTCTGAGTAAAAGGCATCTTCTCAGTGAGATCATTCTTCTTCCTTGGTTGAGCTGGAGTGTTTTTTCCTTCTCCCAACTGAAGAATTCCTTTATTACTGTGTATTTTCTAGTCAAGTTTAATCTGTACAACTTCCCTAACTTCTGTTTATTGTCTTGATTGGATAAATGGGCTTACTCACAATTCATGTTGGTCTTTTAACCCAATGTTTGGTGGGATGGACTTAAACTGGTAATGTTATTCCATTCCTCTTCTCTTAACAGCAATCAGGGATGTGCCTTTTATGCTAAATCTATTATACCCTTAGGCTTACAGATATTTGAGGAAGAGATTGGCAAGACAAGAAACAAAAACCAAGTCATAGCCTTCTACTGCTCTCCACAAAGACAGAAATCACAGGCCCTCTTGGAGTAGGGTAGGCCAGATCCCAGATCGTATATCAATCAAAGTCACATGTGAATCAAGCCATCTTTTATGTATTTAGACACCAATCATATATATATTTTATGGAAGAATAAGAATGATGACAACTCGTATTTATATAATACGCTAAGGTTTTATAAAAAATTTTTCCTCACAAGACTGTGAGAAAGGCAATGCAAATATTAACCCCTTTTTAGATTCAGAGAGGTTAAAGGATGAGCTAGCTTATAGTAACACAGCTGATGAATGTTGCAGTTAGGATTCAGACTTAGAAGGCCACCAAGTATAGAGGAAAGAAATGTGAACCTAGCTAAAGTTCAGGGAATTCCAAGTTTAAATTCTAAATTTTAAATTACATTAATTTTAAATTCTCTGGAATTTGTTAACTACATAAGTATTGGAAAATCAATTAATCTCTCAGAGTCACTTAATTTTACTCATCTATATGCTAAGAATGATGGTAACACTTTACCTACTTTGAGGTCCAAATGAAACAAGATAGATCAGTTATTGCCAATGATAATGCCAGTTACTGTTGTTCCTGCTTTATCACCTGTCTCCAAGGCCAACACTTTCTAACCCACAGCCTCTCAGAAACATTAACAATCATTCCCACTTTGAAGTATAGTTCTCACAATAAACTTATGAGGAAGGCGGTACAAATTTTACGTCCATTTTAGAAATGAGGAAAATATGAGTCTCAGAGAGAGGTAGTGACTTGCCCAAAGTCCTACAGATAATAAGTGGCAGCCTTGGGGATGACATTAAGTCAAGGTTCTTTCCTCTTCATGTGCTGCCTCCAATACCAGGCATACCCTGGGCACATGACACGTGGTCTAAACATGATCACTTCTTAAATGAGTGATCATGGATGATCATTCATGGGTGACTCTGAGTGCTCAACCTAATTTGTCACAAAACAAGGACAACAGAGGGGAGAATTTTCTGAAATTAAAAGAATGTATATTTATCTTCTTTTTATTGACTTCTTTTGTTTTTTATAACATTTTTTAAATTACACCCCTTTCCTATGCCTTACTCAGTAAACTTTTCCTTGAAATAAAGAGCCAGGGTGGGGGAGAGTTCTGAAAACCAACCAACACATCTACCTCACCTATGTATGCAACATTTCTTACCCATCAGCCTCACCTTTCTGCATTGAGCAGACAAAGGTGTGGACCTTTATTTTCCTAAAATCACATTCTGAAGCATGCCTTGTTGCCCTCTGTGTATATCCCCCTGGGGAGCTGCCTCCCTCCTTTCCTCTTGTCCCACCTCTGATGCCAGGCGCTACTGTCACTCACCTCTCGTTGGCAGGCTACCTGATGAGACAGCTCTAGGACAGCAAATAAGTGTTTCTTCACTTGCATGTCCTCTGAAGACTCTCTGAGGACCAGTCCATAACAGTAAAAGAGCAATTTCTGGACATTCACGGGGGAGAAAAAGACAAGCAAGAAGATTCTGTTAGTCAAGTTGTGGGCCAACGATCAACCCCATTCTGGTCCGAACCCCTATGAGAGGGAGTTGGGCAAAAGGCACAAAGGAGACAAAATTAGACAAGAGCACCAGGCCCTTCTATCTGGCTTCATTATGTTTCCCTTCGTACCCCATCCTATCCTTCATGTCTCATCCCTGTGGGGCCCTTAGGAAAGCCAGGGAAGCCGGTTGTTGGCAAAGGCGAGGAAAGGAAGTGTTCAAGGCAAGGGGAATAGCCAGTGAAAAGGCAAGGAGTTAGGATTCAGGGAATCCTGTGGGAGCAGCAGCAGGAGGCCAGTGTAGCTGGATCACAGAGTAAAGGGGAACAGAATATAAGATGACTGGAAAGATGGGAAGGGGTCAGGTTGTGAAGGGCTTTAAACACCAAATATAAGATGCTGTATTAGATTTTATATGTTGATAGGGAGCGATTTGACTTCATTGAATAGGAGTTGGGGGTGACATGGGCAGATCTGTGCTTTAGAAAGCTCATTTTGGTAGCTGAGTGGAGGATGGGCTTGAGTATAGAAACACGAGGCTGGGAGACCAACCACATGGCTCTTGGACTAGTCCAAGTGTGAAGTGATGAGGATATGTACCCTACCCCACCCCCATCGTACTAATGGGAGTGAAGAAAAGAGGCTCATTCAAGATATTATGAGGGGAGAAATGGCAAGACTTGACAACAGATGTGGGGAAAGATGGCATGATGAGTTGAGGATGGCACACCTGAGGTTGTAGCAGAAGTTGAAGGAAAATGGTGTCTTCGACAGAATTGAGGAAGTCAGGAAGAAAAGAAAATTATCTTAACTTGATCCCATTTTCATTTTTTTTTTGAGCTGACAGCACATTGAAGTGGGTCAGTCTGGAGATGGTATAAGTGTTTATTTTTTCATTTTTATCCTTATAACTTTGTGTGTAGACACTTGATTTTAAAATAACTCAAGCATCAGAAGCCAGTGGTTTACTATCATTTTCTTTTGGATTTTCTCCTTGGCAGGACTTTCTGGTTCTCTTGTTAGCGCTCTACAATATTTCTCACATATATAACCTTTTCCTTACTCATATGGCCATTATTGCTTTCTCCTCAGATTCCTCATTGGTCTTCCTGCCTCATGTTTCTCCTCTCTCTGATCCATTATCCACATGACAGCATAATGTGAGCATAACAGTCCTAAGTACTGGTCTAAATATGTGCCTTCCTCTTTGTTCATACTTCAACACTATGACTCAGCTACCATCTTTTCCTGGAACTTCCCTTCTCATCCTGGAATATTCTACTATCATGCCACTTCCTTCCTCTCACTAATGAGTTTTTTCTGGGGCCTCCATTTTGGGGATAGGACCAGGCCTATTTATTTCTTTCCCAATATACTTTAGACTTTGCACCCACACCCCTGCCCAGATATCTTCTCTCTCTCCCTCTTCCACCCATCTTATTTTCAGCCCCCTTTTATGTGCTGTCTTCCCCCATTAGAAGATATTCTCCTTGAGAATAGGAATTATCTTTATTTTGTTCATATCTACCATATATTCCCAGCACAGAGCCTGGTACATATGAAACACAATAAATGATTGCTGTTTCCTTGCCTTGCCCAAATAAACTCCAACATCCAGACTCTTCTGTTTGGTCTTGAAAACCCTTTATGGCCTTCTCCCACCTTTGCAGCCACAGTATACACTGTTCCCCTTCAGATACCCTATGACCCAGCTACACTGACTTCCAGCTGTTTCTCATACATGCCATTCCATCCCCTTTCTTTGCCTTTTCACAGGCTACCTGAAACACACTCCCTCCTCACCTCTGCCTCCTCAAATCCTACTTTTCCTTCATAGTTCAGTTCAAATATCTTCTCCTACATGAGACTATTCCTGATCCACTACCCCCCCATTACTAGATTCTCCACCCTACCCCAAATCACCTTGCATTGTTTTTCTCTACAGAATTTAAATTAATAAGAGACAAAGACTGTTTAATTTTTGTCTTTGCATCCCTGACCTCAAGCTTAGTCACTAGAACATAGTAGGCCCTGAATTTATTGATTTTGAAGAAACTATTCAAGACACCGAGCTTCTGGGTAATCTACCAGCCTTTCATCTGTTTCATTTCTCAATCCCAAACCATGTTTTCCAACCTATTTGTTACAGTCTCATACCTATATTCACAAATCAATCACTTGGGTATATGTTGACTTGGTTTGGAAAGTTTTGTCTCTAGGACTAACCTCCAAGACTTTCCAGTTTGCTGCAATTTGCCAGAGTCTGTGTCCTCTGCTGACATAGTTTTCAAGGACCCAGGGTTACCTCCATGACACAGAGAAATATCAGAGGATCAAACTTAGAGTGATATTTAAACATGAGTTGTTATTTTAACTCATGAGGAGACCATGCTGCCTTATTTGATGCCCAAGTCATAGGAGACTGTAACAGCAGAAGTCACAGTCCAGGAATAAGGGAGATTTTGACCATGACATGGTAGGCCAGAGGGAACTATTTAGGGGAGCAGGTTATATTACTCAACCTTGGTATCAATATATTCTACTTGCAATCAAGGCTGAACTATTGTAAAACTTCTTGTCAAAAGCTACCTCCCTGCTTGTCCCAAGTAGATTGCAAGTTCCTTCTATAGCTAGATCATCATCTTCTCCCTCTCCTATGATACCCGTCAGCCATATTCAGGTACTTTGTTTCTGATTTTGCGACTAAGTCTTCCCTCAGGAATTGCTTCCTTCTTAGGTACTGACTCTTCAGGGTGACTGGGCCTCTTCAATGTCTCCAAGGATTCTTGGCATTTAGAATTAAACCTACCATATGGATGTTCCAGTGACATCTTAAACTCATGTCCAAAAGCATAGTTCTTCTCTCGCTTTAGCTTTTCCTTTCTCCAATTTCCCTTTTTTCTATTAATGATCCCATTATCCTTCCAGTCATCTGGGAGATTGTTATAATCTGTGAATTCCCTTTCTGTGTCACCCCACATCTAATTGTGTCCTATTGATTTTCTACATCTAGAATGTCTCCAGGATCTGCCCCTTGATGTCCACACACACTGCTACCACTCCAGCTCAAACCTCCATTCCCTTTCAATCAGACTCTTATAATAACTGCCTTTTTCTCTTTACTCTTTTCCTTCTCTGACTTGGAAAGACTTTTATGAACTGATGCTGAGTGAAATGAGCAGAACCAGGAGAACATTATACACAGTAACAGCCACAGTGTGCAAGGACTGTTTCAGATAGACTTAGCCCTTCACAGCAATGCAAGGACCTAAAACATTCCCAAAGGATTCTTGATGTAAAATGCCATCCACATCCAGAGAAAGAACTATGAAGTCAGAATGTAGATGAAGCAGACTA
This sequence comes from Potorous gilbertii, assembly GCA_028658325.1. Lineage (NCBI taxonomy): Eukaryota > Metazoa > Chordata > Mammalia > Diprotodontia > Potoroidae > Potorous > Potorous gilbertii. The sequence continues at coordinate 175,949,877 of CM053773.1, forward strand.
TTTTCTCTTTTTGTTTTTTTCCTCATGGTTTTTCCCATTTGTTTTGATTCTTCAATGCAACATGAATAATGTGAAAATGTGTTTTAAAAAAATAAAGTAGGGCTTATTATGCTTTTTTCCACTTGAGACCTGTTTTTGCATTTGGGCAGTCTTTGTTGGTGTTGCATGGTGTGACAACATGCGCAGTACAAAGTACACATATTGTGTGTTCAGAGTCAAGGCTGCAGTAAAGTTATGAGGCAAAACAGGCAAGTCCTGCCAGAAACACCTTGGACTTATTACACATTTGATTTTTAATTAATTTTTGGTCATCATGCATTCAGAAACCTTTTACTGTTTTGCGACCCACAGGTTAAGAAGTGCTGTTCTAAAGCACAAGTCTGACCCTGCTCAACACCTTTCTGATTCGAGGGTGAGTGGTGAGGTTAGAAGAGGGGAGCAAATTTATGTGAGCAAATTAAATGCTGTTGCAAACTTACAAGCCTTTGTCTCAACTTGTTCAATCCTGCCAGCAAGTAGAGGCTGATAGGGGAGAAGGTATTGATTGAATGCATTAGGGGTTGAGACTTACTCTCTACTGTTGTTGTATTGTTACCTCCTTGGGGCTCTTGATTTCATAGCCTTGGAGACATCAAATATTGTATCATCTCTTGCATATAGTTCCTATTTTGGAGAGGTTTGAGAGGTTGTAAAATTTGAAGAAAGTGTCTAATTCTCCATCTTGCTTGATGATATGACCCAGAATCAAGCAGAGTATTGAAGGAAACAAGGGATTCTAAGAAGTAGAAGTGACAAGGGAATGCATTCCAGGCATGGAAGACAGCCACTGCAAAGGCACAGAGACAAAAGAAGGAGTGTTGAGTATGAGGAACAACAAACAGCCCAGGTGGCCCAGGCCATAGAAGGCCAGAAGGTAAGTAATACCTAGAAAGATTGGAAATCCAGGTTAAGAAGGGTTTTAAAAAAAGGGTTTATTGGCATTACAGAGCCACTGAGGTTTACTAAAGAGAGGAGTGGCACAGATCTGAGTTTTAAGAATATCATTTTGGCAGTTTGATGTAAGAAAAGTAGGGACAGACCTGAGGCAGGAAAACTAATTAGGAATCTGTTTCAATCTCTAGGTAAGAGACAAAAAGGACCTAAACTAGGATAGTCATTATGTGAGTAGAGAAAGTAGTCAGATACAAGAGATACTGTGGAGGAAGGAACTATATTTGGCAAGTAACTGGAAATGTGGAATAAGGGACAGTGAGAAGTCAAGGATCATGCCAAGACTGTGAGCCTGTGTGAATGGAAGAATGGTGTTGCCCTTAATAAAAACAGGGAAGTTCAGAGGAGAGGTGAGTTTAGGGAAAATGAAAATTAGTTCAATTTTAGACATGTTGTGTTTGAGATACCTGTGAGACAGTCAGTTTGAAATATCTAACATGCAATTAGAAATTAACAACAGGAAGTCAGGAGAGAAGCTAGCGCTGAGTATATAGATTTGGGAGTCCTCTGCCTAGATATTAAATGGTAGTGAATGAAGTCACTAACAGAGAATGTGTAGAAAGAAAAGATAAAGATGGCCTAGGACAGAGCCTTGGGGAACGCTCACATGGGGACATAATATGAAAGATAATCCAGCAAAGGAGGCTGACAAATAGGTTGAAGATCCAAAGGAAGCTAGTGCCATGATGACCCAGAGAAGAAAGAATGTGCTACAAGAAATAAAGATACAGCTTCAGAGAGACCTGGAAAGACTTATATAAACTGATGCAGAGTGAAATGAACAGAACCAGAACAATTTATACCATAACATCAATATTGTAAAAAATGAATAATTCTGAAAGACTTAAGAATTTTGCTCTGCCAAATAATCAACCATGATTCCAGAGGACTGTTGAAGAGAACATGATCCACTTTGCAGCAGAGAGAGAATGGTCTAATATGTAGAATAAATGCATTTTTAGGGTGTGGTCAATGCGGACATTTGTTTTGCTTGGTAATGGTTATATGATTCAAATTTCCTTCCTTCCTTCTTTTCTTCCCTCCTTCCTTCTTTTCTTCCTTCCTTCCTTTTCTTCTTTCTTATAAATAAGGAGAGGTGAGAGGGAGAAAAAAATAAATGTATGAAAAGGAGAGAAAGAGCAAGGATGCTCAACAATGCCAGTTGCTGCAGATAATTTGAAAAGGATAAGGGCTGAGAAAAGACTGGACTTGACAAATAAGAGGTCTTTGTCAATTACACACACACCATTTGAGTCATAACCAAAATTATGCAGGGCTCCAGATTCACATAGTGCTCTCCTCTCAACAATCTTGTGAGGTAGGGAATATACGTTTTATTATCCACATTTTGAATCTGAGGAAACTGAGGCTCAGAGAAGTTAACCTGACTTGTCCCAAATTGACAGCCAAAAAATTGTGAACTCAGACCTTCTGATTTTAATATAATGTTGTCTCTCTTTCCATCTGTGTACTTCTGCTCACCTTATTTTGCCCACTAGAATGCCTTTCCTTCTCCCCTCTGACTAAATCCAGCTAACCTTCATGGTCCCAAGTTTCACTTTCCCCAAGAAGCTTTCCTAGGCTACAACTGCCCTTGATGACCCTCTGTGTCTGTCATTTCCACAACACTTGCAATCCATGTCACATCATGTCCTACCTTTATTGTTCTCTCCTTGCTTTTCAGCATGTCCCTCATCTCCCTAGATAAGTTGGCAATTTCCTGAGGGTAGGACTCAGGCCTTCTTCTTCTCCATGCTTTCTTCCTAAGCTCCTTTGTCTTCCAGACCCCTCATTTCCCAACATAGGGCCCAGGCCAGGCACACAGGAGACTCTCAATATTTGATGGTTGATCAGGTCTCCAGCCTTACCACTTACCTTGTCCAGGGAATTTGCAGATTCTGTCATTACGGAAATAAGATCCTGGAGATAGGTGTCAAAAATCTCTAATGAGAAGAACTCTGATTCTACCTGTGGGTCAAGCACATGCCTAAGAATAATAATTATAACTGACATTTATATAACATTAGTACTATGTGCATTTACAAAATGCTTTATGTACGCTATCCCAAGTACCGTTACTATCCTAGTTTTACATATAACAAAAAAGAGGCTGAAAGAGATTAACTGACTTGCCCAGGGTCACACAGCTAGTAAGTCATTGAAACAGGATTTGAAGTCAGGGCTTTGAGACCACTGATCTATACTCTACTCCGTCTACCCTGGTCCCTACTAAGGTGCCTATTAAGCAAGTACTAAAGAGCCTTAGCTATTACTAGGAATCTCTGGGAGGCTGTGCAAAGTCAAGCTGCCTGTTTCAAGTTTTCTCTCTCTCTACTAAAGTGCCTACTTTGATTCCTCCTTGTTTTCTACCTTGTTTAGCTGTTTTCAGTTGTGTCTGACTCTTTATGATCCCTTTTGGGATTTTCTTGGCAAAGATACTAGAATGATTTACCATTTCCTGCTCCAGCTCATTGCGCAGATGAAAAAACTGAGACAAACAGGGTTAAGTGACTTGCCCAGGGTTGCACAGCTAGTATGTGTCTATGATGCCAGAACGCAGGTCATCCTGACTCCAAGTTTGGTGCTCTATCCACTAAATGATCTAACTGTCCAACATCACTTTAGTCCCCAAGAATTATAAGTATGAGACTTAAAAGGGACTTGGGAAAGATGTCATCTAGCCCAATCTCCATAATTTTAAAGGGAGAGGAAGCTAAGGTCCAGAAAAGGGAAGTGACTTGCTCCAAAGACAGGCACACCATGTCAAGTATCCTGGCTCCAACTCTAACACACTATGCATAACTTGCTGTGCCACTTCTTAGTCTTATCTGAAAAACATTCAACATTCTTGAGTTGGGTGACAATAGGAAAGTTTATTAGCTCATGAAGGAGATGCAGAGGAGGGAAAGCACATAAATGTTGTCATACCCTATATACTCAGTCTCATGATCCCTATTCAGTTCCAAGACACAGCTTAGTGCCTACTAGCCCACATAAACCATTATCTCCCTTCTGCCTGCTATTTCAAGGTGCAGTTCTTTTTACCCTAACGCATTCAGAAAGATATCTGACACACCAGATGGCAAGATCCTAAAAGATACTGATGGGCAAGAACATCAAGCTGGAGTTAATAAGGATGAATGTAAAGTCTCATATTTGGATCCAAAATATCAAATTCACAAGTAGAAGACAAGAGGAGAATGTTTAGATAACAAAAACGAGCTAGTAACTGTGGTGGGCTACAAGCTCAATCCAAGTCAACAGTGTAATAAGGCAACAAAAAGAGATAATGAGATAATAAAGAGAGATGCATTGTTTATAGTGGACACTAAAAGACCATATCTTAGAGAAAAATAGAACTTTTGAGTTGGAAATATTTTCTAGTCCAACCTATTCCTGAAAAAAAAAATCTCATTAAAACGCCCTCCTCTGAGAATTCACTAGTACATCAATCTCTTTGTCAAACCATGGCATAAAGTATTGATCCTGATACTCCAAATGTGGTATGAGCAGGGCAAAGTATAGCAGAACTTTCACCTCTTTATCCCAGGAAACTATTCTCATCCCTCAGGTCAAGATCATATGTGCTCTTTGACTAACATATCATACTATTGACTTATAAAGTTACCCAAAACAAATACAAAAACAAACAAAAAACTTCAGTTTATTAGTTGTCATGACAGAAGGAACAAATCTGTCTAACTTAGCAAGGCTGGTACCCAAATGACAGTCACAAACTATGGTGCTAGACACAGACTCCTAAGTCTTTCCACCTTGATCTAACATCACTTGACACAACAAAACTTAGGGTCAACTCTATACCATAATGAGATGTTAGAGCAGTTTAGTACAGTCTTGAGGAGAGTATATTCTAGGCAGAGGTTCCCAAAGTGGGTGGTACTGCCTCCCAGGGGTGCTAGAAAGATCCAGGGGGGTGATAGTATCATTGAATAAAAATAAGGGGGTGATGGAAGCATAAGGAGAGAAGGAAAGATAAGAAAACTTTGAAAAACATTTGTATATGTTTCATTGATGTGTAAGAGAGTTAAAGTCATACTGATTACATTATTTTCCAAATAAACACACAAAATGCATGTTATAACTTATCAGTGATCATGTCTGCTGACAGGTCTTAACAAGCAAGTACTGGCAAGCAAAGGGGCTCATTGTCAGGAAGTCCAGTATGGGGCAGGGGGGAGCCAAGATGGTGGAATAGAAAGACTCACATATGCTAGCTCCGAACCCACAGCCCATGGATTTCCTCTAAAAAGAACTCCCAACAAATTCTGGAACAGTGGAAGCCACGCAGCAACACAACGAAGGGGATTTCCATTCCAGAGAGCCCTGAAAAACCGATCCCAAAGGTCCATCGCACATCGGATGGGAGCAGAGCCCTGCCCTGGCCACGCAGCACTGAGAGGTGTGAGCAGATCCGAGCAGGCTTCAGGGACGAAATCTCCAGTGGCCGCAAAGGTCCCTCCACCCACAGACGCATAGGTCAGTGAGAGACATCTGGATGTGCTGAGAGGGGAGTGGGGTGTCTCCATAACTCGGGTCCCCTCGGGAGGCAGCGGCAGAGGCAGCAGGCGGGCAGAGGCTTTCAGAGCAGGCAGGAACTCAGCAGGAGGTCCATTACTGAAGGTCTCTGCATAAACCCCCTGAGGGAACTGAGCCTGGGAGGTGGCCCTGCCCCTACCTGAGCACCAGAACTTAAGCTCCCATTGAATAGAAGCCAGGCCTGCCACCAAAAGCCCTGAGGCTGG
>CM053773.1:175956129-176038148 GCA_028658325.1 Potorous gilbertii
ATCATCCTTCATGAAATTATCAAGGAAAACTGCCCTGATATTCTAGAAACAGAGGGCAAAATAAGTATTCAAGGAATCCAGTGATCACCGCCTGAAAGACATCCAAAAAGAGAAACTCCTAGGAACATTGTGGCCAAATTCCAGAGTTCCCAGGTCAAGGAGAAAATATTGCAAGCAGCTAGAAAGAAAGAATTCCAGTATTGTGGAAGTACAATCAGGATAACACAAGATCTAGCAGCTTCTACATTAAGGGATCGAAGGACATGGAACAGGATATTCCAGAAGTCAAAGAAACTAGGTCTAAAACCAAGAATCACTTATCCAGCAAAACTGAGTATAATACTTCAGGGGAAAATATGGTCTTTCAATGAAATAGAGGATTTTCAAGCATTCTTGATGAAAAGACCAAAGCTGAAAAGAAAATTTGACTTTCAAACACAGGAAGTCCAGTATGCACTGGCTGGAATATGTGCATGTAATGACTTGTTTACAATATGGTACTATATGATTACATAATGCAATATTGGGTCATCAATATTTCAATGCAGGAAAAAAACCTACAAAGTTACAATAAATTATTAAATTTAAAATGCATCATTTTTCTAAAAAATATTTTATATATATTTTTTAAATTCCATAAATTTCATTAAAAGAACTGTTAAAGGTTTAAAGAAAGTAGATTTTGGGGGAGAGCTTCTAAGCATTTTTTTTTACAACAGTAGTAGGCCAAATAAAATTTGGGGACCTCTGGTCTAAAGGGAAAAGCACCAGCTGTGGATCACTTTTGGCTCTTCCACTTACTTGCTTATGTGTTCTTGGGCAAGTCCCTTTAAATTCTCATTTCTCCCAATTTCTCCATCTGTGAAATGGGGACATTAATATTGTACTACTTACAGCACAGGGTTTTATTGAAAAAAATAATCTGTATATCTTAATGAGCTACATAAGTTATTATCATCTATAAAATGAGACTAATAATATTTTATTTCCATGAAGGTAAGGGGTTAGATAACATAAAGGGCCTTTCCTCCTTGATTTTGTGAAATGACTGAATGTTACACCTCTGAGGATTATCCACACAGTGACTTTAGTTTATGAATATAGATAATTAAGCACTCACCCTAAAATTGCTTTATTTTCATTTTCTTTGCATCTCATTTATTTATTTATTTATTGTTTGTTTGTTTGTTTTCCATCTACTTATTCTTTCCTTACCTGCAGACATTCTATATGGCACCAAGAGAAGGAACTCCTGTCTCACTTTTTGTTTTTCATCCCTAAGGCCTAACATTTGAAAACGTTTGTCTAGAACTATAATTTCATTTATGATTAGAACTCCCATTGAGGAAACTACTTCTACCAAGGCAAACTTCTCACAGGTGCTAAAAGTTTAAGGAATTTGCCCAAGGTCACACAGTCAGTGTGCTTCAAAGGAGCCACTTGAACTCAAGTCTTCTCTCTATCAGCTCTCTATCCCCTATACCACATTGTCTCTCATCTGGTACATAGAAGGAACTTAAGAAATGCTTGTTAATTAATCAAGTTGTCTTCTACAGATGGGATCAAGCACCATCTGAGGCAGAAACAGCCATACATTCAAGTCATAGTTTTCAAATTGGAAGGTACCTTAGAAGTCATCTAGTTATACAAGTCCATCATTTTATGATGACAAAGTTGAGGCCCAGATGGGAGAAATGACTTACCCAAGGTGATAGAAACAGTAAATAAGAGAACTGGCATTCAAACCCAAATTTCTGAGCTCCTTCCTCTCGACTCTACTCTGTCCTTTAGTTGCCTATATGACAGCCTCTGAGTTGTCCTGTTTAGCTACAACCTGGATGTCTCCTGAATTTATTTATGGCAAGAATGTCAATATGGCTACAGCTCAGTTCCTACAGTTATCAACTTGCTAATCTCTGGACAAAGATCACACATCTACTGTACTAATAGTTAAATTAATGTTGGTACAATCTAAAAATGGTGTGGTAGCCACTTATATTCCCTTTCCTACCATACTACCATAGTCCTTATACAAGTGGATAGAGGGTCATTGGTTTTCATGGTCACCAAGGCCAAAAAATCAATTGTTGTTTAGTTATGTTCAACTCTTTGTCACCCCATGGACCATATCATGCTAATACCAGGGGATGTTCTTGGCAAGGATATTGGAATGATTTACCATTTCCTTCTCCAGAGTCAAGCAGAGGTTAAATGATTTGCCCCGGGTCACATAGTAAGTTCCTGAGGCCAAATTTGAGTGAAGTTCTTCCTGATTCCAGGGCCAACACTCTAGCCACCAAGTCATCTAGCTGCCTCATAATAATTAATTACCTAGTTGTGAAATTCTGATGATGAGCTAGGCTGATCTTCAGAGAGTTGGCATCACCTTACAGAGGTCTAACCATGGTTATTTCATAGGACTCTGTTCTGGGCCCTCTTCTCTTATCCTACTATACTGCTTCACTTGGTAATCTCATTAGCTCCTAATCAATATCTCTAATGATGATTCTCAAATCTAACTTTCCTGTCCCAAATTCTTTACTGACTTCTAATCTCCTATCTCCAACAGCCTTTTGGATATCCGGCTGTACAGCAGACATCTTAAACTCAATAAGTCCAAAACTAAAATCATTGTCTTTCCTCCTTTGGGTAGGTAGCTGCTACCTATAGGCCGTGAGGGCTAGAGTCAGGAACATCCGAGTTCAAATCCAGCCTCAGACACTTACTAAATATTTGACTCTAAGCAAATCACTTAATCCTGTTTGCCTCAGTTTCTTCATCTATAAAATGAGCTGGAGAAGGAAATGGTAAAGCATTTCAGTATCTTTGCCAAGAAAACCCCAAATGGAATTGTGAAGAGTTGGACACAATTGAACAACATTAACAATAAAACATTCTCCCCCAGCTACCTTCCCTGCTACTGTAGAAGGGAACAGCATCCTCCCAGTGCCTCAAGCTCACAACCTAGGGGTCATCCTAGATTTCTGGCTTTCTCTCACCCTGATGCCCCAATCCAATTTGTTGCCAAGGCCTGTAGATTTCACCTTCACAACATCTCTTGACTACTCCCCTTTCTTTTCTCTAATATTGCCACCTCTCTAGCACAGGCCCTCATCATCTCATGGCTAATTATTACAATAGCTGTTGGTGAGTCTGCTTGCCTCAGGTCTCTTCCCACTCCAATCCATCCTCCATTCAGTCACTAAAGTGATTTTCCTGAAACTCCAGTCTGATTTCCCACTTCCTCCCACCCAGCCCTCACCCGATAAACTCCAACGGTTTTCTTGTTGCCTCTAAGATTAAATAGCAAATCCTCTGTTTGGCTTTTAAAGTCCTTCATAATCTAGTCCCCTCCTAAATTTCCAATTTTCTTACCCTTGATTCCCTGACACATATTCTTTGATCCAGTGGCACTGGTCTCCCAGCTGTTTCCCAAACAAGACACTCCATCTCCTAGCTCCAAGTATTTTCTCTGACCTGGAATGCTCTCCTTCCTCATCTCTGCCTCCTCGGCTTCCTTTAAGTCTCAGTTAAAATCTTATCTTCTATAGGAAGCCTTTCCCAACCCTTCTGAATTCTAGCACCTTCTCTCTTTTAGTTATCTTCTATTTATCCTGTATATAGCTTGTTTACACATATTTCTTGGCTTGTCATCCCTCGCATTAGACTATGAACTCCTTCAGGGTAGGACTGGTTTGTCTTTCTGGTTTCGGTTTTTTTGTGGTTGTTGTTGCTTTTTCTTTTTATATTTACATAGTAGGCATTTAGTAAATGTTTGATGACTGACTTATTGGTTGTCTTTTGTTTTCAAAGAGAACACCATAGGCTGATGTCTTGATTCCTGCATGATTGGATTTAAGCAATGAACAAAGTCATCAATCTCACTCTCTCTTCCAAAGTCGTTGAAGTCCAATGATAAGAAGAAAGTAGGACAACTAAGCAATGTCCTGAGATACAGTAGATGACTGTGGCAACTGATGTTTGACCAAGCTCTAAGAGTTCCCACAATGCCTGCTTCAGCTGCTTTCATGGCCATTGGGACGATGGTTCTCATCCGCCATTCTGCTAGGAAAGTCTTCAGATGATTGGGGTAGACATCCTGCTAACTTACTGAAGGATTTGAGGCCTGTCAGTTACCCTTAACTTGGTTTAGCCTATCTGCAGAGATCATTTACCAGGCTGTGGCCCCTGAGCATTCTACAACTTTGTAGAGCCATGGGTGAGAATTGAGTACCAGGTAGACACCAAAGGTGGATGGAAAGACCTGAAAGAAGGCTTGGCAGTCCTCACACCAGAGATGCCAGTCCTCCTTGAACACCCTATACACCCCAACTAACTTACTAACAGAGTCTACAATCTGCTGCTGGCATAGCCTTTTAAGAATTCAGGGTCACTACCATCAGGGTAACAATAATATTTTTCATTTAGAAAGTGCTTCAAGGACTACCATGAGCTTTACATATAATACTTTATTAGATCCTCACAAAAACTCTATAGAGCAAGCAGTACAAATATTATTTCCATTTTGCCCATAAGGAAATTGAGGTTCAGAAAGGTTCAGTGACTTGTCCAGGATCACACAGTTAAAATGTGTCAGAGTCAAGATTTGAACTCAGAAGACGGCAAACAGTGATACTTCTACATGAGCCAAGGAGAATGGACTGATTTTGAGCTTATGGGAAGTGTGCTGAAATGAAACAATGTCCTTTCTCAATTGTCTCAGAGCTAGTCATATCTTAGTTCTCTCTAGGAGCTAAGAACAGTGGTACAGATGATTGAAAAGAGAAGAAAAGGCTGGATCATCTGAAATATTGAATTTGCATTCAAATCTCATGACCAGATTTCATGCTAGAAGGAACGAACCTTAGAGGTCATCTTGTCCGAACCCTTTCATTTTTAGATTAGGAAACTGAGGTCCAGAGAGGGAAAAGGGCTTTCACAAGGTCACACAAATGTTCGCCATTTCTAATTACAGACAAGGTTTAAAAGAATTAATGGAAAGAAGGCAGGACCTAGGTTCCTTTTCTCTCCTCATTGGTCAGCTTTGCCCTAGAAATGTTCACTTTTCACAAAGGGTGTTCAAAATATATTTTAAATAGTGCTGATTTAAGAAAGCAACCTGGGCAATGATGGAATTTTAAAAGGATTAGCTCTATGATGAATTCTTGACATGATGTTGCTCTATTGGGAAGGTAGCATGCGATTTGGGGGAAAAGCATGAGGCAAATATTGTTAACTTGCCAGGAGATCTTGGGAAAGTGATTTAATCTTTTTTGTGATTCAGTTTTCTCAACTGTAAAATAAGGGGGATGTACTAGGTGCTCTCCAAGGTCCTTTCCAGTACAGAGACTATATAACCCAACTCCCTTGTTTCGTCAAAGTAAATTATTGACTGAATATGTGACCTAAAGCTAGTCAGTCATTTACCTTCCCCAGGCCTTAAATTCTTAATGTATAAAATACAGACACTTGACTAAAGGAATTATAAAAGTCTTCCCAGCACTTACATTCTCTCCTTTCATCTGATCCTCTCCCAGTATCAGTTGCCTGGACACTTCCCCGACTCAGCATTCCACTTCAGCCTCTACTTCCCAGTCTCTCAATATTACTTAGAAACCAATATTGTCAAGTGTTTTAAGGAGTGCTATATTGAAAGATTGGGCCAGTTGTACTTAACCCCAGAGGAGAACACTATGAGCAGTGATTGGAACAGCACAGACAGACTGTGATCCAATGTAATAATATAAGCTATACTCAGTGAAACAAGTCCTCAAGAGGGCTGTGATTTTACAAGAAACCTTTCCCAGCCACCAGAGGTTCATCAGCAAAGCTTTCTCATCCAAAGATCATTCCTCATAACTGGAGAGTTTTAGGCAGAAGGGGGATGACTTCTTATTAGGCATGTCATAAATCAAATTCATGCTTTGGGTAAAAATTGAACTAGATGCTTCCTGAGCTCCCAGTAATCCCTGGCATTCTAGGACTCTAGGGGCAGCAAGGTGGTGCAACAGATAGATGAATATGGAATCAGGAAGAACTGAATTTGAATCTTGCTTCAGATACTAGCTATGTGACCCTCGGCAAGTCATTTAACCTCTAGCAGATAGTTTCCTCATCCACAAAATAGGGATAGAAATAACACCTACCTCCCAGACTTGAGGTCAAACGAGATAATATTTGCAAAGCATTTTGCAAAACTTAAAGAATTATATAAATGCTAACCATAGTTATTATTCTATAACTAAAAATGTACAGAAAAGCTATGACAAAGGCCAGAAAAGTTTGAATGGAAGAGGAATAAGTCTGCAATTCATGAATATGCCAAGGAAGGTTCAGGGAAGAAAGGTTAGTCAAACCAAGCCAAACTATCTTTATCCTACCTGCAAATAATCTCTGACGTGATGCCGGATAGAGTCCAACACCAAAGTCTTCTCAATATAAGTCATTGATTGAATTTTAGCCACCAGTAACTGCTCCCAGGAGGGCTGGTCATTGAACAGATTTTCAAAGGATGATTTGCTATCCAATTCTGAAGCAGAAAGACAATTACAATAACAATAACTCTTATAATTTAAAGCTGAAAGGGGCTTTTGTGGAATGCTTAATTCAATCCCTTCATTTTACAGAATAAAAAAAATTAAAGCCAGGGAGGTTGATATAACTCACCCAGTCACACAGCTGACAAGTGTTGGATCCAGTGTGAAAACCCTGGTCTTCTGATTCAAAATTCATTACATTTTCCCCACTTAAACATTACGACCAATTCAGCAATATTTATTAAGCACATGCTAAGTTCAAGGACTTTCACGAAATCCTACTCTCATGCCTCATCATGTTATGATGGAGGGGACTCTAGGCTCTAGAAAGCTATTTTACTAGAGCACAAGCTCTAGATTGTGTTCTACTATGCTGGTTCTATCATTTGAATGTAGCCCCAGGAATAAACCAAGTCATTCTCCAAGGACCAACCTAGTTAATTATAGAAAAGGTGTATCTCTAGTAGGTTGGTCACCTAATGATGAAACTTTTTGATCATGCCAATTCATAAAACAATTTTAAGTGGTTATTAAAAATGGCCTATAGTTGTGTAAAGTCCTTCCACATTCTGTAATGATGGTGTCAGAGTGACAGAAAAAGTAACAGAAAGTGATAAGAATCACATTAGTTTTAACTTATCAAAAAACTTCACTTTAACTGTTGGTACCCTAAAGGTAAGATCTTTGTTCAATGAGGAATGGGTGGATAAATCAGTGGAGTAGTTGAATGCTTTAGTTTTGACACTCTTGCTATAAATGAAACCAGAAGGAAAAAGGAAGTAGAAGCTAAGTGGAAGGAAGCTTAGTTGGAAGCTAAGTTGGTGGGGTGGGGTTTGTATACTCAAAAACTACAAAACATGTTACTTCCTGGGACACTTGGTAATGACAGATCGCACCACTCATGACACATATTTGCAAAAACACCATCATAAAAATAATTGCAGTTTATGCACTTCTGTTCCTTAAGATGAAAGAGTAGAGAAATTCTACAAAGAACTTAAAACACTCCAAATTAAGTCAACACCACTGATACTTTATAACTTCCATGCAAAGGTGGGAAAAAGTGAGGATGCCAAGGAATATATGGGAAAGTTGTTGTTGAGCTTATTATAAAAGAAGAACAATGACATTGTTGGTGATGCAAATGCGCATGTGAATTATATTTAAGTGAGGCAGAGCTGCACAAAATCATCAACCTCACTTTCTCTTCCAGAGTCATCTAAGTCCAGTGGTAGAACACAAGAAAGACAGCTAGCAATGGCCTCAGAAGCAGCGGATACCCTTGGCATCTCTAATGCCTGGCCAAGCTCTAAGCACTCTACCGCACCTGCTTCAGCAGCCTTTGTAGCCATTGGAAAAAAATGTTCTCATCTATCCATTCTGCTGGGGGAAATCTTCACATGCTTGATGTATACATCTCCCTAATTCATCTATGGGTTTCATACCCATCAGTTACCTTCAGCCTGGTTTAGTTCATCTGCTGAGATGCTTTTACTGGGATGTGGCTGCTGTGCCTGCTACAACTTCTTGAAGTCACAGGTCAGAATGGGGTGAGAGGCAGACACTAAAGATGGATGAGCAGTCCTGATAAGGACTCAGCAAGCCCTCACAGAGGAGGGAAAGATGCCAAAGGGATAGAAAAAAGCTTGAACCTTATTGATGCAGAAAACAGGTGACTGAAAGTGCATCAATAATTACAGACCTATATAATCATATATATATATATATATATATATATATATATATATATATATATATAAAATGCAAACACACACATACATGGAAAACAAATGAGCAGGCTTTTACAAGCAAAATTACACAAGGTACTACATTATTTCTAACTTGCAATTAATTTGAAGCAGTTAGTTGGTACAGTGGATAGAGAATAGAACCTGGAGTCAGAAAGACCTGAGGTCATATTCAGTTTCAGACAGTTAACTAGTTGTATGACCCTGGACAAGTTACTTATTCTCTGTTTGGTTCAGTTTTCTCATCTGTAAAATGAAGATATTAATAGAATCTATTTCCATGGTTGTTTTGAAAATCAAATGAGAAATTTTTTGTAAAGTGCTTTTCAAACCTTAAAGCTAAGCTAAGCTATTATTAGATCAGTCATTTCCGTATTGATTTGTGTAGGACCCTTGCCTATGCTGGAAGTAGAAAGATGCAAAATAACTTGGTGACTTCCCTTAAGGATTTTACAATTCAGTCATTTGAAAAACACTGAGTGAAAGCCCAAAGCACTGGGCTTAACACTAAGGGAACATATAGTTTAGGTGAGACATGGGTCTTGCAGTTTCTTGGAAAGGCAAAATAAGTATAATATAAGTTAAGATGTGATAAAAGCAAAGGAACAATCCAAGTAAAGTGCTGAGGAAAACTTGGAGAGAGTCCATTTTCAGCTGAGGTGATGCAGCGAGATCACTGGATTTAGAATCAGGTAAAAGCTCAAATCCTAGCTCTGACCTTAGAAAGGTCATCCAGCATCAATAGACCTCAGTCTTGCTATGAAGGAAAATGGATAAAGTGATCTCTGAAGTCCATTCCCATTCCCAATACCATTTCCTAAGATCCTAAACTTCATGGAGAAAGAGAACATTTGATGATGATGGCAATGACCACAACAGCAATGAAGAGGATGACCATCTCTTGAATGTATGTAATAATATAGACTTTGATGGCTTTCTTTGAATCTGGGAATTTTAACTATCTACTAATACAGACTGTAACACAGAGATGCCTTGTTATCCCATGTGACTTTTATGCATCTCTTCCTGTATATTCTCCATCAGCCATCTGACTAAACACACTGGGAATTTCCCTCTAGATCCTCTAATATTTTCTAGGTAATACAGCAACATTTGGGTCTTTCCTGAAAGAAAGTTTGGATGGGGGTAGAAGTGGATGAAGGTAGATGAGGGTGACTGTGGTAAAGGGAAAGGGATGCCAACAGAAAACATGTGACTATATCATTTTGTCATGGACTGGTTTTGGTGACTTGAGGTGCTTAGCTGTCTATGAGAAGATAATGTGACACCTCTCCCCAAACAGCTCCCCCTTGCCTCCCACAGTACCATGGGAGGGTATCTCCTCTCTGATTTACAACTTCACTCAGGAACTGATTCTAGAAGCCTGTTGTGAAGAGTAGTAATAGTATTTATTTCTTTCCCTAGGATTCTATGATTTCATTGATATTGATAATACTCTCTAACGTGAACAAGATGTTTATGATAAATACATTTTTCAGAGTTACCACAATTGAAAACTTCAATCCCATGAGACCAAACTAGTGGTAAGTTTTCTGAATTTAGGCTGCTCCTACATGCAATCAATCACTAGATTATCGATTGCATTTCTACACTACTTTATGTTTACAAGAACCTTATGAGTCTGTGAGGAAACTCATATCTAGACAAGTAAAGTGACTTTTCCAAGCTAGAAAGTAGCATGGTAAGGATGAGAATCCAAATCTTCTGACCTTTAGTCTGGGGCAGGTTTCTAAGAAAGGAAATTTAAGTGCTTGGTGGCCAGTTGGTCAATGCTTCAAATTATCCTTTGATGACTCTTAGACAAGAGTCAGTCAAATAACCATGAAAAGTGACCAGGAAATATCACTAACCTAATGTGGTCTTGATTTGAGAGAACCTACCAGTTCCTAAGTGTCTCCCTAATCTGCCTAGATACTAAAGATACCCATCAGAAAAATCTCTCTAGGACAGAATTTCACAACAAAGCATCATCAGCCAAAAAATTGCAAGTGTGGCATCTTCAACATTACAACCCTTCAAATATTTGAAGAGATCAGCACACACCCACGCACAGACACAAACACAAACACGCTTCTTACCTGCATCCCCAACTTCATTCTCCTGCTGTTTCTCCTGTTCAATTTCCAAGGTGGGAGAGAGACGATTGGACCTCCAGAAGCGGAACCTCCTTTGGGAATGAGATGGTTGTGGAACTTTACTGGCTGTCGTCAACATTGTTGAAAGTTCTCCTGCTGGCCTGCAGACAGAGGGCTGAGGAGTGGCTAGTGTGGTATTACATGAGAGAGAACCAATCCAGAAACTATGCTTCTAGCTGAGTGAAAAGATCATCCACCATTTGCCATTTCCTTCTCATTTTACAGATGAGGAAACCAAGATAAACAGGGCTAAGTGACTTGCCTAGGCAAGGGTCACGCAGTGAGTATAAGTCTGAAGCTGGATTTGAACTCATAAGGGTGAGCCTTCCTGACTCCAGGACCACTGCTCTCTGCATTTGGGCCACCTGACTGCCCCAAGATGAAATACAATGGGGGACAAAGCAATGGCCTCATTCCTTTCCAGGCTGCACCTCAAACTTCCTCTGCCATGACTCACTCCTTCATCCTGAAGCTTCACTCCAGCCTGTGGGAACTGTCCTCTGCCTGGTCAGCCTCTCCCTCTGATGGGATGGCTCCTCCTAAAGCCTCCATCGGAGGCCACCTGGGCCAGTCAGGTCTCACTCCTCTCCAAGATGTGCTCCACTCAAGATTTCTCCACCCCACTCCCACTACCCGCCCTAACTCGTGCCCCTTTCCCACTTTTTCTGCTCCATTTTCTGTGTTGCTCCCACCTTTAAAATATAAACTCCTAGAGGACAGTAACTATCTTTCTTTCAATATTTGCATTCCATCAGTTAGCACAGTGACTGACACATAATTACAGAGTACATTTAAAACTGATTGTCTGACTAACTGACCTCTGAGACCCTTTTAGATATGTGGAAATGGGAATGGAATGGAAAGAATGCTGGATTGGGGGTCAGAGCACCTGGGTCCAAATCTCAGTTCTGCTGCTTTACTATTTCTGTCACCTTAAGCAAATCACTTAACCTTTCTTAGCTTCTGTCAAAAGTATGAAAACAGATGATTTCCAAGGTCCCTTCCAGATCTCTGATCTCAAAGGTCTGAGATTCTCTGACTTTGAATTTGATTCAAGACTCAACAGAAAACAATTAAGGGTTCTGAGAATAGAAAGACAGGGATCCAGAGGAATTCTTGAGGAAGTTATAATTGACTTCTCTGGGGAGAATGAAATAGGGAAGATGATTTGGAGTTGGTAGGTTGTCAAGGACTAATAAAAAAGTCCAGCCCTGTGCCACAATTCAGTCTAATACTCTTGGGTCATCCCCATATTTAAAAGCCTAGAGCAAGTCCCATGTCTTCCATGAAACCTTCCCTCACTATTGCTGTACTATCTCCAATCATCCTGATCTACTCTATATCTCTCCAATGGACCCAGATGGCTCCAAAGGACAGAGTGAGGCTGGTAACTTTGCACAGTCCTCCTCCCTTAAACCTAATTCCCTTGCAAGTCATGACATCAACTTCCTGATGTGTGTCTTCTTTGAGAACAAAGGACAAGCAACAATCCTTACTGTCTTAACCCAAACTGATTTCTCCACCCTCTGAATTTTCACATTATTTTCTATGCCATCCATTTTGCTACTTAACTAGATCCACAAAGAGAATAATAGAACCTTGGAACTAAAAGAGATATGTCATCCAATTCACCCTGTACATGAATATGAATCCCTTTTATCAAATTGTCCACAAATATCCATTCAAAAAATTCCAGTGATAGGAAACCTGTTATGTCCCAGAGCAGACAGGTCCTTTCCTAGATAGCACCAAGCTTGAGGGATTTCATTTTAGTTTTGTTTTCCATTAAACCAAAATCTCACTCTACAATTTCTATTGAAGACTCAGTGGTAGACTCTCAAATTTGGAAGTGATCACTGAGGCAACAAAGACCAACCCAAAGCTGAACAAGGATGAACCTTGTAACATGAATGGCAAGTGTAGAAAAGAAGACTTCAGGAGAATACATAGTCATGCGTGAAAAGGATTAAAATTGTTCTTTACCTGACGTGATGAATAGAAATGGAATCCACTGTTTCTCAAGGCAGCACATTTTCCTTTAAGGCAGCTCTATATTGTTAGGGAGTGTTTTTTTTTCCATAAAACAAGTCTAAATTTGCTTCTTTGCAATTTCTCCCCTATTCTCCCTTTGTGAATTCCCTCTAATTGTCCTCTCTGAATCCAAAAGATCAAATCAAATCTCTCTCTTCCACATGAAAGACCTTTGAACACTTGAAAACAATTATGATACTCTCCCAAGTCTTCTGTCTTCCAGGCTAAATATTTCTAATTCCTTTAAATGATCATCCTATGGTGTGACCTCAAGACCATCAGGGCACTTTCCAATGTATTTAGCCTTCTTAAATAGTGCCCAGATAAGATCGGATGCAGTTTGTCAGGTTCATGGTGACAAAACCATATAAACATGCTGGGTACTTTCTTCCCCATCTTGGATTTAAACTCTTGTTCTCCTTGTTCTGACTTTACCAGCCCAAGGAGAATTTTCCTTGGCAGAGAAAATAGAAGTAAAGTAAGAGCTAAGTAGGTCTGCCTTCTCACCACTGTGTAATCTTCACCCTGACTTAAGAGTCCTATCCCTTCCTGAAAGTGCTTCTGTTTTCCCAGCATAGCAAAAACAAAAAAACTCAACCAACCAAAATTCCACTGATCTTTTTGGCCATCTTGAACATTATTTGCCAGGCACAGCTCACGCTGACCTAGCATTCTTATCTGACCATACCATTCAAATGTTATTATTTTGCACAGGTCTTTTTAAAATATAAATTAGTCCTTGAGTTCCCTATGCATTCACATCAATTTTGTCAATCAGCTCCTACTTCTCCTCAGGAGAACTGAACTGGTCTTTACAATTATTTTCTTGAGAATTTTCCATCCCCCTCGTATTTTTTTTTCTCACAGAAGTTTAATAAAAGGGTTCCTATCCTTCCTCTAAGCCAGAATTTTTTAACCTTTGTTTTTGTAATGGACTCCTTTGGAAGTATGATAAAGCCTATGGATTCCTTCCAAGGATAGTGACATTTTAAATGCATAAAACAAAATACATAAAATTATCTAAAATGATTATATTAAAATCTTTCTTTCTCACAGACCCCCTGAAATCTATAGTCCATGCTATAAATCTTCCAAAATTTCTCTTTTTTCATAATTCTTTACCCTAAATTAAACAAAAGACGTCTAAACTGCTTTCCATGTGTCAGTCCTACAAACACTGAAAAGAGCAGTCATGCTTCCCCAGTAGACCTCTGTATGGTGTGACCATACCAAGCATCAATTTGATTACACATATTATATAGTTAATCAATGTTTATTGGATCGAATTAAATTGTCTTCGGTCCTCTCCCTCATCATCCTAGGAACTATAGTCTCTGGCTACTCTCCTGCTTGTCTGTTGGGCTTCCTATTGTAGTTTCCCAAGCTGAACACAAAAGGGGAGGAGGATGGGCATGGAGTGTTACATATGGAGCCATGCACAGTTGCTATGTTGGTTGATTTTGCATAACTTATTTTGTTTGTAACAAGGGAGGATTAAGTTCAGGGAATTATAGTATTTTGGAAAATGACTATGATTCTTAAAAAGTAAAAGTTTTCAATAAACTAGAGTATTAAGAAGAATAAAGACTGAATATGATAGTCTAGATAAAGTCTGACTTGTACAGGGAACAGCTAGATTCTCAGCCCTTCATCTACTAAATTCATCTACTAAAATAGCCAAAGACTGAGTTTGTAGCACTATTACCCTAGGTCCTTCTCACCCACACTGTCATCTTGCCTCACTTGTGCTATCTGGATTTGTACAGTTGACTTTTTTAATCTTAGCACAGGACTTTATATTTATCACTGAGAAATTTAATCCTACTAATCCCAGTTCATCTTTCTAACCAATCCAGCTCTTTTGGGAACCTGACTTTCATCCAACGTGCTAACTAGTTAGTCTTGTCATCTGCATGCATGCTATGTTTCCATCCATGTCACTGCTAAAAATGTTTGGACAGCAGTCAATCAGTCAATAATTACTTATTAAGTGCCTGTTATAAGCCACACACTGGGTTATATGTGTGGGATAAAATACGATGAATGAAACAATCCCTACTTGAAAGGACCACAGGTCTGCTGCTGGTAAGGACAAATTCCTAGGACATTCCACTAAAAACTTCTCACTTGAATCAAGGATTTATGATTCAGGTTTGTAAATATTTATCATTCAGCACAACATAATAGTTCATATTTATATAAGACTTTCAGGACTTCTATCAAAACAACCCTACCCTTGTATAATTATCTCCATTTTACAGATGGGAAAACTAAAGCCTAGAGAGGTGAGACAACTAGTCTATGGCCATATTGTAAGAGAGCTGCGTTGAGTCAGGCCTTTAGATTCCAAGTCCAGTGGTTCTTTTTTGTTTGTTTTATTTCTGTTTTGTTTAAATACCATACTCTCTTTACATGTTCACCAACCTTCCTCTTCCCAGTTTCTCCCAGACCTCAGCTCTCATTAGGACACACAACTTTTGTTCATTTGTTTGCTTAAAAAAAAAAGGATCAACAAGGGCACGAGAGACATTAGCACTTCACAGAAACTCTCACAGTATTGAGTAAAAGAACACTGAAAATTGAAGTTTGGGAGAAAGTAAATGGCTGTCAGAAACAGTTTGTTTCCAGATTAAATACTTAGGAATTTGTCAGTTTGAGAGGATCCCTAAGATTTATTCTTCTCAGACAGGGAACTATCTTAGATTGTTTTCCAAAAATTTTATATGTATCATCTAGACTCTAAAACCACATTGTAGGCTACTTTAGGGTAGGAACCATGCTTTCTCTTTCCTATTTCAAATGATATGAGTAAACACTAATAAACTCATTCTCTGTACCTAAAATATCCTTCCCACCTCATCCCTTCCTGCTAAAGTCCAAGTTTGCCCAGTATAGCAAAAAGAATACTGAATTTGGAGTTCAGCACGATCTGGTCGTCTGAATCTTGGCTCACAGAGCTATATGACTCTCAACACTTAACCTCTGAAACTCTTTCCTCATTCATAAAAAGGAGACAATAAAGCTTAAACTAGCTACTTGAAAGTATCCTAGAATGCTAGGTAAATGTGAATGGCTATTAATATTATTATTTCAAGACACAGCTCAAGTGCCACCACCCCCACCTCCCTGATTCCCTCAGTCAAAAGAAATGTCGTTATCTTTGGAATTCCCATGATCCTTTGCACCTCTCTTACATACCGTCCCTTTGAATTACAGTTATAAGAGTCCATGTCTTATGCATTAAAGCAGTAAGAGGAAAAAGAGTTTGCCTTTCTTATCTTTATATCCCTAGTGCCTGGCACAGGGCCTTGTACATAGTAGAAACTCAATAGATGAGGACTCAGTGGAATTGAATATAACTAAAGTGACAGGAAAATTTTTTTAAAAAGGAAAAATAGAGGGTTTCACTGGTGACCCTGGGACTTGGGGACACCAGTCTTTCCATTATTCAGGCTCTCTCAAATCCACTTACCAAAGCTGCCTCTCTACCCAGGGGCAATATGCTACCAGTGTATAAAACTACTTTTAGTTTTTAAAAGTAACACTGTAAAGGCCTGAAGAAAAATAAATATCTTAGACCAATAGCCTAAAGAAGGCAGACCACAGGCCTTGAGGCAGGCAGAGAAGAATCATTTTCCTTACTTTGCTTCTAAGTTCCTGAAGAGCTGCTGAGAAACCTTAAGGAGAATTTTAAATTGGGATCAGGGCCCTAGATAGGCGTCAGGGCCTAAATAAGGCCCCATTTTACCTCAGCCTGTGGTGAGAAAGAACAAGCCTGTTTGGAGCCCAGCCTTCCCTCCTCAAAGAAGTTGACATTCCCTTCAAAAATTCCCTGGGTACCCACAAAAACAAACAAAAACAACAGTATTTTCCCCTTCTTCCCTTCACAACACACACATTTTCTCCCCCAGTGAGTTCACACAGGTCTTCTTGTTTTCTGTTGTTTGAAAGCCATGAGAAACCCTGAAAAAAATGTGGATTTTAGGAAGGAGAGTTTAGAACCTGAGGAGAATTTAGCCACCTGAGAACTTAGACCCTGAGGAAAATTTCTGAGAATTTAGACCTTAAGGGGAATTTATTCTGAGGAGAATTTAGTCTGAGGAAAATTTACTCTGAGAACTTACCTTCTAAGGAGAATTTAGAGTGAGGAGAATTTACCATCTGAGGAGAATTTATTCTGAGAACTTGCCTTCTAAGGAGAATTTAGACTGAGAGAATTTACACTCTGAGGAGAAATTTAGACTCTGAGGAGAATTTACTTTGAGGAGAATTTGCCCTGAGATGAATTTAGATCCTGAAGAAAATTTATCCTGAGAATTTACCTTCTGAGAATTTAGACCCTGAAGAGAATTTCCCAAAGGATATGGGATAGGCTTCCAGATGAGACCCTCCTCAGAAATATCCCTTCCCTAAACACAGGAAGACTTTCCCCTTGGGTCTCCACATTTTCTTAGGCTGAGAAGGGGATTTTCTCCCTGCTCTCAGTGGGAGGCCTGCTTCCTAGATAGGAAGAAAAGCCCTGTCCCTCTGGGCCCCCACTGCCAAGGGGTAGGGGAGACCAATGTCTTGAAGGGACAAAATGTCCCTGAGGGAACCTTTCCCTGTCACTTTTTGTCTGGGGGTAAGGAACTTTTCATGAAAGTCCCAGCTCATCTCCAGGACTCCTCTGGCTTTCTGAGTCAGGGTTTCATGAAAGGTTGGGACCAGGCTGGGTGAGAGCCCTCGATGCTCCCAGGCCTGTAAGACACTCTTCATCTAAGCAGAGGCAGCAGGGACCCAGAGAGGACCAGTTCGCTGCTCTTCCTCATGTTGTTGATGGAGAGACAAAGGCCCAGGGAGGCCAGGAACTGGTCACTCCCATCTTTCCTCAAACTAGTGGGCCCAGTGTCACAGCCTGAATTTAGAGACTGACTTTAACCTTGAGGAGGACTTAGAGGAAGCATTTCCTGCCAGCCTTTCCTATCCTGGTAAGGCATTTCCCCCTTTATCTTGGCTCTTCCCAAAATAACCCTCTGAAACTAGGGTCCCCCACCTCACCCTTCCCACTGAAATGTCAGGCCTTGGCCCAAGGCAATGAGGGAACAGTCAAGAGGCAGGCCTACACAGAAGGTTGTCTGTTTGGGAGGGGCGGTGGGAGAAAGGTATCTGAGTTCAAGGACATCCTCAGGAGCTAAACCCCACAGGGTCATCTTCTGATGTAGAATGAGATGCCATCCTTTTTTATGGAAATCCTGAGGGACACTAAGCCCCAAGGTGCTCTGCCCCCCAGGCTCTTATTTAAATACTTGCTTTCTCTCTAAACCCCCTCCAGACCTTCAATGACATCTCCCCTCTTCGGTCTCAACACACCAACAAAAGTATCCCATATGGCTATGCTAAGGCTCCTCACTCCAAAATACAGCTCTGCCACCTCAGGTCCCCAGTTCCCTGTGAAGACACCATGTTCATCAAACTTTGCTCCCCCCATGGCTTTCAAATACTGGATTTCACAGACAGGAGACACCTTCTATTAACCCACCCCTGGAAACACATTCCCTCCACCTTGAAATCTCTCCTGAGGAGGCAGGCAGAGAGGATTCATTTCCCAAGGGAAGGAGGAGGAGCCGATCCCCTGTGGTCTCCATAGCAACCAAAGCTGGGATAGCCTTCGGCCACAGGATGGATTCATCTATCTATGCTTCCTAAAAATCCCCAGGACCCACTAGGCAAGATTTATCAGCATTTGGTAAACAAGAGAGGGAGGGGTTGAGAGGTAGTCTAGTCTTTTTCTCCTATTGTTACCAGGATGCTCCAAATCTTTGGCCAGACAGCTTGTCCCTTTATCCAGGCCACAAGTTGATGACCTTGTTCTAGATAAGCAGAAACTCATATAGCACAGGGACTTGAGAACCAAAGTTGAAAGGGATCTTGGTGATCACAGAATCCAGTCCCCCATTGGACAGATTAAGAAACTGAAGCTCAGAGAAGGGAGGGATTTGCCTGAGGTAATGCAGGGAGTCTGGAGCATCCTGGTCTTTGAAGAATCCTCTGTCCTGTGTTGTTGTTTTGCCACTGCACCATACTGAGACACAATCAAATCAATTCGAAAATATGTATTATGCTGCTAAGTTGTGCAAGATATTGTATAAGGTTCTGAAGAGAGGGAAAGTAAAGGAGGGAGAGAAAGAAAAGAA
Organism: Potorous gilbertii; assembly: GCA_028658325.1. Lineage (NCBI taxonomy): Eukaryota > Metazoa > Chordata > Mammalia > Diprotodontia > Potoroidae > Potorous > Potorous gilbertii. The sequence goes on from CM053773.1 coordinate 175,974,774, forward strand.
AAGGTGGGAAGGAGGAGGGAAAGAAAGAAAGGATGGGAGGGAGGAAAGAGAGAAGGGAAGAGAAAAAGAGAGAGAGAAAGGAAGGAAGAAAAGGAAGGAAGGAAAGATGGAAAGAAGAAAGGAAGGAAGGAAGAAAAAGAATGAAAGAAAGAAAGAAGAGGGGAAAGAAAAAAGAAGACAAGGAGAAGGGAATTAAGGAATGGGAGAGGAAGGAAGAGGAAGAGATGGAAAAAGAGGGGAAAAAATGAAATAATCTTTGCCCTCAAGAATCTTGCATTCTGTAGAAATCTTAAGTTCTTTGGTCTCAGAGAGTTAGAGAAGGTGAGGGGGTGAGGAGCATTCCCAAATGAATCAAATGCCCCTAAATACTCAAAGTCATGAGACTGTACTATGGTTGAATGTTCTGGGAAACCAGCCTCACTGGTGACTGAGTCCACCTGCCCTCCATCTGGGTAATTTGCAAGCTGAGTCAATGTTGTACTTTCATTCTGAAGCATTTCCCCCAAATCCACACCAAAAAGCATCACAAATCAGCCCTGATCCAGAGCTCAGCTGCCTTCCCAGAGACTTTGAAATGAATGTGCCAAAACTGCAAAGTTTAATAGTCACAGCACCTTCTCTGATGAATCCCTGGCTGCAGACAAAGGGCTTAAGAAGCAAGCAGGGGAGGCAGCTGGGAGAAAGAAGAAGGGGGAGAAGAGAAGGGAGCCTGCCTCATACTGTCCCCATCCTAGTTGTGAGTGCCATGAGTATCAGCATGGAAAAAGAAAATCAGTTGGAGGAATAGAGAGGAAGGTGAAGAGGAAATTGCTTTAAAAGATAGGTGCAAAGAGCTGAGATGCGAGTAGGGCTTCCAGTGCATTATGGAGATCCTCTATGAAGGGCTTGGGAGATGACTCAAAACAGAATTGTACAGAATGAGAAAGTATGGATGGTTTGAGATCAGTACATGGGCAGAGAGTGGGCGCACATCAGTGAAATCACAAATATACTGAAGTATAATTCTTCAGCTGGGTATGATGCCTTATGGATTTCAAAGTGCTTTCCTATCCATTATCTCATTTGTATCTCACAACAGCCTTGTCAGACAAGCAATAAAAGAATTATTTAGCGACATTTTAGAGCTGTGGAAATCGAGCTACAAGAGGCTAAGAAATGCACTCAGTGTCACACAGTTAATTAATAGCTGAACAAATACTAAGCGTATTTTTTGGTCCCTCTTTTCTCCTGCACTCATTCTTATCTTTCTTCTCTATTGTAGAAGCATAGAAAAGGGAATTTGCAGAGATCTTGGCTACCTATCCTAAGCCAACCTTCTCCTTCATGCAGTAATGCACTCTACAATATGCTTGAAAAGTGGTCATTCCACCTCCACTAGAGAATACTTACAAGGAGATGGCTCTGAGTGTAGCAAGTACATCCTTCTATCTGTCTGAGATCAGACACTCACTTATACTCATTTGGCCCTCATTTTGCCCTTTGGAACCATATTTATTCTGGATGACTTTTTTCCCCACATCTGCCGTTATTATATTGCAAGAAACTGATCATGTTTTTCTGTCTATGACAAAATATCTCTTGTTTCTTCAGCCAACCCTAATATGTAAAATGGGGGTGGATCTCAACATTTCATAAGGTTGTTGTAAAGATCAAATTACATAAACTCTTTGTAGTAAGGAAAGCTATATAATTGTAAGTTATTATACTTTACAGGCTTAGTAAGATTGTCACATAACTTTTCTAAGCTTCAGTTCTTTCATCTGTAAAAAAAAAAAAAAAGCATAATAATCTTTGTCTTACCCTCTGTACAGAATGGTTGTGAAAGGATTGCTTTGTAAACTGGGAATGCTCTTATTGTTTTGATGCTGAGTTCATTTTATGGACATTCTCTCACCAATGCAAATTGCAGCACCTTCAGACTTTCTCTCCATTTGCAATTATTGTCTATATTTGCCTAGAATTTCCATGGGTGAATCTAGCAAATATGATAGAAGTCTTCTTGATATTTTAGATTCTTGAGCATAGGAATATTCCACTCAGATTATCTTGTCTTTATTTCTATGAGTCATGCCTCATTACATGAGTAGCCTGCAGTTATATATGATTTTTTTCTAGTCATATATTTCCTAGATACTGCATTTTCTGTTGCTTATTGGGTTGAGCCATCATTAGTAACATATTGAAACTTACTCTGTCATGTACATTTACATTACCCTTTGGGTTATTTGGAGTTATATTTTTTTCAGAAACTATGGACTTCCATGATTTGAAATGTCACTGAAGAAATATTGAGACAACTCATGCATCAGTGGGACCTTACCCCCTGCCATTAAGACCAAGATCACCTTGGGGGCTTGACTCAATAGTGATCTCTTTCTCCTATTTTTATCCCTGTAGCTTCTTCTCTGAGGATATCAGAATTTGATTCATGTCTTTCTAACAGGTCCCTGAAAAGCTCTGTATAGCATTCAGGCTAATAAGACCTTGTGGCCTAGAGGACAGGTTGTTTGACCCAACAAAAACATAGAACTAACATGTACTTGAACCTCTTAAAAATCGGGGGAAAACATCCCTTCTCTGGAGAGCATCACACAATTTTCCCTTTCAGTGGGCCCTGCTTTCTCACTGAATGTACATAATCCACAAGGCTCTTGATATCATCCAAGGAATAAGTCTAGATTGCCCTTTGGTACAGGTAATTCCTTGCTATGCCGATCTCTCTTCTCCTTTGGGTTCTATCAGAGGGTGTGTGCTCTGCAGGCCTCTCTTTAGATGTGAGTGGGACTGAGACTTTATGGCTACTCTCCTACTTTCCCTCGGATGCCCCAAATCTTTTTGTGCTCCCTTTCCAAGGAATTCATTCTCCCTCTGCATCTCCATTTGATATCTGACCCTAAGTGCATGTAGTTCCTGTAGAGACCAAAGAAATATACAGGCCTCTCTCCACATAGGCATGTAGCTTAGGTTGTCTATACTAATATCTACATTCCTCTCTTAATCTCTTCTACCTCGTGGATAGATGTGTGGGCTTTCTTTCTTTGTCTCTCTGTACTTCTGTTTCTGCCCTATGTAAGTTCTGATCTCCTCTAAAGGACCACTTCAACCATGCAACTTACATGAAAATGTGGGCAGCCTGGTGGCACAGTGGACAGAGTTGCCAGGCCTGGAGTCAGGAAGAATCATCTTCCTGAGTTCCAATCCAGTCTCAGCCACTTATTAGCTCTGTGACATTGAGCAAATCACATAACCATGTTTGCCTCAGTTTCCTCATGTATAAAATGATCTGGGGAGGAATGGCAAACTACTCTAGTATGTTTGCCAAGAAAGCCCCAAATAGAGTCACAAAGAGTTGGACACAACTGAAAAATAATGTGGTGTCAGTTGTGTGAACATCATTAATGCTGCCCAAATAAAAGCCATATCAATGAGGATGTAGGAGAAGAATTAAAACTTTGTCCAGTGAATGAGGTAGCCCAAATATAAGTATCCCCATTTTGTAGGGGTCCAGATCTATGATTCCACTAGTGTAGAAAACTCTTGGTGTGAAAATTCCCTCTGCCATCACCAATTCACAAATCACTCACGATTTCTAGTCTAAGAGAATCAGCTAGAGTACTGAGAAACCATGGGACTGGCCATGACCATACAAGTAGTATATGACAATAGCAGTACTTGAAACCCCTAAGATACCCAATTCTAAGCAGGATCTATCCAGTATGCCAGGATGCCTCTATGCCCATTTTAGAAGGCATATTATAGAGGATAAGCAGCATGCCTTTGGTCACATAACTTGTAAGTGGATGAAACCAGACTCAATCCCAGATCTTCTCACCCCAATCCCAGTGTTCATTCCAATACACCACACTGCCTTGCACTACCTCCCTACTGTAAACCTCTCACTTAATGTCAATACTTAGTAGATCAGCGAACGAAATCGTCTTTGTAGTTTCATCTGGCATGGATTCCTGCATGATTTTGATGTAGGCATGTAAGAAATCTGTCTTTAATGAATCTTCTGGACAAATTTTTCTCTACTGAATCACATTTTCCCTTGAAATAAATAAACAACAAATACAGTAAGAATTTATATTCTCTATGCATCTTTGGCAGTTATGTGACTATAAAAATGTGGTAAGCTGTGGCAAATCACTTGCAAAAGTCTGTCTTGATAATGACTTCAATTTGCGTATAGACTCAAATTGGTATAGCAAGTGCAAGGTAAACACTAAACTCTACATAAAGGGAAGCAATTAATACTAAATTTCTTCCTTACTCATGATAGAAGCACCTCCTAATTTAGCATTTACAAGTTATCTTTAACAAAATGCTTATCTTCATTTCATCATCCTACTAATAAATTGTTAACATCACATATTGTTAATAGTTCATCAATATACATTAACAATTAATATGTGGAGATGATGGCTTTGATCCAACTACTTGAGGATATTTGAGTTCTACCTATACCTCTGTCACTGATCAGCTTGGACCAAACACTTCTCCCTGCAACTCTATTTCCCCCATTTTCTAAAGTGATAGGGTTGGAAGAGATCACAAAAATCTTAGCTGTGGCATAGAAAAAAGTGCTTTATAAATCTTCTAATTCAACTCCTTTGCTTTACAGAATGAAACCCACATTGGTTAAATGACTTGCTCAAGGTCACATAGGTATTAAGAAAAAAAGCCCAAGATTTGAACACAGGCTTTGTTACTTTATATTTAGTGCTCTCATCACCATGCCAAACAGCCTTCAGAAACTAGCAATGATCATCACCATTACCCACAAACATTTGTTAAGCACTAAACATGTGCCATTTTGTTGTTGTTAAATCATTTCAGTCATACCCAACTCTTCATGACCCATGTAGGGTTTTCTTAGCAAAGATACCAGAGTGGTTTGCCATTTCCTTCTCCAGCTCATTTTACAGATGAGGAAACTGAGGCAAACAGATTGAGTGACGTATCTAATATCACACAGCTAGTAATTATGTGAGGCTAGGTTTGAACTCAGGAAGATGAGCCTTCCTGACACTAAGCTTGGCACTCTATCCACTGCCCCACAAGTGCCATGCTAAGTGCTGATGCAAAGAAGGGCAATACAAAATGCTAATGACAATGCAATAATGCTAATGCAAAGGAAGGCAAAAACTTGGTTCCTGCTCTCAAGGAGATTCCATAATGAAGCAAACAATATGCATACAACTATGTACATACAAAGAACATGCAGTGTAAGCTAGAGGTCATCTCCAAGATGACCAGCAGAGGGGGGGACTAGGAAAGGTCTCTTGAAGAAGATGGGATTGAGCTGTGTCTTAAAGAAAGCCAAGAGGTGGATGTGTGGGGGACACCAAAGTCAAGGAAACAGAAGATGGTAGTGTGTTGTGTTTGTCCTTCATTTTGGAAGAAGACCATGAGTACCATGTGAGGAGAGCAGCCAGGAGGCCAGTGTAGAGTTGCCAGGACTGGAGTCAAGAAGAGTCATTTTCCTGAGTTCTAATCCAGTCTCAGCCACTTATTAGCTCTGTGACATTGGGCAAATCACTTAACCATGTTTGCCTCAATTTCCTCATATATAAAATAAGCTAAAGAAGGAATGGCAAACCACTCCAGTATTTTTGCCAAGAAAACTCCAAATAGAGTTACAAAGAGGTGGACACAACTGAAAAATAATGTGGTGTCAGTTGTGCGAACCTCACTAATGCTGCAGAGTAGACTTCAGAGTACATATATAGAGAAGCAGAGTGTAAGAAGACTAGGAAAACAGGAAGAGGTCAGGTTACATACAAATAGTATAAATGGGTATATATTTATCTATGATTCAAGAGTTAATAGGGAGCCACTGCAGTTTAAAACATGGGGAAATGACATGGTCATACCCCCTGCACTTTAGGAAGAATGATGGGAAGCAGACTAGAATAAGGAGACACGTGAGCCTGAGAAATTGATCAGGAAAAGGTATGGAGTAACGACAGCACATACTAGAATAGTTGAGAGAACAGGACGTATTTAGGAGATGTAAAAGTAGAAATGACAACATTTAGAAACAAGTTGTATACATGTGGTGAGTACAAATTAGGAACCAAGAATGATGTTGAGGTTTTGAGCATGGATGACTAGGAAGATGAAGGAACCTTGGACAAATTTAAGAAAGTTAAGTAGAGAGGAGAGTTTGGAGAGAAAGCTAACTTTAGACATGTTGAGTTTGAAATTTCTATGAGAGATCTAGTCAGAAACACTCAATAGGCAATTGGTGATGCAGGATGGGCTTGAGAAGAGACCAAAGCTGACTGGGTAGATCCACGAATCATCTTTCTGGAGATGACAAATGTATCCATGGAAGCTGATGATATTCTCGAGTGAGATAGTATAAAGAGAACAGGGCCTGGGACACAGCAGGTGTAACAAGGTTGAAGAATAACAAGGAAACTAAGGAGGTAGTCAGACAAGAAGGACACCACTCCATCTATTTCCTCCATTCTTGGATAACTCAGAACTGATATACCAAAACTGACAACCTTCTTGGGAGCAATCCAGCATAATTAAAACCACCTGCTGCCCTGTCTCTCAAGCGTTTAAAAATAGAACTGCAGAGTGTCTGCCAATATTCAGCTTCTTCCCTCACACATGCTCATCCAGCCCCTTCCTAACCCAGAATAGACAGAGACCATCTGTAAGTAGCAGGTCACTGGAACCCCTGACAGGAGTGCTAAGACTCTCTGACATAAGTTACTGAGGGATGTTTAACAAGTCAGACACCTAACAGGAGGGCAAGATGCTCTGATAAACTAAAACTAGAGCTAGAGCTAGCAAGGGTACATTTTGGAATCTCTTTGATCAACTTTTTCCCTTACTATTTGGTTGGGAGGTTGGGGACTAAGGAGACCTGAGTTCCACCAGGGGCAAGTTACCTTAAGTCACTTACTCTTGTGACTTACAATCAGCTCATCTGTCAAATACAGATTTTGATCTCAATCCAATTGTGACAGACAGCTGAGAGAACATTTGTAAAAGAGCTTTGATGTTGAAAACTAAAAATAAATTAATATTTTTTCTTCTTTTTATTAGTTTGTTTTTAGTTTTCAACATTCACTTCCTCAAGATTTTGAGTTCCAAATTTTTTCCCCATCTTTCCCCTCCCCCACCCTAAGATGACTGGATACATTCTGATTACCCTTTCCCCCAACCTGTCCTCTGTTCTTTCACCCCCCTCCCCTTCTCTTTTCCCCTTCCTTTCTTTATTTTTCTATAGGGCAAGGTAGATTTCTATACCCCATTGCCTGTATGTTTCATTCCTCAGTTGCATGTAAAAACAATTTTTAACATTCTTTTTAAAATTTTGAGTTCCAAATTTTCTCCCTTACTCCCTCCCTATCCCCCCTCATTGAGAAGATAAGCAGTTGAATATAGGTAATACATATATAGTCATGCAAAACACTCCCATAACAGTCATGTTGTGAAAGACTAACTATATTTCCCTCCATCTTATCCTCTACCCCCATTTATTCTATTCTCTCCTTTGACCCTGTCCCTCCTTAAAAGTGTTTGCTTCTTATTACCCTCTCTACAATCTTCCCTCCCTTCTATCATCCTCCCTTTCTTATCCCCTTTCCTCCTAATTTCCTATAAAGTAAGATAGATTTCCATACCCAATTGAATATGTATATTATTCCCCTCCATAAGCCAAATCTATGAGAGTAAGATTCATTCATTCATTCCTTCTCACCTCCCCACCATTCCCCTCCACTGTAAAACCTTTTTCTAGCCTTTTTTACTTAAGATAATTTACCCCATTCTACCTCTACCTTTCTCCTTCTCCCAAAACATTCCTCTCTCTCACCCCTTAATCTTATTTTTTAGATATCATCCCTTCATATTCAACTCACCCTGTGCCCTCTGTGTATATATACATATATATATATATATATGTATATATACATATATACACACAAGTATGTATATATGTGTGTATGTATATATTTGTGTACATGTATACATGTATGTATGTATTCCTTCCAATACTCTAATACTGAGAAAGATCTCAAATATTACAAATACCTTTCCATGTAGACATGTAAACAGTTCAACTTTAATATGTCCATTATGATTTCTCTTTCCTATTTACCTTTTCATGCTTCTCTTGAGTCTTCTATTTGAAATCAAATTTTCTATTCGGTTCTGATCTTTTCATCAAGAATGCTTGAAATTTCTCTATTTAATTGAATTTCCATTTTTTCCTCAAACATTATACTCAGTTTTGGCTGGGTAGGTGATTCTTAGTTTTAATCCTAGCTCCTCTGACTTCAGGAGTATCATATCCCAAGTCCTCTGATCCCTTAATGTAAAAGCTGTTAAATCTTATGTTATCCTGATCATGTTTCCACAATACTTGAATTGTTTCTTTCTGGCTGCTTGCAATATTTTCTCCTTGAAATGGGAACTCTGCAATTTGGTTACAATATTCCTGGCAGTTTTCATCTGGGGATCCTTTTCATGAGGTGATCAGTGGATTCTTTTGATGTTTTTACCTTCTAGTTCAAGAATATCAAGGCAGTTTTCCTTTATAATTTCTTGAAAGATGATGTCTAATTGGAGAATGACTCTTATTCTTGTAAATTTGATTCAATTCTCTATATATTTTAGAAATTAGGCCTTTGTCACAGACACTAGTTGCAAAAATTCTTTCCCAGTTTTCTGCTCCTTTCCTAACCTTGGTTGCATTGGCTTTGTTTATGAAAAACCTTTTCAATTTAATGTAATCAAAATTATTCATTTTGCACTTCACAATGTTCTCTATTTCTTATGTGGTCATAAATTTCTCCATTTTCCATAAATCTGACAAATACACTATTTCTTGCTTCCTTAATTTGTTTATAGTATCAGCCTTTATACCTAGATCATGTATCCATTTGAATTTTATTCTTGTGTATGGTGTCAGGTATTGGTCTATGACTAGTTTCCACCACACTATTATCCAGTTTTCCCAGCAGTTTCTGTCAAACAGTGAGTTCTTATCCCAGAAGCTGGTCCTTGGGTTTATCAAACAGTAGATTGCTATATTCATTGACTGCTGTGTCTTGAGTACTTAACTATTCCACCGACCTACCCCTCTATTTCATAGCCAGTACCAAGTGGTTTTGATGATTGCTGCTTTATGATACAATTTGGGATCTGGTAGGGCTAGGTCACCTTACCTAGCATTTCTTTTCATTAATTCCCTTGATACTCTGAACCCTTTGTTCTTCCAGATGAATTCTGATATTATTTTTTCTAGCTCTAGAAAATATCTGGTAATTTTATTGGTATGGCATTGAATATGTAAATTAATTTAAGTAGAATTGTCACCTTTATTATATTAATTAGGCCTACCCACAAACAACTGATGTTTTTCCATTTATTTAGATCTGACTTATTTGTACAAAAAGTTTTGTAGTTGTGTTCATATAATCCCTGGGTTTGTTTTGGTGAGTAGACTCCCAGTTATTTTATAGTGTCTATTGTAGCTTTAAATGGAATTTCTCTTTCTATCTCTTGCTGTTGGGTTTTGCTAGTAATATACAGAAATGCAGATGATTATGTGGGTATATTTTGTAACCTGAAACTTTGCCAAAGTTGTTTATCATTTCAAGTAGGTTTCTACTTGATTCTCTAGGATTCTCTAAGTACATCATCTGCAAAGAATGATAAATTAATTTCTTTTTTGCCTATTCTAATTCCTTTGATTTCTTTTTCTTCTTTTATTTCTAAAGCTAACAACTCATTCCCCAACTGATAAATGGTCAAAGAATATGAATCAGCAATTTTCAGAATAAGAAATTAAAACTATCTATAGTCATATGAAAAATGCTCTCAATAACTATTGATTAGAGAGATGCAAATCAAAATAACTCTGAGGTACCACATCTCACCTATCAGATTGGCTAATATGACAAAATAGGAAGATGATAAATGTTGGAGAAGATGTGGGAAAGTTGGAACACTAATTCATTGGTGGTGGAACTGTGAGCTCATCCAATCATTCTGGAGAGTAATTTGGAACTTTGCCCAAAGGGCTATAAAAATGTGCATAGCCTTTGACCCAGCAATATCACTTCTAGGACTATATCCCAAAGAGATCATAAAAATGGGAAAAGGTCCCACATATACAAAATTATTTACAGCAGCTCTCTTTGTGCTGGCAAAGAATTGGACATCAAGGAGATGCTCTTCAACTGGGGAATGACAACACGTTGTGGTATGTGAATGTAATGGAATACTATTGTATAAGAAATGATGAATAGGAGGACTTAGAGAGATCTGGAAGGACTTATATGAACTGATGGAGCGTGAAAGAAGCAAAACCAGGAGAACATTGTACACAGTAACAGTCACAGTGTGCAAGGACTGTTTCTGATAGACTTAGCCATTCACAGCAATGCAAGTACCTAAAACATTCCCAAAATACTCTTGAGGCAAAATGCCATCCACATTCAGAGAAAGAACTTTGGAATTGGAACACAGAATGAAGCAAACTATTTTCTCTTGTGTTTTGGTTTGGTTTGGTTTTTCTCATGGTTTCTCTCATTCATTTTAATTCTTCTATGCAATATGACTAAAGTAAAAGTGTATTTAATAAGAATGTATGTGTAGAACCCATATAAAGCTTGCATGCCACCTCAGGGAGAGAAGAAGAAGAGCGGGGAGAATATTTAAGACTTATGGAAGTGATTGTTGAAAACTTAAAACAGATTAATTTATTAGAAGAAAAGAAAGATGATGTCTAGGCTCTTATTTTGCTCATAACTTTATTTATTAATAATAATTTTTAAATGTTCTTTCCTGGGTCTATTTTCTAGGTCAGTTGTTTTTCCAAAAACATATTTCACAGTGTCTTCTATTTTTTCATTCTTTTGGTTTTGTTCTGTAATTCTTGATTTCTCATAGACTTGTTAACTTCCACTTGCTCCATTCTAATTCTTAAGGAATTGTTTTCTTCAATGTATTTTTGGGCCTCCTTTTCCATTTAGCCAATTCTGCTTTTTAAGCCATTCTTCTCCTCATTGGCTTTTTGGACCTCTTTTGCAATTTGGTTTAGTCTATTTCAAGGTGTTATTTTCTTCACTATTGGAGGGGGTCTCCTTTAGCAAACTGTTAACTTGTTTTTCATGATTTTCTAGCATCCCTCTCATTTCTCTTCCCAATTTTTCCTCTACTTCTCTTGCTTGATTTCCAAAATCTTTTTTTGAGCTCTTTCATGGCCCAAGACCAATTCATGTTTTCTTGGAGGCATTAGATGTAGGAGCTTTGACTTTGTTGTCTTTTTCTGGTTGTAATTTTGATCTTCCTTGTCACCAATGTAAGATTCTATAAGTCAGATTTTGGGGTTTTTTTTTCTGATATTTGCTCATTTCCCCAGCCAATTACTTGACTTGTTAACTCTTTGTTAAGGTAGGACTCTGCTTCTGATGTGGAGGGTGTACTGTCCTAAGCTTTAAAGGTTTTGTGCAGTTATTTTTAAAGATACTTCTAGGTACCTGTTAAGTTTTCAGTTCTTCCAATGTCATATGGTCAAAGGATATTTACTCCTCTCCTGGCCTATACTCAGATCTATGAGTGATCACAAGCACTCTTTTCTGCCTTGGAATTGTGAGGAGGATTCCCTTTCCACCACTGCCACAAGCTCTACCACAATCCCCCAGTTCTATGACCCAGATCCAAGCATGGGCAAAGCAAGAGAATCTTACCTCAGCACCAGAAAATTATATCCCTGCAACCCCTCTCTGATCAGCCACTTGATTCCCCCGCACAGGTGGGCCAAGAGTTCCAGAAGCAGCCACCACAACTGTCACCCTGGGGCTAGGGCCAGATTAAGCTCTTCTCACCCAGGTCCAAAAGACCTTTTCTACTCACCTTCTAAGCTATCTTTGGCGTATGTGGACTGAGAAGTTGGGAAAACCACCACAGCTGCCAATGATTCATTCCCCTACAGCCTGCTCCAGGTTTGCTGAGATCTCTTCTATGCTGGCTTGCTTTGCACTAGACTGCACTTCTCTCTCAGACTGGTGTAACAGACCTTTTCTGTCAAACTTCCAGGTTGTCTTAGGCTGGAAAATTGTTTCTCTATGTCATTTTGTGAGTTCTGATGCTCCAGAATTTGTTTAGAGTCATTTTTATAGGTATTTGGAGGGATTTGGGGGGGAGTTCAAGCAAGTCTCTGCTTTTACTCTGCCATCTTGGCTCCAACACCCGCTATTTTTTTTAAAGAGAAAAAAGAGCTTTGAAAAAAATAAAACATTAAGGGACCATTAAGCTCATGTTCATTTCATAATACAGAATCTTTCCAGCTCCAAGGGTCCCCAGCTAGCTATTAGAGTGAACAACATCCCAGGGATCTCAGGAAACAGACAAACCCTAAAACATTTGCATGCTTCCACTTTTATCAAGGGGAGAAGTGCTCATAGTAAGAGCTCATCCAGATGTTGCCTATGCCCTGAAACCTTGGCATTTGGGATCAGTTAAAGCAGCCAGAGACAACTATACTAGAGAAGACAGAGGGAAGTGAGAGCAAGGAACCGGAGAGCTATCTTTAGATATATAATGGTCTGTCAAGTGGTAGAGGGCCTTGTGCCTTTCTTCCCCAACCAAAATCGTGATGCTTACAGAATCTGCTCCGATTTCCCATATTCAGATGTTCTTTACGTTAGGAACAGTTATACCTGCATTTTCATGTTTATTAGAATCTGACAGTCCATTTCAAGCACCAACATGCATTGTAATATGATCCAAGTCACCCAACATCTCTGGGTACCAAAGTTACTATATGCCCTTATATAACAAAATCCGGGAAATTTGGCTTCTAGGAAAGAAATACCTACATCAGATGACTGGATGACACACAGGAAGAAGAAAAAAATGCAAGGTAATGTAAGAACATTTTAAATATCAATGAAAGAAGCTGCTGAGATTGTCAGTCATGGAGAGAATGCTGTTGTCAAGTTTGGGGTTTTCATAGAATTAGACCACAAAGATGAGTATTGAATATCTCTGACTTGAATGATTGGATAATGATACTGATTACTTTGAAACCTGATTGTGTGGATGTCTGCCTTTGCTTTCTTTATCTAAGGTACATAGAATGATATGTCATGAGATAATAAAGCTATAAAGTACCCTAGAAATAATTGAGCTCAAGAGCAGCATATTCAACTAATCAGAGAATGTTAGAGCTGGATGGGACTTTAGAGATCATTGAACCTAAACAATCTGTTTTACAGACAAGGAAACTGAAACCCACCGAGGGAGACGATGGGCCCACAGCTAGGAAATGGTAGACCTAGAAGTCGAATTCAGGTCTCCTAACCTCAAGCTCTCTCAATTATACTACCTCTCCTCTCAACTGAGACCTAGGGAGAAAAGCAAGTTACTCAAAACCTTGCATGCTCAATTCTGTATCATATTTATAATTTTATTTAATGAGAAGGGGAATATTACAAGAAGAGACCACAGACAGAAACATCACTAAAAAATAACAGATAGTAACCCTTCAGAAAAAGCAAGAAGACATAAACAATTGTAGCCCCACATTCTTACATCTATGAAATTCTTATGAGAAGATCCCATACAAACATGAAGGATATCCTCAAAGGGAACAGTTATTGTTTTCTACAAAACACTGCATTTCCACAGTTACACAACTGTATGAGAGATGTGGAAAATACAAGCTCACTTTTACAGTTTGACTCCAAAATAGCATCTGACTCTGTCTTAAAAGATTTCCTTGAAGTGTCTACATGCATGGATAAATCCATCACCAATATGCATGAGTAAATCTATCAGCAAGAATTTTTAAGATCTTACTGTGTGCCTAGGAATGATCCCAGTCACTGAGGATAGAGAGATAAAAATTGAAGTCTCTGCTTTCAAGGAGTTTATACTTCATAGAAGAAGACAGCATGTATATGTATATATAAAGAGCATACAAGTATGTATAAAGTATATATATGCTGTATATATGTATAAAGAACATACAAGATTCCAAGACAGGTGTGACCAGAGAGGTAACTTTGTCCAGTGACCTTCTGAATATCATTGTCCAGAAAAGCATCAAACAGGGAGGCATATGCTTACAAAAATGCTCAACAGTGCCATGGAGCACACGTATATAGATATATATCCACCAATAGACTGTAAAATCTTTGAAGGCCAAAACTATGTGTGCGGTAAGGACTATTCCTTACACATAGCATGTGGGTGTGATTGTGGGGCTCAAAGGGAGGCAGAATAAACATCTCTAAATTCTTCTCCCCTTATTCAGGCGAGGCCTTTAATTTTTGCTAGGAAGGGAAGCAGGAGGTTGGAGCCAGAAACTGACCTCTCTACTCTCCTCAGAAGGGAGGAAACTGGGGGAGATGGGCAGGTTCCAGGCTAAAATTATATCTTTCTGATCCTTTATTGTTAGTCTAGGGGATGTGATTTTAAGGTTCAAGCTAATTTCTGATCACCGTTTCATTCCTGGAGAAAGGAGGGCCCCAAGCTCCACATCTAAGGCTAACCCTTTCCTACCAAACAGCAGTTCTACAATGAACACATATGACACTTAACCAAGAAATCCATTTATCTAAATATGTAGTAAAACAGAAATCAAAGAATGTATACATGGGGGAATATATACCAAATAATGCAAAATGAAGGAGATCTTCCATTGGGAATGAGGTAACAGTGTGTGTGTGTGTGTGTGTGTGTGTGTGAGAGAGAGAGAGAGAGAGAGAGAGAGAGAGAGCGTCCTAGAACTCACCATCTCACCCAAGGAGAAGTTTCCCCAAAGTTTCTAGTGTAGTAAACTAGGTGTGAGATATGATGAAGATTACCAGCCCCTCTCATGTTGGCCTCTGACTAGTGTCTTTTCCTTTGGGAGTGTGAAGTGGGGTTGGTTCTATCCATCTTCTCTCTTGAAGTTGGAAGTCAGAAAAGCATAAAATCCAAAGAGATTCAGTTACTTGAAGAAAACTCAAAGGTGACTGAAGAGACTCAAAGACTACCTGAGGAAGGTCTGAAGAGCTCCCCTCTCTCACTTTTGCCAACCCCACCCTGCCCTTCACATAGGTTTAGGGCATTGATCTCCACCAATGAGGACAGACTCTCTTACCAATGGACTTTAGGGCTGGGATTACATATGTCTTAGTTATCTTTGTATCCAAAGCACCTAGTACAGTGATTCTCCATAATAAGTATTTGATAAATTTTGTTTGATATATTGTGCAAAGTCCAAGTAGAAGAGGGATTTCCTGTATAAAGAAAGGAATGAAAAAAGCATGTAGTGCTGTGGAAAGAGTGACAGACCTAGATTCAGGAAGATGAATGTCTGAGGCCAGATTAGAGCTAAGGATGATGGGAGTCTTCCTAACTTCTGGCCCTAAACTCTACCCACTGCACCACCTAGCTGCCCTCTTATTCTTTGCTCAGGTACTATCTGAGCTAGATTTTTGAGGTCTAACACTGAAATATGAGTATGATAACTATATGACCCCCCACCACTCATTTACACTCCAATATTCTGTGACTTTCAAGGTTTCAATTAAACCTTACGATCTTCAGGGCCTTTTTCTTTCCAATCAAGCAAAGGGAGGAAGCTTTACTGTTTTTGGATAATAAGCAAATTGTTGTTGTATTCTGTATGGTAACTTTCCCTCCCATTCCTGAACAGACTTCAGAATACATTAAGTTTTGATTATTTTCTCTGATTATTTCCCAAGAGTTGGGGCAGGGTTTTATAAGGGAGGTGGGGAGGACTTAATTTCTTCTTCTGAATTTTTTCTCTAAAATATTTTTATTCTTTTTTTTTTAAGCTGCTGGGAGGAGAGCATGTAGAAGAGGAAAAGAAGGATGTACAAGGAAGAGACAGAGGGAGATGGAGGAAAGAGCATAAGATGTCATAGAACCATAGGCTTTAGACCTGGAGGAGATCTTAAAGATCATTTAGCCCAACTCCCTCACCTTACAAAGTAGAAAACAGAGAACCCAAGAAACTGTGACTTGCTAACAGTGATGTAGGTTAACAACCAGAAGACTGAGGGAGCCCTCAGTGAGCTAAAGGGTCACTGAACACATGATGGCTAACATCCGATACCAACCTCTAGGTGCCAGAAACCATGAAGGACCAAGGCCAGGGAATACATGACTCACTTTTATCCATGCTGCTAAAAGGGAAACAGGCTTAAACTGATTCTCCAGGAGTTCCAAACTATCCTTGATGATTCTTTGCATACATACTCTCATTGGTGTCTAAAACAGGGCACTCAGTAGAGTGACGATCATCATTTGTCAAATATTTATTGAGCAGCAAGTGGGTGCTGGGAACGCTAAGCAGTGTAAGACCCAGTTCCTGATCTCAAGGGACCTATAATTGAGGAAGTACTAGAAAGAAAAAATGTCCCCCCAATAAGAAGTGATTTTATAGAACTCCATCCTCTTCTAATGCATTTATCTTGTTGGGTTTTTTTTTTCTTTTAAATCAAACTTATGATTCCATTAGTGCATGGGACTCCTGGTGAATAACTCCACTAACCAGCACAAATGAGCCATGCTTTGTAACTTTATACTCTCAGAAAATTGCTTGGGGCATTGAAAGTTTAATAGATTTGCCCAAGATGACTTAGCTGGTGTGTATTAAAGGTACAACATGAACTGAGGTGTTGGTGACTCCAGACCACCTTTCTATCCACTGTTGTTGCCTTACTCATTGATCATAGTGAATTTTATTGAATTAAAATGGACAGAATTATTTGAATGCCATACTTTAGGAAGAGTAGTAATAGAAATCATCCTGAGAAAGGGCATGTAGGTTGGATTGGTGAAAAGACTCCATTTCATACCGTATTAGACTTAGATGAAAGAACTGGGGGTATTTAACTTAGAAAAAGATATGATAGGGAGGTACCATAACTATCTTCAAGTATTTAATAAGTTGTCACACGGAAGATGGAATTGACTTGTTTTGCTTGGTCTAAAACTCAGAACTAAGAGAAATGGGTAGAATTTACAAAGACGTAGATTAAGGTTTGATGTAAGGAAAAACCACTTAATAAATGCTTTCTCGAAGTGAAATGGGTTGTTTTAGGAGGTGGTAGGAATTTCCTCTTCACTTGAGATTTTCTAGCAAAGGCTGAATAACTATCTGTATGTTGTAGAGGAGAGTGTTGTACGAATATGGGTTGTACAAACACATGACCTCTTCCCATCCCAATATTCTGTGATCAAACTGGATACATACACTAATAACTGGAGGCAGC
Source organism: Potorous gilbertii (assembly GCA_028658325.1). Taxonomy (NCBI): domain Eukaryota; kingdom Metazoa; phylum Chordata; class Mammalia; order Diprotodontia; family Potoroidae; genus Potorous; species Potorous gilbertii. The sequence goes on from CM053773.1 coordinate 175,992,038, forward strand.
AAGCACTTTATCATTGTAGTTAAGAAACCTCAATTCAAATCCTACTTCAGACAAGTGGCAAGTCACTTAATTTCTCTGAGACTCAATTTTCTCATTTACAAAATGGAGATAATTGTACTACCTACCAGAAAACACTTTGCAAACTAAAGCAAACCTGCTACAGAAGTGTGAATTATTATTAGAGTCACAGAGCTCTTCTTCATCCTCTGGGGCCCCACTGTTCTCTGCAGTCCCTTTTTTCCCCAGGGTTTAATAGTTACACAGTGTACTCATTATAAGAATTCTTCCTTGGTGAAGTTCCAAGCACATTTCTAACTATTAGCTCATTCATTCCCCTAATAGCCTTATTTAAGAGGTACTGGAATTGTCCTTGAGCATCTAAGTATCAGTTCAGGAATTCAGTCTAAAAGGGTGGCAAGAATAGGGAAGGTAGGTCTAGAGGTCTCAGGAGGGCAGTGTGGATAATTCTCAATGCTAGATAATCCAAAAATGGACGTATCATTGGAAGGTGTTGAACACGATCCTTTACCTGGACACATCAAAAAAAGAGAAACTAAAATGGATGAGATGAAGATGAATAATATTTGATTACTTAATTATACATAAAACATATTTGTTATTAAAATATTATTCATAATGCTATTTAGTGATATAATTGAATATACTTTGTTATTTTTTTTTATAAATCTTGGTTTCACACTTTGGGATATAGCAATGTAAAAGTCTGATTCTAAGTTCAGTTAATTTCAATACTTTATTTAAATGGTTCTTGCGACAAAAAAAGAAACTCCAGAAACAGATGGTGAGATCCAAGGGCATCATTTACTACAGCTATTAAATCATGATATTCACTCCTGTACCATCAGTGCACAAAGAGGTTTTTTGTTTTGTTTTTAGCCTTCCCTGATGTCAAGCATTGGTTCTTGAAAACTAATTATAGGGTATTGCATTGTGGTATTTTTCATAAATGAGTTCAAAAGTCACTGAAATGCTTTTTTTAAAAAAGATTTTAAAAAACAGATTAGAAAATTATTTCCAAGTGTTTTAATTGCACAGCTATGAGAGATTTTATAAGTGAAAATTTACATTCTTTTCAGCAGTCCAGAGAGGACAGATCAAGAATTCAAGAAGAAAAAGTAGTCCCCAGAGTCAAATGCTGTACGTAGAACGGTCAAGAAGGATGAAAACTGAGAAGAAAATAAAATGCTAATGTGGTAACAAAGAGAATATTTGCAACTATGAAGAGAGGAATTTCAGTTGAATGAGAAATCAAGAATAACAAACAAGTTTGCTGGAAATTGAAACCGAGCTTACTAGCCAAAAACTTGCAGACTATTCTCAATTCTTTTCTTTTCCTTCTGAAAATCAGTTTCTCTAGCTCTGAAGTACCTCTCCATTCTCCATAATATATCAAAGATTCCTGACAGTGACTCAGCCATCACATTCACCTGTTCTTTCAACAACAGATGATGAAGCTTGATGTGGATCAGGTGACATGAACCCATTAAAAGCAGCTAGGTGCCCTGTAACAATCTGGAATTATGTGAGAAAAGGTAATTAACATTTTATAGCCCTTGATTCCGTGATCCTGCAGTCAACAACCACAACAAGAAAATACCCATACGCACAAGAGCATTCCTAGTAGCGTTATTTGTTAGAACAGAAAGCTGGGAACAAAATATGTTCCTGATGTCTGGAGAATAAATGAGCAAATTGTAGAATATCAATGTAATAGAACATTGCTGTGCCATCAGGGTCAATAGATAGTGCAAATCTGAGAAACCTGGAAAGACTTTAATGAAGTGATGGAGCCTGAGAAAAGTAGACGCCGAAAAACAAGATACTTGATGGCTACAACTATATGAATAAAGCCGAGAGCAAAGATTACGGCCAAGCAAGAAAAAGTAATGTTGGCATGAAAGGGTTAAATGTAAAGCTGCATCCTTGTTCTTTATGACATACACAAACACAAGATAAAACACAAAGATTGTGCAAACCCAAGATAAAAATGACAATCACAACTCTGACGACTCTTAGGGAGTTTTGCTGGGGGAGGATTTGATTTGAAGGTTTATCAGGAAGTATCAATTCAAAATGTAAGTATATATGTGTATGTGTATATATATATGTATGTGTGTATGTGGATGTATGTATGTACTCTTATAGTGCACCAGGCCTGGAAATCAGGAAGCCTATCTTCATGAGTTCAAATCTGGCCTCGGACACTTACTAGCTGTGTGACTGTGGGTAAGTCACTTAACTCTATTTGCTTCAGTTTCCTCTCTTGTAAAATGAGCTGGAGAAGGAAATGGCAAAGTACTTCAGTGTTTTTGCCAAAAATGAAGTCATGAAGAGTCAGACGCAACTGAGAAATGACCGAACAACAATGTGCTGTGCAATATATACCTATATTATGAAAAAATGAGAGCCTTGGACTAGATGGTCTGGAAGATCTCTCCCTACTCAGACTTGGCATGTCCTAATGTCCCTTCCATGGCTAATGTTCTGTGTTCTAAGGTTCTGTTAAAATTGAGAACTCACTCCCAGAATTCAAACAGCTATTCTCTGAAAACTCAGTATTTTATTCCCTTAGCTTATATCACTAACACACACACACACACACACACACACACACACACACACACACACACACATACTCACTCACATCCCACCCATCCAGTAAGTAGTAGTAGAGCAGGCATATTTGGAAGCCAGCCTCTAAAAGCTTTACACGGAGTACTTTGAATCACTGAGTCCATGTTAAATGTGTAGTAGTCATGTGGTGTGAATGACTATGTGATTTGTCTATATGGAAGTTGAGAGAAGGTGTTAAACAATGTTTTTATAGGTTTGCATCCAGGACTTTTTCCTGATTTGTTGGTCAGGTGTGAGTCCCCTGTCAATCTGTGGGTGACTTTGTGTTCAGTTTTCTGGAGGGTTGGGGGATGCGGAAGTAATGAGTAGATGGAGACAGAGAAACTTATCATATGATTCAAGCCCTGAGAGTGTGTGCTGAGTGCCAGTGCCATCCTATAGAGTGACTCCATCATTTGGGGGAGATAAAACATTGGCATATGTGAGATGGAAATGGAACATTTCTGAGATTACAGAAGTCCTGTACAAGAAGAAAACCTACTTCAGCAATAGGGAAAGAAAGACTTCACAGTTATTTTCTCATGTGATCCTCAAAATAGTCTTGGGAGATTGGTACCATCATTATCCCCATTTTAGAGATAAAGAAATTGAGACAAACAATGTTAAGTGACATACTTGCCTGGGGTTACACAACTACAATTTGAAGGTGGATTTGAACTCGTCATCATGACTCCAGGCTCTGTTTTCTATCCCCTATGACACCTAGTTGCTTTGAGTTGGTATGCATCACTTTCTAGCTAAGGCATTTTATGTTCTGAAGTCTATAGTCCTTTCTTTAAAATTCAATGCTATATTGATTTTTTAAATTACCTTTATTTTCTAATTATCTCTAATTAAACACCCCTAACAGAACTATCACTTGTAACAAAGAAATACAATTAAGCAAAACAAACCAACACATAGATCAGCATTAAGTTTAGTGGGTGGCATGTAGTAGGTATTTAATAAATGCTTGCTATGGTAAATGACTCCCTATATCTAATGGCATATGCATCACTCTTCTCTGGTCTACTGAGAGGAGATACATGTTTTAGCAACCGTTATATAGTCAAAATCATTTATTGCAATTGGTCTGAGATCTGATATCTTTAAATGCTGTTTTCCTTTATTGTGGTTATATACATAAATGTATATGTAAATATATATGTAAACACACATTCATATACATACATGCTCATATATACATAAGTATGTATGTACATATGTTATATACCTATATATATACATGTGTGCATATATCTACATCTCTATCAGGTAGATCACATAACACGTAGTGTACTGGGTCTAGAGTCAGAAAGACCTGAGTTCAAATCTGATCTCAGAAACTAACAACCTTGGGCAAATCATTTAACCTCTATTTGCCTCAATATCCTCAACTGTAAAATGAGGCATCTACTTAACAGGGTTGTTGTATCAAATGAGATAATATCTGTAAAGTGCTTAACACAGTGCCTGGCATTTACGGGGGCTATATAAATGCTTATTCTCCCGTGTGTGTGTGTGTGTGTGTGTGTGTGTGTGTGTGTGTGCGTGCGTGCGTGTAGCCAGGTACTTTTACATTTGTATTTCACAAATTGTTCAAACATTCCCTTATCAATAGGTACCCACTTAATTTCCAAGGCTTTTTCTGCCACAAAGAGTTAAATTATGAATATTATTATATATGAATCCTTTCTTTCATCCTATTATTAACCTCCTGGTATACATGCCCAGTAACAGAACTACTGTGTCAAAATGGAATCTATGGTATAGTGACTTTTATCTAATAGTTCTAAAGTCTTTTTCAACTTTGACATTCTTTATCAAGAATCTCAGTGGAAATAATGAAAAAAACAGACATGAAAATCTAGCATTAGCAGTTGTCAAAACACCTTATAATGTGGTAATCATTGAAAGTACTTGGAAACTTGAAAAAATGGAAAAGTTAACCAATTGAACAGCCTACATAAGCAAAACCCAGACAATCAGACATAGTTGTCTAGTGTTAGATGAACCTAAGAACAGAAATTTCTGGGGCAAGGATTCCCTATTCAACAAAGAACTGCTGGAAAAACTGGAAAGAATTTTGGCAGAATTAGGTTTTAGAGCATTATCTCTTACAGCCTACACTACTATAAGCTCCAAATGGGTATGTGACCTAAATCTAAAAAGTCCTGCCATTTTAAAAATGAGTAGAAGAGAATGAAAGGTGCCTTTCTCAACTATAGTTATGGACTGAATTCTTAAATAAGAGGCAGAGGTAACCATAAAGCATGAGACAAATTTCATCATAAAAAAGCAAAACATTATCACATGAACAAACCACATAATTCTGTCTAGTTCTAGGACATCAGTGTCCTTTCCTGTTCGACCTCTCCATAATCAATGGTCCCTTCTAATTCAGCAATTCAATTCAGCACACTACGCTGAGCCCCTCACCCAGACCATCATTTCCTGATGCATTCAGGTCAAGATCACCTTACTTTTCACTTCAAGACTTTTTCACCTTCTCATCAGTAGCCTTGTACTAATCTAAAACATTAAAACTGGATATGAAAGGAAGTCTAGAATGGTTCTAGTCACACCCTGTGGGACTTGTATAAAATCAACAAGCTCATTTGCAATCAGACATTCCAGTGTTTGTGAGAGAGACAGAGACAGAGAGAGAGAGACACAGACAGAGACAGAGTCAGAGACAGATAGACAGAGACCGAGAGAGACACAGAGAACTATTCCAGTCAATCATAGGGGAAGTGAAGGGAAAGAGTGGAAAGGGGAAAAAAAGCCTCACTTTCTGTCTCCTAGGTCTTGGCTTCCTCCCACTGACTGCGGCTGGGGGAGAACCTTGTCAGCTTCAAAAGGTTTTTTTCAAAAAGTTTTTTTCAAAAGGCTTTTAAACTTTTCATGGATGTCCTAGCAGCATCCTTGGGTAGCAATGTTTGCACTGGAAGGAACTGAGGACAAACTGGGTACACTAAGGAAAGGGCAGCTTTGGGACTCTGCAAGAAACCCAATATAAAAGCTATACTACAGCTAAGGGGAACTTCATGAGTAAGCAAGCCATCATGGGGAGAAAAATACTCCTAAGGAATGGGAAAAGTATTTATGAAGTGCCCATTTTGTGCAAGATGCTTTATAAATATTGTTACCTCACTAGCTCTTCATAACAACATTGTGAGGTAGGAGCACATATTATTCTCATTTTACAGTTGGGGAAACTGAGGCAGGCAGAGGTTAAGGGACTTACCTAGAATCACCTAGATAATAAGTATAGCAGGCTGGATTTAAACTCAGCTCTCCCTGGCTCCAAGTCTAGCACTCTCTCCACTGGGGCCACCTAGCTGCTTCATCCAGGACCTCAATGTTTCCCATTTGCTACGTGTTCCCTCAGCTTGAGCCCACATTCCCTGAACTTTATATACAAAGGGGAGAAAGGGGAGGAGAGTATTGTTTTCTACCAACTGTCTTCCTTACCACCCCTGTAAATATCACTTTCTAAAAGCTACTCAAGCCTGGATAACTAATTATTACCAATCCATAATCGTGGAGGAACTCAGTCTCTCCAGGTACATAGAACATCCATTCCCAACTCCTCCAGGCTATCCCCAGAACTCTGAAGAAAAAATAAAGACTGAACTTTGGGAGAATTTGCAAATAAGAACCCCAGGGATAAGTATAGCCAGACTGAAATGGAACTAAGCAGTAACTAGATCACTAGAAAAAATATTCCAACTGGGTTCCATCTTACCTGAAGCTTAGTAGCAGGAAGTAGAGAGAAAAGGTCAGTAATTACATTGATGAGATAAAACCTTACAGTAAATTCTGGTAATTACTCCGATCCTGTCATTTTGTAATTGCATTTCTGTACAAAAAAGGGCAGAGAGGACGGCTGAAGGAAGGTTCTTTCTGTTTGTATTAAGATTTGCCAGGAGTTTGCTTAATTATTAATTAAAGGCAGTTGATGTCACTAGTAACATACTATGGAAAAGCCAGCAAGTCTATAATAAATAAGCAATAAATAAATTAAGCCTCACTCAGGACCTAACCCTGCCTCCTCTACCCTTGCAAAATGAGACCCCTGCACAAAGAACAGGGGCAGCAAATAGTAATTTTCTGAGTAATTTTGTCATCAGATTCAGCTACAAAGTTGCCAGCAGCAACAACAGAGCACTAGAGATTTTGCTTGCTGAAAGACAGAGAACTCACTGTTTTTGATACACTGCTAAGTGACAGCTTTGTGTACACTAAGGTCTCACTCAGAGCTGTAGAAGGGGAGGAAAGGAGACTGAAAGGCAATGGAACGATCTATCTTCTGCCCAGCCTGCTAGGCTGCTGACTTTTGGTCTTCACCACCATGTCACTGCCTTTTCTGTTCTCTTTTTATGTTTTTTCTTCTTCCATTTAAACATAAGCTCCTTGAAAGCAGGGACTGTCTTTGTTTTTGCTTGTATCATGTCCCAGCTCTTAACATAGTGTATGGCACATAGAAAATGCTTAATCAATGTTTATTGCCTTACTATCATGCCTCCCCAGATAGGCTAATTAGTGTCTTTAATTGGATTTGTATTAATGTGCAAAAAAAAAATACTCTGCCTGGTATACAAATGAAATATGCAATAGTTTTGAAAAGAAAATATTTATCCTTAGAGAATACGTAAAAATCAATACAAATCACATTCTATATCACATTATTATAATTCACATTTCAATAATACTTGTGAAATGCAGCCTCATAAATTGTAACTTTACAAATTGCATTTGTATAATATTTAAAACTGACTACTCATAAAATGCAACTACTTTTTCACTAGAATTTTAGATTTTCATAAATGTGAATATGTTTCTTTATCTGAAAATGAAAAGAAAGTAGAAACATTTTCAAAATAAATTATATTTTTGGCAAAATATCTGTGTAGACCATTTAACCTTTGCTAAAGAATAATTAAATCTTCAAACATATATATATATGTACTTTATCATAATAAAATAAAATTATATCCCCAATTCTCAAATTATAGCTTGATTTATAAAAAAGCTACATTTAAAAAGAACAATAGGGTCAGGAAAATTGCAACCACACATACAAAGATGAGAATGCACTTTTGGTATATAGAGTCCAAGGTACTTGAAAATACTCAGTTCATAGCACAAGTTCACAGGCCATTATTCAGAATTGTAATCATATAAAAATTTGTATTTACAGATATACACATACATATATATGTACATATCCACACAAATAGCTCTTAAGAAAGAAATTCTGGAAACAAAAACAGAAATTTTTCGGATGCAAAAGAAAACAGGGGATTGTCTAAAGAAACAAGGATGCTTAGGGAATCTCATCAACCAATGTAGATTTTTCAAAGACATATAGAATATGAAAATCAGGGTGAGCTCCTAAAGTGAAAGATAAAAGAATCAAATAGCACTATGAGAAAGTCAGGAGTGCTAAAGTTCAAGATGAGCTAAAGCTAACAATAAGAAATAATTTTTTTAAAACACTTGTTGAGTCCATGTTGGGGATCGAAGAAGGGATAATACTATTACTCTGGGTGGGACAACAGGCACAATGTGGAGGTTGTTATTCAGCTCTTACCTAGACTTTATTTTCTTTACAAGGATCTCTGAATTGGGAAGGATAAAATAAGGAATAGAAACCCAAAACAACTGATGAAGCAATAAGAGAAGACCTAGTTGCCCTCATTAGTTCAAGCTAATGCCATGGGCACTACCAGAGTGACAGATTTTGTGGGTGTGATGGATGAGCCAGTCTCTCTGATATTTGAAAGATCTTGTGGGAAGAGGGGGTGTAACTACAGATTGATGTGCAGTGGGAACCACACTGGATCAGAAATCAGAACACCTGGGGTCCTGTCCCTGCCACTTACTCCCACATGTTATCACAAGCAAGTCATCTAACAAATGGTGACATTAGACATGGTGATCTCTTAAGTCCTTTTCTACTTGAAAATTCTATGATCCTTCCCAAATGCATCTTCTCTAGGAAGCCTTCCTTGGTTGAACCCACCCCACTCAGATATCTCCTGAATCCCAGTTCCAACCTCTTTGCAGCACACCTTGATGATCAAGGTATAGATGCCTACTACTTGTCAAAAGGAAGAAAGTTACTCATCTTCTCTGCATACTCTGCTCCTCAGCAAAATAAGAAGGTAGTACTACACCATCCCTAAGGTCCCTTGTAGCTCTAATATCTTGTATGCATTCCAGGGTACCATGGGGATAAGGATCTTTACAGGCTTGTAATCTTCTGACAACTGTAGGCTGAAGGAAAACCACAAACCTAGCCAAGATAAACATATGTTCCCTTGTATACCATTTCAGCTCTCAGGCACCTACTGATGAGAATCTTACAGAGATGCTCCTCACCTCCCATTCAACCTGGCATCTAGAGTGGAGTTTCCAATGCCTTAGATGCATCCAAACCACCTTAGATGCAAATATCTGTGATTCTTTGATTAGCAGATCAGTGATTTGACTCCAAATCCAGTGCTCTTTATAGTGCAATGAACCCGGTGGGTCATGATTGATAGGTTGAGGCAAAGAACCATTAAAAATCCAGTTTGTGTTCTCCTACTCTAGGAACCATAAGAATTTGGAAAATGTAGAGATTTTCATAGATTCTTTGACCTTGGACAAATTAGATCTCTTCTTTGGACTTCAGCTTTCTTATCTGCAAAAGGAGCTAGTAGGATCAAATATTTTCTAAAATCCCTTCTAACTAGAATTCTAAGGCTCTGTGGTCCTTTGGTCTTACCTCTCAGTAAGGTTTTCTCTGATTGAAGCAGAGGGCAGATCCCTTCCAGCTTCACTGGTCAGTTTCCTCATTTGTAAAAGTAGAGCATTGTTGTTTGTGCTCTCTGGTCACTTCTGGTTCTAATATCCTATCTTCTAAGATCCTGTCTAGATCTAACACTATATATAATGCGCAGGAAGTACCATCCAGCTCTGACACTGTTCTAAGAACAGTTCATTCTAAAGGTGCTTCCTGACGTGGGGGTCCACTCCAAGGGGACATTGTGAAGGAGCCCAGGATACTTTTGCCAAATCAAATTGGATAGGGCTAAGCTCTCCTCCTGCTCTGGGCTGTTTCCTGACCAGTGATGCCTTAGCTTGGGAGCCTCGAATGAGTCATTGATCCGGGGAAAGTGCCAGTTGAAAGAGAGCCCAGGAGGGCATCAAAATCAGATTCTTGCTTTTTGGCAGGTGAGTGCTAAGGAGTCAACTGCCTCGATGATGTGATGTGATAGACAATGGGAAAGGTTCTTCTCCCCCAGAAACCTCTCAGTAGTCTGTCATCCACTTTCTGCAGAACTTGTGATTCTACCTTTCCTTCCCGGGGTTCAGCATTGGCCCCTTCGAGATATGGAATGTCAAGCCCCAGGAAGGAAATCATTTGTGTTCCCCTCATCTCGGTGAAAAGGAGTTTAACAGACAGTTCTCTTCCAGACAGAAAGGATCCTGGTGCCAGGAGGAGGGAAGAAAAGGAAGCAGGAATTAGGAAAATTTGATAACCTCCTAAATCACCCAGACTTGAAAGCCCAGAGTCATCTTATATTCCTTCCTCTCCATCACCTCCCACATCTAACCGATTACAAAGTTCTCTCCGCTTTATCTCTTGGCAATTTCCCCCTCTTCTTCACTCTAACAACGTCCCCTGTTCTTTAGGCCTTCATCACCTCCACCCTGGATTACAGCCTCCTCCAATGGTCTCCTTGCCTCTGGTCTCTCCCTTCTCAGGTCCATCCTCACACAGATGCCCAAACAATCTTTTTTTCTTTACTATACTTTGTTATGGAAATACTTGCTTTGTTTCATAAATTAAAATGAAATAAATAAATGTAAAAAAAAAAAGATTCCTCAACTTGACTTTAAACGACCTCTCCCATCATAGCTGACATCCTTCCCTACAGATACTCAATGTCAGGGTTAACTCTATTTCATACCCTTGTGCTTTTTCCAATCCTTAGAATGCCCTCCCCCAGAATCTTTGCACTTGAAACAGAAAGCATTAGAACTAAGGATTGTCATGAGGAATATACTTTGTAAACTTTAAGAGGCTATGGAAACAGAAGGGAAGCAAAGGACTTGGATCTGGTTCATTTTTTTGTATCCCCTAAGTGACCCCCAAACCACTGAACTCCACCTTAACTGTCTGTGCCCAGATCCTTCTTACATTAGAGAAATAAAAATACATAAATAAAGACCTTGGAATTAGGGGGTGGATTCAAAATTCCACTTCAGCAGCATCCTCCATGTGTGACCTTGGGCAAAGCACTATCCCTTTCTGGATCTCAGTTTCCTCATCTGTAAAATGAGGGAGCAGGTTGACCTCCAAGCTCCCTTACTTATAATTGTAAGCCTTACTGGGGAGGAAGGAGAAACACCTCAGAAGACTCTTTCCTCCAACAAAATGGGAGGTATTTAAGCAACTTTGAATCAATTCCCATTTCAACAATTCACAGGTTTGCAAAGTGTTTTCCTTTCAACAATCCTGTGCTTCTTTTTAGGGGTTGACCTATAGAACCAATCAACAAACCATTATTGAGTGTGGTTCCCTTCCACCTCACCCCAATGTACCTGGCCCTGATGGAGATGAAATCTAGACCCCTAAAAGGAAAAGATCATGTCTTTGGGATCTGGACCCCAAAGCCCCTGAGCACAGATCTCTGGCCTCAGCACCCAGTCCATCCCATTCAATAATCATTTTAACTGCCCTTTCACTGTGGCTCTCCAGCCACTTGACTCTGTCTTCACTTGGCCCCACCCCAGACTACTTGCCACACCTTAATCCCATCCAGATCTCCCTAGTCTTTCTGTATAAAATACCAATTTTACTCTCATCAAATGCACAGATTCTTAATATTTGTCTCAAGAAGGCTCAAGTGGTTGATGTCTTTCAGGGCAGACCCCTCACCCTGTTCCTTTGTGTCTTGGAGTTCCCAGCACCCCTAAACAACAACATACTAGGCTCCGGCCTCCCTTGTGACAGGTGGGATACTTCTTTCAGTTAGAGACAAGGTTTATTGTGCCATCAATAGAAGGAGGTCAGATTTTAAGAATCTGAGCGCATTTAGGGTTAGAATGCCATCAGAGAAATAATGGCATGACTTGCACTTGACTTTGTTTTGAGGGAGGGAGGGAGGGAGGGCTATGCAGGTCACTAACCTCACTTCTCCTCCAGAGCCATCTGAATCCAGTGACAAGATATTCATCAGGATGACTGGAGATTACCCAGGATGAGTAATTGGGGTTAAGTGACTTGCCCAAGGTCACACAGCTAGTGAGTGTCAAGTGTCTGAGGTGATATTTGAACTCGGATCCTTCTGACTCCTGCCCTGGTGCTCTATTCACTGCATCACCTAGCTGCCTGGCTAAGATTGATTATTTTATACAGAAAGACTGTGGGAAGATCTAGGTGGGATTAAGGAGTGGCAAGTAGCCTGGGATGGGTCAGGTACAGACAATTGAGGGAGTTAAGTGGCTGGAGAGCCACATTGAAGTGGCAGTTTAAAAGATTATTGACTGGGATGGTCTGGGTGATGATACCCCAGATCTGGTTTCAGGGGCTTTGGGGTCCAGGTCCCAAAGACATCGTCTTTTCCTTTTAGGGATCCAGATCCCATCCCCACCAGACCTGTGTATCCTTTAAACATGAAGGAGACAGGAAAAGGAGGGGAGAAGAAGATACATGCTCAGCTCCTGAGAATCACTCTTTGGTATAAGAGATTAGACTGACCTTCAGGAAGCAGTGAAAGAGCAAAAGGAGAGAACAATCCAATCCCCTTGCCCCTTGTCTATGGCTGCCCCACAGGGACTGGGCAGGGGAAGGAGCCAGGGTTAGGCAGCTGGAAGATATGGGTTCCAAACCCAGTATAGTGTATGGATTCCAGTCCCAGATTTATCACTGACTTTCTGGTTGAGCTAGATGGGGGAGTTATAATGCCCCTGGGGCCATATTTTTCTCTTCTGGAAAATGAGGGGTTTGGGCAAGATTGATCCCTCCTAACTTTAACATCCTGCAATTCTATAATTTTACTTCTGTGGTTCCGCCTACACAAAATACCCACCACTGATCCCAGGTGATGTCAGCAGCACATTTTAGGGGTGTTATTTGGAAAAGCAGGCTTTGGATTGAATGCTCTTTGCTAGGGAGAAAAAGCCTGTTTTAGGTGGAGGGAAGAGGAGAAGAGAGTGGCTAGAAACCTCTTCCTCGAAAGGAGATAGGTTTTTGTATTTTCTTGCCTCCTCCTTCCATTCTCCCCCTTTCCAGCCTCCCCCAACAAATGAAGGTGCCTCTGCATCATAACGTGACTCCAAAGCTATAACTGGACCCTCCCAGAGAGTCTCACAGATTACTTATCCTCTATCACTTTTAGCTCTAAATGTGATCATTTTCTCTCCAAACTCTGCAGCTTCAGAGCATGGGGAGCTAGAATAAGAATAGCTCACGTTTCCATTGCACAATAGCCCTGGGAGGTGGGCCACAAAAGATGCTTGTAACCATTTTACAGATGAAGAAGTTGAGGTTCCAAGAAAAGAAATGGCATTTCTTGGTGGTCCAAGTGGCCATTCAGATTTCTAAGGGCAAATGCAGCCCCCTTCTAATTACCTTGTGCCACAGCTCCACCTGTAGAGTCCAGAAAACCTCTGCCTTCCATCATCATTCATTTTTTCTTGCTCTGGTGGGGGTTCCACTTCTTTTCTTGCTTTTCAAATGGCAGTGCCTCTCCCTACATGGTCACCATTCACTCTTCCTGTCTGCCCAATAATAATAGCAAATATCAATGTAGTGCCTGATAAGTTTGGGAAGGGGTGGAGAATGGAGGATTCTGGGATACCTCCCTCTCAAAGACCAGAGTACAGGGTCAGGTCGCCTGGAATGCATTTCTGGACTCAACCATTCTTGAAGTCAAGGTGGTAAAGATTTATTGTTATGCTTTTCAATGGGCAAGCGTTCTTAGGGAAGCTGAGATTTGAAAGGGGAATAGGTAAAGTTTATATAGGATATTCTATAATAAAACATTGCCAAACATGCTAACTAGGTGATTCAGCGTGGGATTAGGGAGTGGTTAAGGAGTGATTAATTCTTAAAGGAACATGCACTTTTGGTATCTATGGCGCAGGTATTTTACCCAGGGAAGGGGGAGAGGGCCAAAGCCCTGAGGGCCATAAGAAGAGGATCATCAAAAATGTCCAGTTGACCCCCATTGCTCCTTTGAGGGGCAGTTCTAGCTACAAGCATCTCACAACTTTTCCTGAGAACAGGGTCCTGAGAGAGCTTGACAAAAGCCATTATGTCGGAAACTTCCATTCATTTTCCTTCTAGGCACACGCTATAATTCTAATTGTAAGAGTATTCATTTTTAAAGTCCCCAGAACGGGCCATGTTTCGTGGCCCTCTAGGCGATACTGAGGTCAAACAGTGTTGCAAAAGAACACCAGCTTTTTCTTCTTAAGTTCTTTAGAGAAACTAAATTTTTCCCAATTTTGTAAAAGACAAATCCAAAGGCAAATTTTTGGGCATTGAAGAGGATTGACCCATTTTAGGCATGGGGCTGAAAGTCCCTTCCTCCATAATGGAAGATTTATGAGTAACCTACCGGGACTTGAGAGGTCAGGAACCCCTCCTTCCTCCCCCACCCCCCAAAAAACACCTCCAATTTACTTGGAGAGAGAGAAGGGGAAAAGAAAAGGGAGAGGTTTCTATACCTTCCAATCTTGACTGGAGAGGAACTGCAGTTCCTTGGCTCTTATTTTCCAATCCCCATAAAACCTTTATAAAACAAATTAACTTACAAATACAAATTGTGTAGGCCTTCCAAGAACACATAAAAGATTTTGCAAAGCATTTCTTCATACAACAAATAAAACAGCCATGGGTATTACTGAGGTGTGACCCTCCGAGGTCTCTCTCCCTGAGACAACACCCACTTAGGCCTCAGGCCCCACTCCCACAGCAGTCTCTGGGTATCTCTTCCTTGGACCCCTTCCTCTCCTCAGGTGTCAGCTGATCTTTTCCCTTGCCAGCCTGATCCCCTGGCCTTGCAGACTAATCCAGTTCAAGCAGCACTCCCCAGCTCCTCCCTCAAAAGAAGTGAGACTCTCTATATCTCTAACCAAGTCCCCATTCCCCAAGGCCCATGAGGTCTTTTTCCCCTAAGGAAGTGCATGTTTCTAGTGGGACAATTAGAGTACATGTTCTGTTCTCCATCTCAGACCTCATTCAGGTTAGAGATAAACTGGGGAAATACTCGGAAGACCCCAAGGGTTTTAGGGACATGACTCCCAGTGCGTCCTGGGCAATCTCCAGTCATCTTGATGAATATCTGGTCACTGGATTCAGATGACTCTGGAGGAGAAGTGAGGCTGGTGACCTGCACAGCCCTCCTTCACTCAAAACAAAGTCAAGTGCAAATTGTGTCATTATTTCTCCGATGGCACAGTCTTCTTCAGCAATGAAAGACGAACACAACAACAATGTACTCAGAGTTTACTGGGAAATATCCCAACAGGGGAAGGGGGCTACATAGAAGTGTGGTTTTAGGCCTAAAACATCACTAAATCAACTAACAGTCAAGGCTGACTGAGAAACACCCAGGGTGCCCCCATCAATGTCTTGTAAGACAAGACGAATGGAAGGATGTATACATATGTCTAAGTCTAGGATACATATGACTGGTCACTAAGTAGTAAATGCCGCTATGACCCAGTACACAGCCAGCTCAGCCAGTGCACAGATGGTTCAAACTAATACATTCTATAGGTGCAGCTGGCTACTGTATCAGGAAAAGAGATAAACATTTTGCTAGGGCTGGAGAGAAACTGCCTAGGTGAGTGTTTTGAGGCTAAGGAGAAATGTGATTTTTAGAGAGAAATGTGCTTTGAGAATTGCACAGGCACCCAGTCAGTGCCTTCTTTGTGCCAGGTCCTGTACTAGGAGCTTTATGAATATTTTCCTCACAATGATCCTGGGAGGTAGGTACTATTATTGCCCCTATTTCACAGATGGGGAAACTAAGGAGGACAGAAGTTAAGTGACTTTGTGTAGGGTCACACCCAGCTAGAGTTAGGTCTGAGATCAGATTTGAACTCAGGTCATCCTGACTCCGGGCCCAGGGTTCCATCTACTGTAGTACCTAGCTGCCTCCAAATGATTGTTTTCCTTAATACCAGGTAGGAGATTTTCTATGAAGTGTGACATGAGAGGCATTGGGAAAGTTGTTCCCTCCTCAGGAACCTCCAAAAAGAGAGATAATAGGAGTATGTAGAACAAAGGTGGTTTTTACATATTTGGAAAGTTATAGTAACAGGAACCAGAGAATCCCAGGCAAATGGGATATAAGAGCCCCACACTTTGGAAGCCACTGGTTGAAGAGGAAAGACTTGCCATATGATGTAGCCACCACGATAGGACTTGGCAAGGCCTTTGCTCACAGGAAGTACCCACTGGCCATGAAGGGGCAATCAGCGGATGCCATTAGGGAATTCAAATATGAAGGAATAACAAGTCTCCTGTCTTTAGAAAGGCCCCCTTAGTGGGGATGAGAGGAGGGTGGACTTCTCCCTTAGCCTTAGTGTGAGGAGATGAAAAAGTCTTTGCTCCCAGGGATCTCCCATTATGAAGGAGTCATGATAAGGACCCTGCCCTCAGGGACCCCTTGGATCTGAGGGCCAACCAAAGCATGATCTACACAAATGCTATTGGGAGGAGCTAGGAAGCATCCTGAAGAGGCAGCCAATGATAAATGTTGAAAGAGGAGTAGGTTTAGAAATCTAAGAGAGGAAAGCAACAATAGCTAGCCTTCTATAGTGTTTTAAAGTTTGCAAAGAACCTTTCAAATTTTATCTCCTATGATGCTCACAACATCCTGAGAGGAAACTGGTATTCTTATCCCCATTTTACAGATAAGGAAATTGAGCCAACCTATTAAGTGACTCTACCAAGGTCACATGGCTAAATAAATATCTGAGGCTGAATTTGAACTCTGGTCTCTGATTCCAGACCAGCGCTATATCCGTTGTGATGTTCAGCTGCCTCTAAGCATGATGTGCTCCTACCAAAATAGGCCAAAGGGGCATGAGATCTAGCTCTGACTGCCCCTGTTTGAGGGGGGGCAAGTGAGAGGATGCAGGCATGGTGGGATCATGGTGGGATCTTCATGGAGGCACCTGAGAAGATCATTGAATCCAATGTCTTCTTTTATAAAGGAAGAAATGGGGCCAAAAAGGAAGAGGAACTTGCCAAAAGCCCCACAGCAAGACAGTGGTGGAACCCAGTCTCAAACCCAGACCTCAAGGGCTCTTTACTACCACCTCATGTTGTCCGTGGCAAGGTCAGCTAATAAACAGAAGTGTTCGACAGTCAGATGGGCCACAGATCTGGGGAACAGCAGCCGAAATGGCTTTTAAAGTAGTTTCATGCAGTCTGAATGTGGAGGTGGAAGCAGGTAAGGAAAGCTGCACATTAAGCAACTATTAGTCTTTAAGATGACTCATTTCTGTCAAGGTGGCCAATCAGCATTTGAAGATGAAGAATAACAACTACATTTCCAATATTTTACCTTTAAATCACTTCAAGGTTTCAAGGCTTTCAGTCAGGGGTTTTAAACCTGAGGTCCTTGTATAGATTTCAGGGATTCCATTAACTTAGGTGGAGAAAAAATTTCATTTTTATTTCAAGATAATTTTATTTCCTAACCCTATTTCTTGCATGTTTTATTTTACACATTTTAAAAACATTGTTCTGAGAAGGAGTCCGTAGGCTTTCATCAGACTGCCAAGAGGAACCTTGGCGGCATGAAAAAGGTTAAGAATCCCTGCTATCACTAGAAGAAACACTAGAACACAAAATATTAGGGCTAGCGTATTCTTGCATTAATGTCATCAGGTAGGCAAGGGCAGGTAGGATAGTAGAGGAAGCACTTGGGTGGGACTTGAGTTCAAATTCTGTCTCTGGCATTTACTAGCTATATGGGACATGGCTAAGTTACTTCAAACCTCTATACGTCTCATTTTCCTCACTAGTTAAAAAAAGGGGGGTTGAATCAGATGACCATGGGGATGGATCCCTTCCAACTCTAAGTTGGCAATATGACCATTATAACAACAGCATTTATATAGTACTTTAAGATTTACAAAGTGCTTTACAAATATTATCTCATTTGATTCACCCTGGGAGATAGGTGCTGTTATGAACCCCTTTTTACAGTTGGGAAAACTGAAGTTAAGTGACTGGAACAGGATCACACAGCTAGGAAGTGTCTAAGGCTGCATTTGAACTCAGATCTGCCTGACTCAAGGTCCAGAGCTTCATGCTCTTTGCCACCAGCTACCTTTCTTTCTAAGGCCCAAGGATCTTCTGTACTCAAACCATCAGTGGCTCCCTATTTACTCCCTGACAACCACATGTACTCTCCAATCCAGTAACACTGATTTCCTGGTTCCACTGGTTCCACAAACAAGGCATTCTCCACCTCTTGACTCCAGCTATCCTCCATACCTGGAAAGCTCTTTCTCTTCTATTCTTACTACTAACTTCCCTGGTTTCCTTTAAGTCCCAACTAAAATCCTATCTTTCACTGGAAGCCTCCCCCAACCCATCTTCATTCTAACATCTTCCTTCTGTTAATTATTCCCTATTTATCCTGTATATAGATTGTTTTCTATGTATTTATTTGTATGTCATCTCTTCTATGTAGTTTGTGAACTCCTTGAGGGTAAAACTGTCTTTTGCCTTTTTCTGTATCCCCAGTGCTTGGCATAGTGCCTGGTACATAGTAGGCACTTAATAAATATTTACTGATTGATTGATCACCAGGATAAATGCAGACTCCTTAGACTAACATTTATGGAATTTAAAATCATGCCTCCTAACTTCCCTACATCCATTAATAGCATTACCATTTCCACATCACCAGATGAAGAACTTATGAATTATTCTTGACTTTTAGCTCTTAAGCATCCAAATATCTAATTAGTTGCTAAGTCTTGTTAATTCTTTCTCCACAAGATCTCTCACATCCCTTTCTCTGCACTTATACCCTAGCCACTTCCATCCAGAACTTCATCATTTTTTGTCTAAATCAGTCTCAAGAGTGGGTGACAGTGGCCCCTGGGATACCATGGTCTGACTTTAAAGGAGCAACTCCTTGACCCCAACAGTTGGTTATGAGATTATATTTGTAAAGCTCTTACCACAGTGCTTGACACACAGTAGGCATTACATAAATACTACTTATTATTATATTGTCATCACCGTCACCATCATCATCATCATCACCCCAGCTCCTCTATTTACTTCCTGTACAACTGTGAGCAATTTCTTTCCCTTCTCTGGTTTTCTTGTTCTTCCTTTATAAAATGAAGGCATCTGGCACCAGATAATCTTTAAGGCCCATTCTAGCTCTAAATCCTATCTGTGATTTTGCAGCTTCTCAAGATGAACAACACGTTGATACACGAATGGGATACATGCTTCTATGCCCAAGTCCAGAACACCTTTTTCATCCCCCAATAGGAATACTGCGATAGGAAAGGCGTATGTTTGACCTAAAAGTCTGACAATTAAATGTTGTCTTGAGCAAAGGCAGTGCAATAATTTATAGGACAGCATTTGAGTTCAATATCAATGTTCACTTTAGTTATATCATTGCATCGTGTTGGTAATTATCACCCTGGAGTCCCACGGACCACCTACAAATGGACATAATGACAACACAAGGATGATCATTTCCAGTCCATTACCCAGACCACCCATTTTGGCAGCTTCTCCTTGGTTACCCAAATTCCCATCAGCATTTCAGGCTCTTGCTTATGAAGATGGTTCCTTTCAGTCCTAAATTATCATTTCCTAGAATTATAGAATGTCAGAACACAAAGTGCTTGAGTTTGATGGAACTTAGGATGTAGAATGACAAAGCTGGAGGGGACCTTAGAACAGCATTGTCATACTCCTTCCTTGCTGAATGTGGGCCAGAACCAGATCAAAAGCTAACTGAGAAATGTTTAACAAAATAAATAAAAATACAATATGATATAGATGATGCTGACTTGAGGTTTTTCAAGCCAGTATGCAGTCTAAAGGGATCTGTTTCTATTTATTTGAGTGTGACAACATTGCCTTAAAACACAACACAAAAGCTAAAGAACCATAGAATATAGAATGATTGGGCTACATGAAACTTTACAATAGAATATCAGAGTCATTATAAAACTTAGAATATAAAATGTTGGAGCTGGTTGGACCTCAGAGAACATTTAGTCCAAGGGTTCTTTACCCTTTTTTATGTCATAGACCCATTCGGGAAGTCTGTTGAAGTCTATAGACACCTTCTCAAGATGATTTTAAATAAAATACATAGAAATATGAAAAAACAACTATATTTAAATATAGTTATCAAGATAGGGTTGTTTTCTTTCTTTCAGGAGAGGAGGGAAAATTAATGGCCAGGGATGGAAAGGTGGTTGGAGGGTGGAGGGGAAGGGAAGCGGGAAAGTGACCTTGTCAAGCTCATACATTAAGCCAGCAGCCAAGCTAACTGAGAACACCAATCATGCCACAGTACTCCATGTACTGAGCCCTCTCTCCTCTTTCTTCACAACTTTCCTCCCACTTCATTGTAGGCTGGTAGAAACAGGACTATTTACAAGGCTATATGAATGACCTGAAAAATATCACCCAAGTTCTCTATTCCCTATGTGCAAAAGGAGGCTGACCAGCTCAGCTCCCTGCACACCTCTCCTTTCCATCAGAGTCTAGGGAGATGGTTCAAGATTAAAACTAATCTGAAAAAGCACATGGCACCCCTTGGAAATATCAGTGCAATATAAATTGGAGTTACTATGCCATATTTGAAACATTATGGCTCCTGGTACTCCAGGGGCTCCTTCATGGCTGCCTTAATTTTCCCGTTCCTCTTTCCTTAGGAGAGCACAGAACACTTGGGCCCATGGACTCTTCAGGCATTTTAAAGGAATAATCACCACTTTAGAATACCATCCATGCTTATAGAACTTTTACACTTTCCAAAACATAAGTAGCAGCCTTGTGCAGCAGAACGAGCCATGGTCTAGAAGCCCAGAGCCCAGAATCCTGGCTTTGAGCCCTTAACACCTTTGACAAGTAACTTCTTTCTGTCTCAGTTCCTTGATCTGTAAAATGAGGAGACCAGACCAGATGATCTCAAAGGCCCCTTCCACTCTGTCATCATATCTCCATTCTGTGCTCTGAGAGGTGGCAGGGGTACAAAAACAAGGTCTAGGTTGAAATCTAAGCTCTAGCACTCGTGACTCTGAAGCCATGTACTCACTCTGAACTTCAGTTTGTTCATATGGGGCTGTTGTAAGGAAAACCTTTAGTAAATTTTAGATCTCTATGGAAACAGGAGCTCATAATTATAGTGCTTCTTCAAATAGCCCCCCAACAATAGGGAATAAGTGCTTATGGAGGGTCCAGGACCATGAAGGCCTCATAGGGGAAGCCTCAATGAGCTCCTCATGTCCCAGACAATAAGGTGTTCTCAAAGCTGCCCTGAGATCTGGTAGGGGACCGTCTGAGGTCCAATTTCCAAGCAAGCCTTCTTCTTCCAATCTAGGTTTGGCCTAGATACAGGCCAAAATAAAAGACCAATGGGTCTTTTCAGGTAGTTGGGGTATATCCTCAAATATAAAGGGAACAGCCCTGTCATGCCTGTGAATCTGAACCTAGGAAGTATGAGGACGGGGTTCAGAGGTATCATAGCATCATAATGTCGTTGATCTAGAGTTAGAAGAGAGCTAGAGACCATCTCATACAACTACATTTTAAAAATGAAAATACTGAAGCCTGAGAAAGCCCAAGTGATTTACTCAAAGCCACATGTTGTAAATGTCAGAAAGCTGAGATTTCAACCCATGTCCCTTGACTCCAAATCTATCAATCTTTCCCAAGCAGAATGAGCTGCATTGAGAAAGTGTAGGCCCCCTCTGCTCAAAGAACTCCAAGCAAAGGCTAGCTGACCACTTTTCAGGTATGTTATAGTAGGGACTCTTGGTATATGAGTTATACAATATAGATATATTACACTAAATTATACCAAATAGGTAAGTAGATAGATGGATGTATAAATAAAAAACTAAAGTGCCACTAAGTTCTTTCCAAACCTCAACTTTAGAGAACCTTTCCACTGTGCCATGAATTCAAATACATTTGTAATTGTTAGAAATAGAATGATTCTACAACTAGAAAGAATCTTAAAAATGCTGTGCTCCAACTATTCCTTCCACAGCTAAGGCCCATCAAGAAAAATGACAGATCAAGGTCGTACAGAAAGTCAGGAGTCGAACCAGGACTCAAACCTAGGACTTGGGAGAATCTCTGTTTCTCCAGTAGACGTTCCTTCACAGCTGCTTGGGAAAGGAACCAGACCCGATGGGAATCAGTATAATGACCACAATAATCTAGCTTTTATATAGGCTTTTCCCCTAAGAGTTACAAAACACTTTACGAATAGCATCTCATTTGATCCTCAGCTATCTGCATTTTATAGATAAGAGTACCTGAAACAGACTCCAGTCATCCTGATCTTACCACTGGTCCCAGATGGCTCTGGAGGAGTGAGGTGGCTGACTTTGTATAGTCCTCCTTCACTTAAATCCAATTCACTTGCGAGTCATGACACCTTCCTGATGACATGATCCTCTTTAAGAACAAAGAATAAACAATGACTTTCCAGGGTCACACAACTGGTAAATATCTGAGGTCATATTGAAGCTCAGGTCTTTCTGACTCTAGGCACTGTATTGTACTCATTGAATCACCTAGCTGTCCTCACTACCAGGCTCTGACTGGAAGGAAGTAGGAGGCTGAGATATTCTGGTAGCAGAACCAGTGAGAACTAGATTAGAGCTTTCCCCAAACATATCTAGAATAGTCCATAAGATAGGACAGTTAACAGTAATTTAGATACCCTCCACCTGTACCTATGCTGTATGCCAGAATATGAATTGTCTAGGGAAGCCTGGTGAAGATTCCCCTTCCTACAGTAAGGCTATAGAAAATGGGCTTTACTATTGTGTCCAGTTCAGGCACAAGGGGAATAGGATCACAGAAGTGAAAAACTGACTTGGACACAGGGAACAGGCTCATTGTATATGGGGGACTCCGAGGCAGAGGCGCAATGGGTAAGGGGGAGCAGGGTGGGGGCCTGGAGAGAGTGTGTTGTATTAGAAAGCACTTGATTTGGAATAGGAGGACAAGAGTTGATATCCTGGCCTTGGGCAAATCCCTTAACCTATCTGAACCCCAGTTTCCTCATCTGCAAAAGAAGGGAAGTGGGGTGGTGATAATCTCAATGTTCCTTCCAGCTGTAAATTCTGTGATTCTTTAAATAACTAGAAGGCAGATTTGGGTTCAACATGTGGAAGAACTTCCTAATCATTAGAGCTGCTTTACAAAGGTAAAGGATGCCTGGGTAATCAAGTAAACAAACATCTATTACTATGCTCTTGACACAGTGTGGAGATCTAGTGATGCAAAGAAAAGCAAAAACAGTCCTTCAGGAAGGTAATGAGGGAGACAATATACATATAAACAACTATATGTATATACACACATATATATATATATGTATATATATACATATATATAGATATATATGTATATATATACATATATATAGATATATATATATATATATATATATATATATATATATATATATATATAAAACAAGTCACATTCAGCGTAAATGGGAGGTTGGCTGTTGTCCTTCATCTTCGAAAAGGATCAAAATGACATCACCATTGTAAAGTGAAATTTCAGTGTGTCTGACTGTGACTGATCAAACCAATATGAGCTGGGAATGCTCTATCACAGGTTGGGCACAGATAGTCCGTGTGAATATTTGGGGTGGATATCCCAAATTTGCTCACCCTACATTTACTTTGTGCTGTCTCAATTCTGCTTTGCCCAAAGAGCACAGCACCTTTTCTTATATGGGAATGCCATGCTGAGTGGTCCTGTGCCAGTGTCTCCCATGTTGCACAGTCAAATCCACAGTTCTTGAGAGAGACCTTGAGAGTGTCCTTGAATCGTTTCTTCTGGCCACCATGTGATCGCCTGCCCCATGTGAGTTCTCCATAAAATAGTCTTTTTGGCAAGCATACATTTTGCCAGCCCATTGGAGTTGCGCTCTCTGAAGCATAGTTTGAAGACTTGGCATGTTTTCAGCCATGTTGACAAATGCTTTCAATGAGAATGAACATGGCAACAAGGTCACTATCATTTTCAGCCAAATGGGAGATAGTCTCTGAAAGAAGACATTAGCTTCCAGGAAGAAGGGAAGGAAGGAAGGAAGGAAGGAAGGAAGGGAGAGAGGGAGGAGTAAAATGAATTGTATAGTTATAAAGACTTGTCTTAACTCTAAAGAAGAGATGAAAAGATACACATCCCTCCCTTCTTTCCAGAAACAAGGAATATGGATGTAGAATGGTGCACATACTATCAAATTTGACTGGTATGCTGATTAGTCTTTCTGAACTGTTTTTTTTATTTTTTATTTTTATTCTTTTACAAAACCTTACTTGCCAAGTAGGAGAGGGGGAAGAGATATATTCAGAAACAAAGGTAATGGAAAAACAAAAGATATTTAAAATTTAAAGAGTCAAACAAAAGAATGGGTAGGAATTCAACAGGCCAAAAGAAAGGGATGGCAATCCAAGCATCAGGAAAGTGTTAGCAAAGGTTAGTAAAGACAGAAACACAGAGTCTGTTTGGAAGCAGAAAGCTGTCCAATTTGAGTATTAACAATAGAATCTACATAAGGCTTTAAGGTTCACAAAGCACTTTTCAAATAGCATCCTATTGTATGCTCACAACCACCTTGGGAAGTAGATGCTGTTACTGTCCCCTTTTTACAGAGGAGGAAACTAAGGCTTGGAGAGGTTAAGTGACTTGACAAGGGTCACACAGGTAGTAAGAGTATGAGTTGGGATTGGTACTGAGATCTGCCTGACTCTAGGCACAATGCCAGCATACTTCATCTCCTTAGAGAATAGAAGCACAAAGAGTGCTTCTCTCATAAGAGAAGGAAATAGCAGTTATAGATGACCTTGAATTCCAAGAAGAGAAGTCTGAAGTTAGTTCAAGAGACAGTAGATAGCCATGGAAGATTTGGGGGCAAAGGGTGACATGATCTGATCTCTTGGAAATAGGGAAACCCTGAAGGCAGCTGTGGAAAATATGAATCTGGCAGCAAAGGAAGAATTGGAAATTAGAAAGCTGTTGCTATAGTCTGGGCCAATGGCGATAAGAAGCTGTATAGTGCTGGCATTGGGGTGGAAAGGAGAGGCTGACGTAAGAAATATTGTGGAGGGGGAATCTCAAGGCCTCAAAAATGACTTATTCATGAGATCTGAGGGAGAAAGAAGGGTCCAGGATTTCCCCTGGCTCTGCACATGGAAAGCAGTGTGCATGGAGGAAAACCAGACAGAAATACTGGAGTCTGAAGGGAGAAGTCAGAGATTTAAGCTCTAGCTAACCTACCTGTCAGAAACATAAAATAAGACTGACCACTGGGGGTAGGATTAGCAAGAAACATTTGTAGACATGTTAGACATGTTGAGTTTGAGACACTGGTAGAATATCAAGGTGAAGAAGCAGGAGAGATTGAAGTGACTCCATATCCCAAGCTGGAGAGTAAGGGCTGCTGGAAGGTAGCAAAGGAGGGTGAGGATGGGTGACCAGTCAAAGGAGCTTGCCTGCCTGGGCTTACTCATTGGCCAGATGGAGGAGGCTGATGACCTCTGAGCAGGGGGTATGAGGCAGCCGGCCTTGCTGGAGACATCTCTGTGTGTCAGCTGCTCTCCTCCACCCCCAGCCTGTGTGCGTGTGTATGTGTGCGTGTGTGTGCGTGTGTGTGCATGTGTGTGTGCGTGTGTGTGTGTGTGTGTGTGTGTGTGTGTGTGTATGGGGTGGGGGGGAAGGGGGGAGGGCGGGAGGGAGGCTGAAGGAGCCTTCTTGCTTGCCGGGAGGGAGCTCCCAGCAAGCATGCCTACAAACTTCCCTCCCTTGGAGTCTCTCTTCTCTCCCACCCACACAGGCAGGAGGGGGTAGGGAGGACTACAGGAGGGCTCATCATCTGCTGCAGCACATGCATTCTCTGAGAAGACAGTCTTCCCTGACACAGGAGAAGCAATTTCTATAAAGGTTTAAGTTGGCAAGGGAGGGGGGCTGAGTGGGAGGCTGGGGAAGCCTGCCTGGGCTTCCTGGGTCCAGGCAAAGAAGCTATGACACTGAGAGGCAACCTTGGCTCTATACTTCTCCCTAGCTGGAAGCAAGCTCCAAAGGTCATTTGGGACTTCCCCTGGCTACCAAGAGGACCAAGCAGAACCAGATGGGACCCTACCACCTCCTTACAATGAAGACAAGTCCCTCAGGCACCCATTCATTCCCCTGTCAGAGATAGGAAAGTGACAAAAGCTAGACTACATGGGATATTGGAAAGGATTTGAAGATTATCTGCAGCAGGGGTTCTTAAGCTGGGATCCATGAGGCAGCTAGGTGACCTGGTGGGTGGGTGGAGTCTGGCAGGGAAGTCAGAAACACCTGAGTTCAAAGTCAGCCTCAGACACTTCAATATATGTATGACCTTCGGTTTAACCTCTATCTGCCTCAATTAGATCTATAAAATGGAATTAATATTAGTACCTATCTCTCAGGGTAGATGATTTAATATTTGTAAAGTGCTTATCATAGTACCTGACACATAGTAGGCACTTAAAAATGTGTATTTCTTTCCATGAACTCATCTTTTAAAAAACATTTTTATAACTTCATTTCAATGTAGCTAGTTTTCTTTGCAATCCTATGTGTTTTATTTATACATTTAAAAACATTATTATGAGAAAGGGTCCATGGCTTTCACAAGAAAACCAAAGGGACATACGATATACAATAGTCCTATTTTCTCATTTTATAGATAAGGAAACTGAGGTCCAAAGAGATAGAGGAACTTGTCCAAGGATACGCAGTCAGTCAGTGATGGTGCCACTAGAACTCAGGTCCCATGATATTTCTGCCAGTACAAATGATTTCTCACTCCTTGTCTGAATCCCCTTCATGGCAATCTAAACTTGATTATTTTGTCCAACCTTCTAATGTTATAAAACAGGAAACTGAGGTCCAGCAAGGGCACATGATTTCCCAAAGTTAACACAGGGAGTGAGTTGCAGAGACATGGAGGAGAAGGAAATGATAAGAAAGAGGACTTGATGTCAAGAAGGCTCATTTCAAATCTCAGCACCTTCACTTATTACCTCTGTGGTTTTAAGGAAATCCCTCCCCTCCCCTCCTCTCCTCTCCCCTCCCCTCCCCTCCCATTCTCTCCCCTTCCCTGCCTTCCCTTTCCTTCCCTTCCCCTCCTTTTCCTTCCCCTCCCCCCAGCTTTCTCTTCTACAACATGGAAATAATACTGTAGGTGCTATTGATCTCATACGGTTGTTGAAAGGAAATGTACAAAGTGCTCTAGAAAAGAGAGCTTTTATGGTAATAGTTGTGATGCTGACAATGAGGGTGGGAGCGGTGAAGATGAGGATGTCACCGAAGGACAGTTTAATTCACTTCAGAGAACATTTAATAAATGACTGCTATATTCAATGCATCATTGGAATTAAAGGGGGGAGGGGGTGGAATTAAACAAACTCCCTGCCTTTAAGAAGTTTACATTCCACTGGGTGGCTGGAGTGGGAGGCAGGGAATCAGCTTAATAACGACATCTAGCATTTACTGTAGCATTTTATGGCTTGCAAAATACGTTACAAATATTACCTCATTTGAGCCTCACAACACTCTGTAGGGTGCTATTGTAATTGCCGTTTTACAGATGAGAAAACTGAGGCAGAAAGAGGTTAAGTGACTTGTCCAAGGTCACACAGCTAGTACGAGCCTGAGGCAGGATTTAAACATAGCACTCTATCCACTGAGCAACTGTCTCATGGACTTGGGTAAATAATTACGAAGCAATTTAAAAATCTGGAAAGACTGCTAATAAATGGAGTGATCTGAAAAGTTCCCCAAGAAGAAGCAACAGTCCTTTGATGGAGATTAGCAGTTCCAGGAAGCAGAAGTGGGGAGGCATCTCACTCCAGGCACAGGGAAGCCCTCTTGTGAAAATGACTCAGTGGGCCAGATGAAGGGTAAGGGTAGCTACTAGTGGGCCAGTTTTATGGGAACTAAGAATGAGGTGTTGTTGTTACTGTTCAGTCATTTCAGTCATGTCTGACTCTTCTTGACCCCATTTGGGGTTTTCTTGGCAAAGATACTAGAGTGGTTTTTCACTTTCTTCTCCAGCTCATTTTACAGATGAATAACTGACGTAAACAGGGTTAAGCCACTAGAGGACTCATTTAACAGTAATGAAGAATGAGGAAAGGAAAGTAATACGAAATTGAAGAAGGAATCAGATCATAAAAAGCTTTAAATGCCAAGCAAAGCATCTTGTATTTTTACTATAAAGGCAATGGGGAGTCATTGAAGATATTAGAGTAGGGGATGACATGTTCAGATCTATGTTTTAGGAATATCAATTTGTCAGTTGTGTAGAGAGGATATGGTGTAAAAAAAAAGCCTGAAGGCAGAGAGATCAGTTAGGAGGCTTTGACAACAGCTCTGGTAAGAGGTAGGCATATAGGTTATAGGATCATAGATTTAGAGCTGAAAGAGACCTTGAAAACCATCACATCCAATCCCATCAGTTTCCCACATGGAAAAACTGAGGTGTGGACAGTTATCATGACTTGCCCAAAGTCTTGTATAGTAAATAACTAAACCAAAATTTGAACAGCGGTCTGAATCCAATGGAAGACTTTCCATTACACAACTTTGCCTTTGGGTAGGAAGGCAACCTAAACCAGGGTTGAGGCTATATAAGTAGAGAAAAAGGGATTGATACAAGAGATACTGTGCATTGCTGGGAGTGTCTATGACTGAAGTCATGATGTTAGATGGATGTGGTGATGGTTAAATTTCTCCTGTAAACCTTGAGCTATATGAGAACAAGGAATATGTCTTTATAGAGGAATCCAATCCAGTGCTCTGCCTACAGTAGGTGTTTAAACAGTGTAAAAATAGTCAAACAACTGTGACCTCACTTTCTAATGGTTTATGGGGTCAGCCATATGACCCTGATGCTCAACAGAATTATTTCGGGTTAACAAAAACAATTCAGGACTGGGTAACCATATCTATCATATAAGATCAAAGGGACCCTTGTAGTGAGTGGGATGGTGAATGAAGGCAACCTGGAGATTTCCTGATCACTCGCACTACTCATGAAGTTTGTTCCAGAAGACTTCCAGGAGGATAAAGATTTTCCCTATGTGAATATCAGACCTAGAAAAAAATTTTATTATTAGTATTGACATTTTTTCCTCCACTCAGATCCTAAGACTCTCAGAAACAAAGAGGGGGATCCATGGAAAGACCAAGGTGATTTGAATGCCAAAGAGGGGGTTGAATTGACCAATGTCACTCAGCAAATCTGTGCCCCAGCTGGAAGTAGAGCCTCCATCTTCTGACTTCCAGCATCCTATGGTTCATCAGAGCTCTCTCAGAAGCCATCAAATGTGAACCTCACTCACAGCTCTGGGCTGGCTGTCCTTCCAGCCCTGGGGCTTACCTCATTAACCTGAGCATCCCCACAGCCCGGGGGTGGATGGGGGTGGGGTGGGAGAGGAAGGTGTCCATCAGAGATTGCTCCGTTCTGGATCTGGGAAGCCTGGTTCCCATGGCAACGAAGGGCTGTGGGGGCAGGGGCGACTAGGAATGAAGACAGAGAAAACAGAGGGTTTCTATTTGAAAAACAACAGCTCCCAGAATGGGCAAGTGGGGAGGAAGAGGGAGTTTGCCAGGAAACCCTGACCCCCTAAATGAGGGGGTTCATTTCTCTGACTTAATTCTGGTTCTTTTCCTGGGCATATAGGAATAAGGTATGCAATTTGACAATAGAAACTTGGAACTTGCAGTTTGGGGGCAGCTATGGAGGGTGTGAGATAGTTAAAAGAGCTCTAGGTCAGGAGTAAATTGACCTCAGTTAGAATCCAGGCTCTACCTACCTGTAGGAAAATGATCTTAGAGCACAGTCCATACTCATGGAGTGAATGAACTTTGACCCACAAACAGGGGTAGTAGAGGCAGGTTCATGCTTCCCACATGAGATCACTCCCTCAGGGTCCCACCCTTACTCTCTAACCTCCTTAAGGACAAAGGCTAGAGAAGCCTGAAGTGGACTGGAAGGAGAAGCAAAGCTGTTTAGAGTTTTCTGTCTTTAAATTAAATCCCACAGGAGCTCTTCTTCTCTGGACAGGAAGAGTGAGGAAAACGTTCTGAGAGTAAGGTATCCAGGAGCCATGTGAAGAAGGCATAGATCTGAGAGTAACGATGTTGAGTGCCATGGATGATGAGAGGAAGCTGCCTCACTGGAACGGAGAGGAAGGGGAGATATGGTAGAAAGGTAGGTGGCTGGTCACCTAGACAGGCACCTATCCTATAAGATAAAAGTCTAATCTCCTTTGACTGGCATTCAAGATTTTTGCCATTCTAGGTTGGGCGCAATGAAAGATTTGTGAGCAGTTGAGTTTGAGGAAATAAATCTCTGTCATTTTCTATCTGCCTCCCTCATAGAATATTCTGGGCACAGAATCACAGAGCCAAATCCAACTTCTCTCCCATGCAGGGGTCATAGGGATCATAAACATACAGAATTTAAAGTTGGCAAGGCCCTTATAGTCATCTCACTTTACAGAAAAGGAAACAAGTTATAAAGCTGCGATAAGCAGAATTGGCATTCAAAGCCAGGTTTTCTGAGGATCTTTATACATTTCTCTGTTTATCACATTGGAGAGGTGTGTGTGTATGTGTGTGTGTGTGCATGTGTTTGTGCACTTTTGTACATACCCCATGTTTTCATAATGCCTGGGACCAAGAGATCTTTGTTCATTAGAGGGAATTCACTTGTGACTATACCTCCCAGAAACCTGTACATACATTCTACCCAGTATCAAGTTTGTGCTGGTGAAGTTTAACAAATAGCTCTGCAGAAAGGGGGAAAAAAAGTAGAATTGGCACGCTTTTAAAATTAATACACATTATTAATATTTTCTCCATTACTTTTTAAGTCTAGACAATCAACGCAACAATAAATCAAGCCCTGATTTGTCGCATTTGTCAATTTCCAAAGTATAAATGCTCACACTGAAAAT
This sequence comes from Potorous gilbertii, assembly GCA_028658325.1. Classification (NCBI taxonomy): domain Eukaryota; kingdom Metazoa; phylum Chordata; class Mammalia; order Diprotodontia; family Potoroidae; genus Potorous; species Potorous gilbertii. Next base: position 176,022,929 of record CM053773.1, read on the forward strand.
TTAACAATCCTCTCTCAGGAGCCGGGTGTGGGTGATTCCATCTCACCCCTGCACCAGCACCCACTCTTGCCAGGTAGGTGGACTTCTATGGCACACAGTTTAAAAGTCTGTGAGATGCTGACTGCAGAGGATATTGAAGGGAAATGAGAGAGACTAGGAAAAATGACAGTTATGACCAGACCACGCTAGGTGTGACCTAGCCGGGAGAAGCAATTGTAGTGCTGAGAAGCGAATGCTGAGTGAGGAGAAGTCTCTAGCTCTCTCAGAGCTATCTGCATTGTTAGTATAATTCCATGAGTGAACTGATGGGCCCCTCTCCCACCCCATGGAATTGACAGAGGGGTTAATTGGGAGTTAGAGAGTGATTTCCGCATACATGCTGTCGGTGGCAATCATTTGGAAATGGGTGCTGAGAGTATTTAATACTTGATGCAATTCCTTGTTACCCTATTACCTTGCCGATGTTTTAATTAAATGGCTTTGCATTAAATTCATGTGTCATTGGATGAGGTCTAGTATAAAGAATTATGTTGGTGGAAGCTGAGAGCTGTAAATTTGAATAGATAACGATTCTAATATTTTAATTATCTATTCCAATAACTATCCCTTGAAGCTGGATATAGTTGAAGGGGGAAGGGTGGCATATTCACAGACAAGGCTATACATGTATTTCTTTCTCTTCCTTTCAAGTCTCTTTTTCAGTCTTTGCATCTGTCTCTATGTCTCACTTTTTACTCTGTTTCTTTTTCTGTCTCTGTCTTGGGATCACTTTCCCTGCCTCTTCCTTCCTATTTCTATTTCTGTCTCTCCCAGTCTGGATTTTAACTGCCTATTCTTCTTTCTGCTTTTTTCTCATTCTTTCTATTATTTTTCTTCCTCCTCCCCACCTCTCCTTTCTCTCCTTTTCCTCCCCTCACTTGTCACTCCTCATGCTCCTGCCTCTTCCCTATTTTCTGTCCTTCTTTCCTCCCCTTCCTTATATCTTTACCTTTTCCTTCTCTTCTCTCCTTTCCTGCCTCTCCTTTCTTTGTTTCTCTTTCCCCTCCCTCCTCCATCTTCCCTTCCTTTTTCTTCCATTTGTCTCCTTGTTTCTATCTCTCTTTGTCTATCTTTGGATCAATTTCTGTCCCTCCTCTTTCCTCTCCAATATTTCTGTTCCTTATCTCCACCCAAAGTGTTTCCTGAGAGGGGAAAATATCTAAGATGGAGAAGTGACTGTTGTTCTCCCACAACAATTCTTTGTTGGCGAGGAGGCTGAAATCTGCCAAGTTTCACTTTTCCCAGGTCACCCTTCAATGTGTAGTCTGAATGGGCCTCAACAGACTCACTGCCTACACGTGCCAGGTAGGAAAGACTTACCCCAATTATATGACCCCACATAAATACTGGTGTCCTCCCACTCTCTGTCTGCTCTTAGCGGGAATGCCCAACATAGTAATGTGTTTACCTGGAGCTTTAGGCAGGAAACAGAGTAAGTTAGTTCCTCTTGCAAGCCCTAATGTGGGAGAGAGAGAGAGAGAGAGAGAGAGAGAGAGAGAGAGAGAGAGAAGGAGCAGGGGAGAGGAAGGAAGGGATGGAGGGAGCAAAGGGACGGAAGACTGAGAAAATGGATATTGTCTTCCATTTATCTATACATAGATATGATTTTAAAATGCTTAGGGATCTTATTTGGACCACAGAGCACTATTTCTCAATTTCAGTATTTCTCTCAAATCCCAAATGATCCAGGAGCAAATAGAAAATCTGTTTGTCTTTTAAAACCCTTCACAACCTGTTTTCTCCCTGCCTTTCCATTCTTCTTATATTTTATTCTCCTCTGCATACCCTCCCATCCTCTTTGCTATTCCTCTCACACAAAGCTCCTTCTCCCAGCTCTGTGTCTTTTCACTCTTTCCCCCAAGCCCTGTAGGTTTCCCCTCCTTGTTTCTGTCTCTTGGATTCTCAGGTTTCCCTGACTTTTCCTTCAAGTCTTTGTTCAGACAATTCCCTCTCCCTCTCCCTACCTTGTAATTCTCCTGCCCTCCCCACATCTATGTTATATACATGTACATGTATATCTATATATCTAGTATATGCATAGTTATATGCACGACTTCCCCTCCCGTTAGAATACGAGAGGGAAGGACCATGTTTTTGCCTTCCTTTTTATTCCCAGAGATTAGCCCTCTACCTGACAACATAAAAAGGCTTAATAAATAAATGCTTAGTGACTGACCTCATTCAGTAAAAAAATGATCAGGAAAACACTGCATGTTTCCAAACCCAAATAGCTGCTATTTATGGTTCCATTAGGCTGCCAATGACCCCTCTAATCCCAAAACCTAACATAGGCATGCTAGATGTGGGTCAAAACATGTGATGGTAAAAATCCTAGACCAAGAAACCCAGGCTCAAGTCCCAGCCTTGTCACTCACTCACTGGGTGACAGAGGTCACTTAACATCTGAGTCTCAGCTTCCTCATCTGTAAAAAGAGAGGATCAATTTAGATGACTCTTGAGATCTCTTCTAGCTGTAGAGCTATCAGTCTGTTTTATACAAGATGGACTTAAATAATTCAAATCTGTGTGGTACAGTAAAAGCAGCATTGGACTTGGACTAAGAGGACCTGAGTTCAATTTCTGGCTATGCCATTGGTGATCTCAGTTTCATCATCTGTACAATGACTATATTACCTATATTGTGAAATCTACAATACTGTGAATTTCTACCCTGATATTTTCCCAGGAACCAAAGAGCTGGTTTATAAGAACATGTTTTGAAAAGTTAAAACCATAACCCAAATATGAGGTGTCACTATTCTGAAGACATCTCTGATATTTGCTCATGGAAATCAGGCCATCCCAGCTTACTGATTAAGTCTGCAGGGTGAGGGCTTGCAATCTAAGTGCTTTTTATGATGACAAAAAAAAGATCACTGGGTTGTTTTTATTCTTTTGGGGGGGGGGGTAGTGGGAAGGAAAGGGCACTGATGAACCATTAAAAGGTGACAAATGTTAGAGGTCAATCTGTGTCACTCAAGGGAAAATCAGACACAGAGTCACAGAACTGTAGAATCTTAACCCCTTAGAATAACAGAATTTCGAAAGTCAAAAGGAAATTTTGAGATCATTTATTCCAATTTGATGGACTACCCTCCCCAAAAGGCTCATTCTGGAGTATAGGACACCCTGGCCTATTAAAGCAGATACCTTCTTGAAGAGCAAAAACCAGAAAGTTTTTGAGTTTGGACCTCATTATGGCCTTATACCGATAGTCCAAGTACCAGCCTATCTAAGTCTAAGCAGGCTTACCACCAGGTGGCCTGTAGGTTGGTGAATGTTTTAGTCACAATAATTCTCAGCAACCACCTACTGAATTATAAAGAGGCTGAAATCTGTGTTAGGTGGTGGAAGTGACCACTCTATCTTAGAATTCATAATAGAAAAGGAAGGGAAAACGAGGCATAATCTGACGTGCACCCTATACAGGGGGAGAGTGGATTTTAAAGATAAAGTCCTATGGTATAAAATCCTACAAATAAAATCAACCCAAAAGGGATAGGAAGCTATCAAAAGGTGAAATTCTGAGGACACAAATAGAAACAATTCCATTGAGGAAGGGGAAAAAGGGGTTATCTAAGGAGACTGCCAGAACAGCACAGGGAATCAATTTGTACTTTGCATTGACATATGTAGATCACAAAAGCAGGGACAGGTAACCTGAGTATAATTTGCAAGAATGGCAGTTATGTAACAGTAAGGTCTGGAGTGCTTAAGCTCATTATTTGAAGTTGGGGAGAAAGCCCAAAGAGAAAAAAATAAAGGACTTTTTTATCTCCATAGGAGAAAAAAAAACAGAGCATCAAGAAAGGGAAAGACAGAACAGTGGTAACAAGCGGTAATGAGAAGACTGAATTATTTAACTCTTACCTTGCTTACATCTTCACCCCTGGCTTAGAAAGGAAAAGACAAACATAATTAAAACCTAAGATAAGCAAGAAGCTGATATAACAAGGCACGCCCAGAGTGCCACTGGTGTAATTCATCACGTGGAAGAGGTCAGAGAGCCTTCTTCTAGGTCAGTCATGATGGCGCATAATGGGAATGCCTTCGGTAACTGGTTCTGGTCTACTAACTGCATGGAAAATGGCAGCTTCTTTGATTGGTTGAAGTTATGTATCTGGAACTGGGGATAATTTCAAAAGTCCTGAGTCAGTCTTGTCCTCTTCTGGTTTGACTGTTTCATTGATGGTACTCAAGATCTTGGTATTTTGCCTGTCTCTCGCTGTTTGTTCTTTCATTTTAGGTGAAGGAGATTGGTCTAGAGACTCAGATCTCATGATTTTCAAAAAGGTCAGGGGAATGAGCCTCTAAGAAGTCTGGGAGATATGTCTATTCTGAGTTTCATAGTCAGTCCAGAACCCATGCCCAAAGAGCAAGAAGTAACTTTTGGAACTAGCCCAGTGGCATCTGAGAAGAAGACTCATCTAACATCAATGCTGCATTTAGACCAGAATTTGCTGATACCAATGCTATATAAAAACTGTTCAAAGTTTGACCCCACTCTCTCAGAGACAGAGATAGTATGTGGAAAGAGTGTGCCCTGAAGTTCTAGAGGGAAATATTGTTGCTATATCTTTGAAGTAAATATCCCTTTGTAAAAGATAAATAAGGCTAGAAAGTATGCTTAATATGAATGTATGTGTAGAGCCTATATCAGTTTGCATGCCATCTTGGAGGGGGAAGGAAGCGAGGGGATGAAAATTCAAAACTCAAAAGCTTATAGAATTGAATGTTGAAAACTAAAAATAAATTACTCAATTAAAAAAAGATAATTAAGACTAAATGCTTAAATGGAATTGTGGTGGCTAACATGAGAGACTCAAACTGATAGCATTACAAAAAAAAGACAGCCCAAGGGAATACTGTTACCCTGGTCTGGAAGAATGAGAGCAGAGAACACTTGATAGGCTAATAGGAGGCAGCTGGTGACACAGTGGGTAGAGCCTGGAATCAGAAAGACGAGTTCAAACCTATCTTCAGGTATTTGCTAACTGTGTGACTCTAGGTAAGTCACTTACCTCTTTTTGCCTCATTTTCTTCAACTGCAAAATGAAAGTGATAACAATAGCATTTAATTTTCAGAGTTTCGTGAGGATCAAATGATATAATATTTGTAAAAACACTTAGCAAGTGCCTGGCATTTAGTAGGCACTGTATAAATGTTTATTTCTCTCCCTTCCCTAATAAGGGAATAGCTAGCTTCCCTCAATGGTCAAGGAAAACTACCATCTGAGGATGCTATAAAAACTGACGTGATTGCTGAACCATTGTCAGTGACCGTGGGGATACCTGAGAGAGAAGAAAACTAGAGATGGACACGTCACCCCTGGTCTTCAAACAGAAGCTAGATGGCCACTTGTCATGTAGGAATTCCTTTTGGAGTATGGGCAGGATGAGATGGCCGCTAAGGTTTTGATGAAAGGATCTCCATGCGATGGACTAAAGAGCACCTATGTTCCCTAACAATTCAGAGATCTGTGATCTTATTCTGCCTAAAGTAGTTCTAGTACCAACAAACAGAAGTTGCCTAGAAGAAGGTTTTGACTTGATAGAAGAGCTAACATTCAGAGAGATTCCAGTACAAAACAGGCTACCTTGTTAGGTATTGGGTTCCTGTCATCAGAAGTGGATGACCCCTGACCTCCTGTCAGGGGAGTTGTAGAAGAGAATTGTGCATGGGATGGAGATGAGCTAGAGGATCTGCCTCAAAGCTGCAAAGTGAGAAACTCTAAGATACCAGGAGTCTGATTCCAAAATTCTGTGACTCTCTGACTGTAAGTTTTCTCTACGTTTGACTGGAAGCTTTGGGCCAAGCTAACTCCCCAACTGAAAACAACTGCCACAAAGGAATGAGTCAGGGAAAACTGGAGATGGGCAAAGAAACATTAATTCATTGAAGACTAGCATTACTTTTCCCAGGCAATCCCAGAATCTCAGAGCTGGAAGAGACCTCAAAGGGCACCAAGCACTGAACTATTCCTTTTCAAGTACAACACGTCCAACACATGGCCAGGCAGCTGGTACTTCATGTCCTCCAGGAAATGGGAACCCTCTAGCCCTGAAGCATTCCTTTCCCCTTTTGGATGCCTGAGGTGCTGGGGAGGTTTCTCTTAACATCACATCTAAATTTGCCTCTTTGTAAGTTCTTCCCTTTGCTTGGAGTTCTGCCATCTGAGGCCAAGTAATTTTCTTTAAAAAAAAAGTATCTATTAACAAAAATTTACTTTCATTCCCTCCCACCTCACCTTTGGGGAAGAAAAGAAGAAACCTTAAAGCAAATAAATATGTATGGTTCAGCAAAATAAATTCTAGCCTATCAATCTGTACCCAGAATCTATCAATCATGTTCCGCTTGGCCCATCCTCAGATAAAAGCTACATGGTATAGGATGGAAGGAACTGTTCATGCTTGGGGCTTGACCAGCTCTGCCTATAGAATTCAATTTGCAGACCTTGGTTTAATATTTTTTGATTGTCTAGATTTAAGAAACTTCTAGGAAAATGTTAAAAAAAATATACAGACTAAATTTAAAAGTGTGTCATGAGTATATTTTAATTGGGAGAGGAGGTGATTAAACATTAACCAGCATCCCATGGTTCATGGTCTAGAGTCTAAGCCATGGTCTTATGTAGACTGAGTTTGACCAATCTTGACATAAGGACACTTCTCTCTCTGGCTCCTTCTTTCCAGATCCTTTCTTCTCTGACTTCATTTAAGGCCCTTAAGATGAGGGTGCAGCAACATTTTCCAAGAACTCCATAAGAAAGCCAAAGCTCAGAAACTCACATCATTCAGGTCATGTGTATGAGCACACATAGATAGGCCTCTCCAAATTCAACATTCAATGCACCTTTGAATGGGTGTGTGTGTGTGTTTGTCCTTCATTGCTGAAGAAGACCATGCTATCAGAGTAATAGTGACATGACTTGCACTTGACTTTGTTTTGAGTGAGGGAGGGCTGTGTAGGTCACCAGCCTCACTTCTCCTCCAGAGCTATCTGAATCCAGTGACCAGATATTCATCAGGATGACTGGAGATGACCCAGAATGAGGGAATTGGGGTTAAGTGACTTGCCCAAGGCTACACAGCTAGTGAGTGTCACGTATCTGAGGTGAGATTTGAACTCAGGTCCTCCTGACTTCTGCACTGGTGCTCTATCCACTGTACCACCTAGCTGCCTGCCCTTTGAATGGATCAAGAGAGAGGGATGGAAGGAAGAAGAGTCTATAAGAAGAGTAGAAGGCTAAAAGTTCCAAATAAGAGGCAACTGGTGACATGAAGTGTAGAGCACTGGGCCTAGAGTCAGGAAGACTGAAGTTCAAATCCTGCTTCAGATATTTACTGGCTGCATATCCCTGAGCAAGTCACTTAAACTGTTTGCCTCAGTTTCCTCAACTGTAAAATGGAGATAACAGCCCTGAGTTCTCGATGAAGTCTCCTTTTCTATCCCACCGAATTAAAAATTTGTCCTCCCAAGAATCAATCACCTTATTCCTCTTGAGGGTAGCCCTGGTCACTCAAGCTCATCCTCCAGGACATGCCAGGGAAAATGTTCAGACCTTTTAGGGTCCAAACAAAGGCGTTCCTCCCTCTAAGCTTATTGAATTGACTGGGGAATTCCCCTGACCTGATCCATGTCCTTCCCACTATTACCAGCCTATGTTTCAGTCTCTCAGTAAATTCATCAGATCTATCAAACCTCTTTACTTATCTATGAAGCTCATCTGGTTGCTAAAAACATGCCTGCTAGCATACTGCTAATTTAAAATCAGAGTTCTCCTATACATGAGCCTCATCTCCTCAGCCAGAACATAAACTCCCCAAGAGCAGGTACAGGGTCTCCTTTTTCTCTTTCTTCTTTCTCTTCAGAGGATCTGAGCACAGAGCTAGACACCAGGGGGATATTCAGCAAGCTAAATAAAGGCAATATTAGAGAGAATGAAATGAATTAGACTGAACTCATGGTACAGTAGAAAAAAAAATGAGATTTGATTCAGCTGGGAATCAGGAGAACTGAGTTCAAATTCCAGCTTTGCCAATAATTCACTTGGTGACCTTGAATAAAGTTTCCTTTTAGGACTTCATCTTCCTTCTCTATAAAATGAGGAAGCTGGACCAGAAGTCCCCAAGACCTCTTCTCACTTTAATATTCTCTGACTCCCCAAAACAGGGGAGAGAGTTAGGTAGATATTGCTGAACTATTTCCCTGCTTCAGCCCTTTTAATAGTGGTGCTAACATCTATGTCCTGGTGAGAGGAGACCAGGACAGGACCAAGCCTGAGGCCTCTTCCCTGAATCGCTTCCTGGGAACCTGGGAAGCCGGCTAATGTATGCCACCCCCTCTGAGCGTGGAGAAGTAGGGCATGGAGCTCAGTTCTGGAGGTGTGGGAGGGAGGACCTCCCCTCTCAGACAGAACTGAGGGGGGTTGCTTAGGGAAACAGAGAGATAGGGTTTTTCCAACTTCAGTAGCTGTGCTCAGGTAGCACAGAATACATCTTTAGAGGGCAGATTCATTAATTTTTTGTCTGGGGTTCAGGGTTAGGGTGTGATCAGGAACAGCATTCGGTCTGTGGGCAAGGCAGGGCTCAGTTTCTGATCAGGGTCCATGGACATGGTTAAGATTAAATGTGTAGAGAGCTACAAGTGAGTCTTTGTCCCAGATATCTTGGGAGGATCATCTGTACGATAGAACTGTACCCTTCTATACTGTCCCCCCAGATCTTCTCTAAACCACCCCACCACCTTTACCACCATTGCCCTAGGGAAATATTTAAGGTTGTAGCTCTAATTAAGGCTTAGTCTTTACTAAGCACTAGGGCTCATTCTGAGAGCAGGCCCAGGGCCTAAACCAGGACCCAAATCAGGACTCAGCATGGAGCTAAGGTCAAGGCTCAATCCATTTCTGGGGTGCATTAACTCTCCGTGGGAAGCAAATGATCCCATACAGACATATGTCGCTCTCATTAGCTCTGTGTTCCAAGTGCTAATTAAACCCAGTCTCAAATCTGCACTGAGCTCCAGACACCAGAGTAAGGCCCCAGAAGGGCCATCATAAGATGAGAAGAGAAGGCAAGGGGGCCATCAGTCAGACCTTGTCTCACAGCAGAGATAGCTAAGCTTCTTCCTCATCATTAGGCAGTGTGGGGTAGTGGAAAGAATGTTGGATTTTGGAGTCAGAAGACCTGCCTTCCAATCTTGACTCTACTAATGACTCCCTATGTCACTTTGAGCATATCAAATCATCTTTCTGTGACTCAGTTTCACCATCTGGAAAATGAATGGGCTGATTTAGGTAACTCTAAGTGGTTATAGCCCTGATTTAATGATTGCTGATTAGTGGGCAGTCCCAAACAGTAACAAGGTATGTTAGCCAGAGCCTTGGACCAGATCAATGGATTAGATTTATTAAACACCTACTTTGTTACAGGTAGTGTGCTAAATACCAGCAATACAAATACAAACCAAAAAGACAGTTCTTACCCTCGGGGTGGGGGGTGGGCAGGAGGAGTGCAGAGAGTAAGAAGTGGAGGCAGAAGTGGAGGGAGCTTGGCCTGAGTGACTCTCAGATTGATGGTCCCAGATGGGGACTCTCCAAGTCAGAAGAGGAGGCAGAGGTATCTCCAAGGTGCAGCTGTTAGACAGGAAATGGGAAAGTCTGCCCAGTGAGAAGTGGGACTAGCTGTTAGAAGACCCTCTGAGTTCTGGTCCTGACTGTCACCTCAGAGCTACTTCCCTAACTTACTCAGCTCCTGTAAAACTTCATCTCCCCCACTGCTAAAAGGGAAAAAACATCTCTGCCCTAATGATCTCCTAAGACCAAATCAAAGGTAGGAAGATGCTTGGATAATGCTTCATCTCTGTACCCATGTGATTGATTATTATTTTGCTCTAATACTAAATACTGCATATACCAAGTTTCTCACTTAAATCAAAATAGTGTGGTGGCTCAAGCAATTTCTATGGAGTTAGGAAAACCTGAGTTCAAATTCTTCCTTTAGCCCTTACCAGCTGTGTGACTCTGAGCAAGTCACTTAAGGTTTCTGAGGATTAGACAACTTTCAGAGAGAGATTCAGTTATCCAGGTTTAGGTCACTGGGAGCTACTATGTCTATAGGAAATCACAAGTCATTGACATATCCACAAAACATTAAGAGAATCAGAGGTAGAGCCCTCCACACCCCCCACATATCGATGGAGCCATTTTACAATTAAGGAAAATGAAGCCTACAGGAATAAAGTGACTTGTAAGGATTTGAACATGTCTTCTGACTTCAATACAGCAAATTTTCACTCTATAGACCTAGCCCAAGAATTAAGATCAGTGGTTTAAGGTGGTAAACAAGCAGATACAGGCTTGAAGTCAGGAACTTTCCCTAGTAATGACAGCTCGTCAGAAGGAGAATGGACTGTGATAAAAGGTAACAGATTTCCCTTCCCTGGAAGTCTTCAAGTTACTGATGAAGGACAGTGACTTGGGTATGTTTCAATTCTTGCTGAGGTAGGAAAGATTGCTTGAAAGACATGAAGAATTCTTTGTATATTTTTCTTATTTATTCATTTGAATATTTGTTCTAGTGGATAATAAAATGTACTAATTGGAAAGATCTCAAAACATATTCTCTTCTTTCCCAAATAATTAGTTAATTGGCTGGCATTTTTTGGTGGAGGGAGAGAATGGGCAGGAAGGAAGCTACCTGTGGAACTCCTGGTATGGAAACTCTCTCCTTCTGTAACTTCAAGTGTTAGGGAGTGGTCTACAACATTAGGAGATTAAGTGACTTGATCAGGGTCACACAGCTAATAAGTTCCAAAGGAAGGATCTGAACTCAGATCTTCCTCTCTCCAAAATCAGTACTCCATCCACTGGAGTCTAAAATATGCTTTGCAAATGCTAAAGGGCATTTCCATCTGAGTGATTATAGTATAATATGGTAACTAGACAATAGTACGAGGCACAGAGATGGCCATGCCCTTGATCTTCCCATCCCCCACATGTATTCTTTTTCCACACTCATGAACCCTGAATTATTTTTCCATATCTCTTCATCTCTCCCTCTCTCTGTCTCTGTCTCTGACTGTCTCTGTCTCCTTCCCTCCCTCCCTCTCTCTCTGTCTCTCTCTGTGTGTGTCTCATGACCACCTATTCTCTGTCCTCATCAGTTCTTTCTTAGCCTATGATGCAGAAATTACACTGTCCTCCTTTCCCTATCTCAACCCCTTGGTGAACCAGTTCAACTCAATACTGTCCTTTACACCATAATACCTTTTTCTCCCTATCCTATCATCAATCATGTGCTTTTAAGCTACAACCCTGGATTATTCTCACCATCAGCTTCCTTTACTCCTGCTCAATTGGTTCTGAAAGGAGCTAGGGAAAATTATGAAACTGTACTGAAAAGGTCCACTACAGATTTATGTTACATAATCTTAGCCAACTCCTTTTATACTTCCCTATTCAATTCACTATCCCACTCACCACAGTGACTCTTCCAAATCTTTCCATCCTTCCCCAAACTAAGGGCACCTTGTCTCCCCACCTTCTCAGTTGAGAACCTTGCTTCTTATTTTACTGAAAAACTGGAAGCCATTTACTATGAACTCCTTCTCTTCTCATCTCTTCTCTTCCTCTTTCATCACTCAGATGATTTCCCCTCCTATCTCCTCCTTCATTCTTGATTTACATAAAGAGGTGATCTGGTCCTTTCTACTTGTCAAGACAAACTCCTCTCTATACTTCCTTACTCCCATCCCAGCAGACTCTTCCTGCTCCAGTATATTGCCTCTTAATCAATCCAATTCTCTCACTAACCAATCTCTTCCTGTCTACGCAGGCTGCTTCCCTATTGCCTATAACCATGATCATGTCTCCTCATTGATTCGACCATCCCCACTAGTTATTGTCCTAAAATTCTTTCCCTTTAGTGGTTTAACTTCTTGAGAAAATGATAGGTCATTGGTGCCTCTACTTCCTTTCCTCTCAGTCTTTTCCAAACTTTCTGCAGTCTGGCTTTTAACTTCATCATTCAATTGAAGTTGCTCTCTCTGGAATTAGCTGTGATCTCTTAATTGCCAAATCCAGTGACCACTTCTCAATCTTCATGCTTTTGGAACTCTCTGTAACTTTGAATGATATCGAAAACCCTCCTCTCCTGGATACTCTTTTCTCTAACTTTTCATGACTGCTCTCTCCTAGTTCTCCTCCTATATGTCCAACTACTACTCTTCAGTCTCCTTTGCTGAATCTCTCTCCAGATCATGCCCATTTACCCCCCAAGGCCCTGTCCTGGATCTTCTTCTCTTCTACCTCTCACTTGGTGATTTCATCAGTTCCCATGGATACAACTGTCACCTCTATGCAGAGGATTCTCAGACCTATTTATCCAACTCCAACCTCTCTGCTGTCCTTCAGTCTCATATATCCAACTGCCCATTGGACATCTCAAACTAGATGTCCCAAGGTATCTTAAACTCAATATATCCAAAACTGAACTCATTGTCTTCCCCGAATATTTATTTTAATCTGTTGGGGTCCTCACCATACTCCCAATCATCTATGCTTGCAAACTCAGTGTCATCCTAGACTTACTTGCACTCACTTCACATATCTAATTTGTTGCCAAGTCTTATCACTTCTACCTTCATGATATCTTGTGTTTATGTCTTCTTCTCTCCACTCACACAGTGGCTGCCCTGGTTAAAGTCTTTATTACCTCATATCTGAGCTACCTTCAGGCACTATCAGTCTTCTGACTGATCTCTGTCCACCAGGTTCCTTCCCATTCCAGTCCATGCTCTACTAAGTTGCCAGTGGGAGCTTCCTAAAGTGCTGGTGTAACCATGTCACCCCATCCTGCTCAGTAAATTTCAGTGGTTCCCTAATTACCTCCATGATGGAATATAAAATCCTCTCTTTGGCTCTCCAGTCCTTCACTATCTGCCTCCTTCCTACCTTTCCAGGCTTCCTATACTCTACTTTTCTCCAGTCTTCGACAATCTAATAACACTGGTCTCCTTGTTGCTCCCTCCACATGACACTCCATCTCCCAACTCTGTATCTTTTCACTGGCTGCCCTTCCCCTTCCCTCCCTCCTCATCTCTGCCTCTTGCCTTCCTTTAAGTCTTAGTTCAAATTTCAAAGTCTACGAGAGACCTTTCCTGACCATCCTCAATTCTAGTACCTTCCCTCTGAAGTTAGCCTCTCTTTATTAGACGTATCTTGTATGTGCAAACTTGCTTGCATGTTCTCTCCCCCACTAGAACATGAGCTGCTTGAGGGCAGGACCTGTCTTTCACTTTTCTCTGTGCCTCCACCACTTAGTAGAGTGTCTAACACATAGGAAGCACTTAGTGAATATTTGCTGATTGACTGAGTCAGTAAACTTCTTGGTTATATAATTGGAAAGGTTATGGCAAGTTAGGCTAAACCTTTAAGTAGTTGTGGTAGTCATGAATTGTATCTAGGGCCTTGGTGGACTGGCATGAAGGTGGGCATGAATTAGTGCTAAGCTGAGTGAGGGGATGACTTTAGCTATAGACCCCCAAAAGGCAATTTAGTCTTTTTCGGGTGTGGTTGTCTAAAAGAATTTAGACCACAGAAGGAACAAGTCCTGAAACTGGTAGAGGTGAAATCTCGCCTGGGATTTCAAGCCAGGAGAGTGTGTGTGCTTTGATGAAAAAAAGTCATAGACAGATTGGACATGTCATTGCTGAATTCAGTAATTTCTGGAAAGAAGAAAGGACACTCAGTGATAAGTCAATGGACCCAGTGCTGGAAGTATATGTGTGTGTGTGTGTGTGTGTGTGTGTGTGTGTGTGTGCATGTATATTTGCAAACCTAACAAGATGGATTTCATGGCAGAGCCTGAATGCAGGCTCAGGCCTCCTGACTCCCAGCCTGGAGCTCTTTCTAATCTACCAGGCATCAACAGGTCAATACAGAACTTATAAGGTGCCAGTGTGATAGAAAGGAAAGGAGAAAGCAAGTATTTATTATGTGCCTAAAATGTGCCAGGCACTAGTACTAAGCACTTTACAAATATAATCTCATTTGATCTTTACAACAACCATGGGAAGTAGGTGCTATCATTAACCCCATTTAATAATTGTGGAAACTGAAACAAACAAAGATTATTTTCTCAAAGTTATACAACTAGTAAATGTCAAAAGCTGGATTTGTTGTACTCAAGCCTTCCTGGCTTTAGGTCCAGCCTTCCACCTACTATCCCACCCAATGACAGAGACAGACAGAAGATAGATAGATGGACAAAGTATTTATTAAGTTCCAGGCACTGTGATAATTATTGGGCATGCAAATAGAAGCAAAAAAAAAAAGTCAGCCTCAAGGGGGTTACAGTCTAATGAGGGAAATTCACATATAAAGGGTAACTGACAAGGGAACAGGACAAGATAACCACTCAGAACAGTGAAACTTGTGCAGGGTGACAGGCTTTGGGGTAGAAGGTAGTAAAGTCTAGTGAGTGAAATCGAGAGTGAGTTGCTCAGTCTGTCCTGGGGGTATGAAATGAAAATAGGGGCAAGGGTCTCACTAGTCTAAGAGATGGTTGTAGGGCATCTTCTGAATGCGAAGGCTGAGATTCAGGAACATAAGCACCTGGGACATGCGATTATCTTCCTCAATCCTTGCTGAGCTGTTTCATGAGACCAGCTACAGCAGATCCCATCAGCTAGAGATAACTCAGATTCCTTCTACTCTTCATGAGGATAATATTATGTGGTTTCATAGACAGGAGGAGGAATTTTATTTTATTTTATTTTATTTTTTTAAGTTGGAGAAGTAACCAGGTGTTTTTTTCTATAAATTTATGTATTTAACTTTTTACATTCATTTTCACAAGATTTTGGGTTCCAAAATTTTCTCCCCATTTGTTCCCTCTCCCCTCCCCAATACACTGAGCATTCTAATTTCCCCTATCACCAATCTGCCCTCTCTTCTATGATCCCTCCCTTCTCTTGTCCCCATCTTGTCTTTGTCCTGTAGGGCCAGATAACTTTCTATTCCCCATTACCTATATATCTTATTTCCTAGTAGCAAGAACAATACTCAACAGTTGTTCCTAAAACTTTGAGTTCCAACTTCTCCCCATCCCTCCCTCCCCACCCATTCCCTTTGGGAAGGCAGGCAATTCAATATAGGCCATATCTGTGTAGTTTTGCAAG
>CM053773.1:176038648-176159193 GCA_028658325.1 Potorous gilbertii
AAAGTAACCTTCTATGGTCTTATTTTTTTCCCCTTTTTTGGGCATTTTCCCAGCCAGTTACTTGACTTCTGAGAGTCCTCTTCACCCTGGCCTAGGTCTGCCCAGCTAGTGCTTCGGGTCTGAGATTCAGATGCTGCTCCCCAGCCTCAGGACTTTTGGCAGCAGGCCTGGTTGCTATTCAATGGGAGCTTAATTCCTGGTGCTCAGGTGGGGGCAGGTCCACCTCCCAGACTCAGTTCCCTCAGAGGGTTTATGCAGAGACCTTCTGTAATGGAGCTGCTGCTGAGCTCCTGCGTGCTCTGGGAGCCTCTGGCTGACTGCTGCCTCTGCGACTGCCTCTGCTGCTGCCACCTGAGGGGCCTGAGTCCCAGAGACACCCTGCTCCCCTCTCAGCCCGTCTCTCTCACTGACCTGTGAGTCTGTGGGTGGAGGGGGCCTTTGTGGCCACTGGAGATTCCATCCCTGAAGCCTGCTTGGATCTGCTTGCTTCTCTTAGTGCCGTGCAGCCAGGACAGGGCAGGGCTCTGCTCCCGTCTGGTGCATGATGTACCTTTGGGATCGGTTTTTCAGGGCTCTCTGGAATGGAAATTTCCTTCACTATGTTGCTGCGTGGCTTCCACTGTTCCAGAATTTGTTGGGAGTTCTTTTTAGAGGAAATCCATGGGCTGTGGGTTTGGAGCTAGCATATGTGAGTCTTTCTACTCCACCATCTTGGCTCCGCCCCCCAGGAGGAGAAATTTTATGTCAGTCTTGGGAAATAATTTATCTGCTGAACTGGGAGACCTTGGAGTAGAAAGTAAAGTTCTTTCCAGTTTGTCTTCAGGATTCTCTCTCAGGGAGAAAGAGACATGAATAAGGTAGCCTCTTGGAGATCCATTGGTCTTAGATTCACTCCCTCTACTAAGCAGAAATTGCAGAGAAAGATTGGAGTATGATGAATAGTTTTCTAATAATGAATGTTGTCCACAAATGGAATGGGTTGCCTCATAGTGAGTTGCCCATCCCTGGAGGTCTGCAAGGAAAGGTTGGATGATGACATGTCAAGGAATATTGTGGAGATGATTTCTCACATATGAGTTAGACTAGATACCTTCTGAGGTCCCTGCCAGCTCTGAGATCCTATTATTCTACAAGGGGCCTAGGTCCTGTCCCAAGGTTCTTTTGAGTCTTGGTGAGTCAGTCTTGCACCCCGAGGTAACCAGTTTGTGTTAGAAAGAACAGATGCCTTGGGATTTCTCTAAATCTGGCAGTTCCTGCTTAGGGCACCACAGCATCTGGGCTGGGAATGTGGGAGGAGAGATTGGGGGAGAAGAGATAGGGATGGTTTCAGAGAAGTGTCCTTAATTAACATTCCATCCCGCCCTCTGTTTCCCCTTTGAATCTGAGGAAACTACTTCCATAAGTATCTCATTCTTTTCCTCTCTGGCTGCTCAGATTGCCTTGTGAGAGCTTGCTCAAAGAAAGCCAGTGAGGCACATATTCAGGGGACCAGGCTAGAGGACTGAATGTGCAAGGGTTCTACTCTCACTTGAAGATTTCTCTGACCATGAGTTGCTCCTGGAAGCACATCCCAAGTTTGAGAGGAGAGAGATGTTTGCTTTAAAGAGATTGGAAGACACTCTTAGAAGGTATTCTTTTTGTAGGACAAGCACCCAGATGTAGAGAGTTGACAGTCCAGTTTCCATCACCATCATCATCACCACCAAAGTACCAATAATTAGATTACCGACACTACCATCACCTTCATAAAGGTCATGATAACCAAATGTCATTCCCATGCTACCATTATCACTATAACCACCACGGTCATCATCCTCACTCTCATCAAGGTCATTATTTCTAGAACTGTCATTACCGTCATCACCAACATCACTATCACTGAAGACAATATTACCACAATTCATCATTAACATCATTAACAGCACTAGCACCACTATCTCTACCATCATTATTGCCACTATCATCACCATCATCCTCATCATTTTCTCTACCACTTTAACACCTCTCCACTGTAATTACCACTATAATCCTTGTCATCTGTTTTCCTTTCCTCCTCCCAAACCTATCTTAAATCCTTTCCCAGTCTATCACTAGGTAAAGTGAGAAGTATAGTCCTTACCCTTAAAAGTTTCTTAGAGAGAGAGGGAGAGAGAGAGAGACAGACAGACAGACAGACAAACAGAGACAGAGAACAGATATTTAACAGTGACCCTAACTAAATGGACTTTGTTTACAAGCACATTTGTGGCTGGGGAGGGATGTGATCAATCTTGATATAGAAAGATTGGGCCAAGAACAACCTTTACTTTTTCCCTTGTTCTTGCAGTGAGAGCACTGGTTTGGGAGCCAGGTGACCTGGGTTCTAGACCTAATACTGCCCCTTTATGATTCTGGACAAATCATTCTCCTTTTCTGAATTTTGATTCAACTGGAAAACTCCCTGGAGGAGACAGGGTTTTAGTAGCAATGTAATTGAAGCCATTCAGGAAGAATGGAGGGAGTAAATGAGGAGGAAGAGACTGTTGCCAGATATGCAAGCATCTCCAGTGACTCTCTTCTCTCTCTCTCTCTGTGTGTGTGTGTGTGTGTGTGTGTGTGTGTGTGTGTGTCTCTCTGCCTCTCTGTGTCTCTGTCTTTCTGTCTGTCTCTCTCTTTCTCTCTCTCTCTCTCCCTCCTCTGTCAGTCTGTCTCTGTCACTGTCTTCCCTACATTTGCATCTCTATGTGTCTGTTTCAGTATTCTTCCTCCCTCCCTCTCTATCTCTCTGTGTCTCTCCTTCTGTCTCTACTTCTCTGCCTTTGTGTCTGTTTCATTTCTGCGTACATCACCTTCTCATAGCCATGGATGAGGAGGAGTTGGGGTAGGGGTGAAGGTTAGGAGTGCATTACAGTAATAAGAAGTTGAGGGAAGCTTTGGCAAGGCTTCAGGATTCAGCGAGAACACTGGGTTAGGAGCCAGGTGACCTGGGTTCTAGACCTAGTACTGTTCCTTTTTGATTCTGGACAAATCATTCTCCTTCTCTGAACTTTGATTCAGCTGGAAAATTCCCTGGAGGAGACAGGGTTTTAGTAGCAATGTAACTGAAGCCAAGGAAGAAGGGAGGGAGTGGATGAGGGGGAAGAGGCTGTTGCCAGATATGCAAGAATCTCCAGCGGCTCTCATTCTCTCTCTCTCTCTCTCTCTCTCTCTCTCTCTCTCTCTCTCTCTCTCTCTTTGTCTCTCTTCCTTCCTCTCTTTCTCTCCCTGTCTCTGCCTCTGTCTTCCTTATATCTGCATCTCTCTTTCTCTTTCTCTCTCTCTCTCTCTCTCTCCCTCCTCTGTCAGTCTATCTCTGTCTCTGTGTTCCCTACATTTGCATCTCTATGTGTCTGTTTCAGTATTCTTCCTCCCTCCCTCTCTGTGTCTCTCCTTCTGTCTCTACTTCTCTGCCTTTGTGTCTGTTTCATTTCTGTGTACATCACCTTCTTATAGCCATGGATGAGGAGGAGTTGGGGTAGGGGTGAAGGTTAGGAGTGCATTACAGTAATAAGAAGTGGAGGGAAGCTTTGGCAAGGCTTCAGGATTCAGTGAGAACACTGGCTTAGGAGCCAGGTGATCTGGGTTCTAGACCTAGTGCTGCCCCTTTGTGACTCTGAACAAATCATTTCCCTTCTCTGAGCTTTATCTTCCTCCACTGTAAACAAAGAAACTCGATCCATTGATCTCTAAGGTCCCTTATAATTCTCATGTTTTATGATTTTCCAATCCTAGGCTAGACTTGGAGGAACCTCCTAAGACCTAAGAAAGGACATTAACCTTATAGGATTCTCCCCCTAATCTTCCCTCCCACTTCAGCTCTCCCTCCCACTGCCCTGGTACATCCCCAGTCTCTCAGTCCTCTCTCTTTGCCAACTGTAAGATATGAACTTTATTATCCAGTCTCCCTTCCCCTGTCTGCTGTCTGAGTAACCCACAGACTCCTTAACATCCTCTAAAAACCATAGCCAAGGCAGGAACTGGGGATGGGAGAGATCTCCCTCTCTGGAGGGGACCAACTTCTCTCCACTCTCCCACTCACAGAGTCTTTCTCGGCTCAAAGCTGAGGGCAAAAGACTTGATGCTTCTCTCCCCCAGTGATCTGGGATCAGGGGGGAAACCCTGTCAGGCCAAACTAGACTTTTGGACCTCCTTGGCTGAGAGAGAACAAAATATTCAAAGAGTGTTTTCAAGGAGACATGCCATCTTCCTATGCCTACAATTTAAAGTGGAAGGTTGCTCCTTAATTTTCATCATCCTTCCTGGAGTCCCAGGTAGATCTGATTAGGCCTCCGTTCTGCTTCTCTCTCCCAAGCCATGAAAGAGGAGCATCTTTGGGCACAGAGATCTCAAAATGCTTTCCCAATGGAATTTGCTGCCTCAGTTGTCCCATAATCCCCAGAAGAAGGCCCTTTAACAATCAACAATGCCCTGATGAGCTTCACTAGGTCCAAATAAACCTTTAAAAATCCCTCCTGTTGCCACCTAAGAGTGATGAGTTTCTGGAAAAGGTAGCACAGAAAATCTGAGGAGGAAAGATGGTGCATGATAGTGCAAAGAACAGTGGACAAAAGTTCATGTCACTCATCACCCCCTAACTCAACCAAAGCCAGTGGCTCCCTATTACCTACAGGGTCAAATAGAAAATTCTCTCTCCAGCTTTTAATGCCCTCCATTACTTGCCTCTTCCTTCTTTCCCAGTCTTCTTCTACTTTACTGGCCTCCAAGTACTTTACAATCCAGTAACACTGCCTGTTTTGCTGTTTTTCCCACACACACATCATCTCCCAGCTCCACGTCTTTTCACTGGTTGCCTAGGAGTGAGCCACCTCTTGGCTTTCCTGGCTTCCTTCAAGTTTTAGCTAAAGTCCATCCTTCTACAAGAAACCTTTGCCTTAATGCTAAGATTTTGCTCTAAACTTGCCTCCAATTTATTCTGGATATATCTTGTTTGTACATAGTTGTTTCTGTGTTGTCTCTTCCATTAGAATGGGAGCTATTTGAGGGCAAGGACTGTTTTTTTGTTAATCTTTGTATCTCCAGAACTCAGCCCAGTGCCTGATGAATGGTAAGTGCTTTAAAAGTGTTTGTCTATTTGACTTGACTTGGAGTCAATGACACAAATGTGTATTATATATATTTATAAATGCACATGTTATCTCCCACTGAGAGAAAGCAAACTCCCTGATGTCAGGGAGTTTGTGTTTGTATTCCCACATAGTATTGGAACATTGTAGGTGCTTAATAAATGCATTTTGATTGACTGATCACAGGCATGGCAGCATCTAACATGTTATATAACAGAATCAGAAAACATCTCCCTGGGTGAGGTCATTGGACAGAGTTTAAGAAGACAACATTTAAAAGGACTTTCTAGAGGCAGCATGAGTGAATAGAGGCCTGGTCTTCAAGTCAAGTAGACCTGGTTTCAAATCTGGTTCTGATACTTAGGATCATAGACTTAGAGATGAAGTGGACCTTATCGATCATCAGTTCAACCCCCTTATCTTACAGATGGAGAAACTCAGATATATAGAGGAAAAGTGATTTGTCCTAGGTCCCATAGGTAATAAACAATGGAGCTGGGATTTCAACCCATGTATTTGGATTTTTGAGCATCTTTCCACTATATAGCAACGTGGTCCCTTTCCAGCAGGGCAAAGCACTTAATCTCTGTGTGCCTGATACATCTGGGCCTTATCTTCAAAGACAGAGATAGGCTATGATCTCCCTTGGCTGTGTTCTTCATTTTAAAGCTATCAGAGGTCCTTCACATAAATGCATAAGTATAAAGTCTTACACCTGGGTTCTAAAAATGAACTTCATCAATGCAAGATGCATGACAATTCATCTGAAAAAGTTCTGGGAAGAGTTTGGTGGATTATAAAAGCAAAAGAGTCAACAGAGTGATGTGGAAACTAGAAAGCTAACATAATCTTGGGTTGTTTGAAAATAGTCTAATGGAAAGATTTATATGAATTGATTCTGGGTGAAGAAAGAAGATCCAGGAAAACAGCATACACAATAACTACAATAATGCATATGAAAAGAACAAAAAAATTAAATTGAATGCTGTATAACTAGTTATAATGACATCTTCTCCAGCAAATATATTTCCTTTCTTTGAAGAGGTGGGTATGGAACATTGCATATATTAACAGACATAGTTAATATGTTGGTTGGTTTAACTAGTTTTTTCCTTATTTTTTATTATTTGTTTGTGGTCAGTAAAAATATTTTTCAACATCCTGAAAACAATTGAGTCCATTTTCCTTCTCCTTTTAAACTCTGAGTCCAAGATTATTTACTGTTGGACAAACTTTGGAAAATGGACATTCTTCATCCATTTGGTTTGTCCTGTGTGGATGGATGGGCAAAAGTTTCTCATGAATACAGAGGTGCTGAACTCAAATTAGGGGTGCGCTGGAGTGAACTCTGATCAGCTCACAAACTATTAAATTTTCAGTATAAGCATTTGCATCTCAGCAATCAGCAAATCTACACTTTAGGGCTTGGTTTATTGTCTTGTTGATGGTCTAGACTTAAGAAAGTGATGGAGATATAGATTAAACTTGAAAGTGTTTCACCTTATGGGTGGGGGGAGGCCACCCATATTAAGAAAGCCAGTTGTTAAACATTTACCAGCTTTGCCCATACTTTACTATAGAAGCAAAGGCTCATCTTTTTAGTACAGATATTTTTCCAGTGTTTCTCTGTGGCAGCAAGACTTGTAACACCATTGACTCCAACAAGATACACAGAGGGTAAAGGAAAGAAAACTGAGATGAACAGAATTATATGACAAAGGAAGGGAAAAGAGAGAGAGAGAGAGAGAGAGAGAGAGAGAGAGAGAGAAGGAGGGAAGGAAGGAAGGAAGAAAAGGGAGGAGAGGGAAAGAGAAGGGAAGGGAAATCTAGGGGTAGCAGATTGCAATTGCAAAGAGGCAAAATTAGTCTTGAAACAAGAAAATGATCCTATCACCTGATGCTGACATTGGGGGCAGGCAGCCCTCCTTCACTGGAGGTCTTTAAACAAAGGCTGGATGACCATTCCTAGGGTTTAGTGAAGCAAGACTCTTTTTCAGATAAGGGTTAGACAAGGTGGCTCTAAGGTAACTTCCAACTCCAAGATTTCTTGGTTCCTAGCTCCATATTTACCAACAATATGACTCTGGACAAGTAATGAGACATCTATGAAACTTAATTACCTCATCTGTAAAATGGGTATTGTTTGCATCTGTACTCTTTCTCTCCCAGACCTATTATTTAGAAAGTACATTGTAAACCTCGAAGTATTAAAAATTGGGAATTTTTGTGCTTTCTAGTCACAAAAATTTCATAGCACTTCAGAGGCCCTATCCTTTGTTTTGTCTGGTCAGATACTGAGAAACAAAGTGCTCAGATCACCATGGTACCTCCCAGAGAGGTCATCTTGTCCATTCCCTCTCTGTAAACCATTCTAGCACAAGAACTGTCTACATTTTTCCATAAAAAGTCTTCCAAAAAGAACATTTCATGTTCTTTCCTGATGACGCATTTGGGTCTTCTCCAAACATCACAACTGATAAATCCTTTTCTCTTTCTTCCCACCTTAAGTCACCCTTGTTGCAGTATAATAACAATGTTAATACTTGAAATGATGATAGATAGCATTTATATAACACTTTAATGTCTACAAAGTGCTTTACAAATATCTCATTTGATCTTTAAACTGCTCTGGGAGATAGGTGGTTTTTATTAGTATATCTATTTTATGTATGAGGAAACAGGCAGATACAGGCAGTATTAGCCTAGGGTCACACAGCAGTTAAGCTCCTGAGACCAGCTTTGAACTCAGGTTTTCCTGACTCCCAGACCAGCACCCATTGCATTGCCTAAGTATTCTCCCTTCTTCTGTCTGCAGTGGATACTGTGAACAATTTCTCACCTTCCTTTAGATCATCTTCCTTGTTCCTTGGTACTAAAGTCCCTAGTAACTGGAGGAGTTCAAGGTGAGCCTGAATGAACACTGTAGATCTTGTAAGGGGATCAGGTAGGAGTTAGAGTAGGAACTTTCCAAAATTCCTGTTCCCACTCTTGATCTTTAACCTTAATCTAAACTACAGCTGGATTTATCCCAGCCTTGCTTTCCACCTGGGAGGTTCTTTTGCCCTCTGGCATCTCTTCAACCTTCTCTGGATCTTCCCTTCAGTTGTAACACTCAGTGACTCCCTTCCTCAACACTTCTTCCCTCAGCCCTTCTAATACTTTCCCCTTATCCCCCACCAAAGCTCTTTCTGGGCTCCACTCCAGACTTTTTCTCCACCAGCTCCCATTATTTTCTCACCTTGGAAGATCACTCTGCCCTGTGGCACTTTTCTCTAATTCAGGGCTCAGTAAACTACAGCCCATGAACCAAACCAGTCCACCGCCTATTTTTTTAGGTTGGCAAGCTAAGGATTTTTTTTCACATTTAAAAACACAATGAAACTTTATTTAAAAATGTAATAAGTCCTTCAATTGCAAGCCCTACAGAACCAGGCCCTGGGCTTAGCAGTGGTTTGCCTATCCCTATTCTAATTGGTTAGTTTCTTGCAGAACCTCCATTTTAAGGGAGACTAGCCATGTTCACTCCTTCATTCTTTTCTGGGCTCTGCTCCTAACTCTCCAGAGAACTTTCTCTGACACACCCCAATACAGATAACTTTCCTTCCCCTTCCACTTCCTTTTTTCAATTTCCTTATCTGTATTTAAGTTCCTTGAGGTCAGAGTATATAACTTTTTTGGCTTATATTTATAATTTCCTGCCCTTAACTCAGTGACTGGCCCTTCTTAAGCACTTAATAAATGCTTATTGACTTGTAGAATGAATATGAATGAAAAAAATATTTCCTAAGTATTTACTTTGTGCGCAGTGCTAGGGATACAAAAGATGGCATACCCCCTCCCCTCACATTCTAATAGATGAGACTACCCTTATGGAAGCTTTTGGCTGCAAGTCAGATAAAAAATCCCCCGGTCTCTAGGATGCAACAGCATTCTTTAATCAATCAATCAATAAGCATTAATTAAGCTCTTACTATATGTCAGGTACAATGGTATGCACTAGGGATACAAAAAGAGACCAAAGAGAGTCCCTGCCCTAGAGGAGCTTACAATCTAAGGTGGAGAGGGTAAGAAAGCTTGCAAACAAATATATATATAAAGCAAGATATATACATAGGAAATAATTAACAGAGGGGAAACACTGGAATTAAAAGAAGTTGGGGCAGGCTTCCTGCAGAAGGTGGGGAAATTTCTCATTAATTTCTGATGTCAAACAATTTGACAATGTCAAAGACTTTGGTGACAGGAACTTTCTTTTCTGTGTCATTAATAGATGCGATTATATCACCTTCAGAAGCCATTACCAGGCTGTACCTCCACAGGAGCTGCTTCCCAGGAGGATGGCTTCAGGCACTGATGGGGGTGGGGATGGGAAAGAGGACCAAGCATTTATATAGGGCCTTCTACATACCAAGCACTTAGAAATATTATCTCATTTGATACTCACAACAACTCTGTGAGGCAGATGCTATTGTTATCCTGTAATATTTCTATTACATTTGACAATTGAGGAAACTGAAGAAAACAGAGGTTAAGTGACTTGGTTAGGATGATGCGCTAGTCAGTGTCTAAGGCCATATTTAATTTCCCTGACTCCAGTCCCTGTACCTTACCCACTGTGTTACTTAGCTACAAATGAGCTGGAAGTCTTACTCTTTTTAAAAATGTATTTACTTATTTTTAGTTTTCAACATTCACTTTTATAAGATTTTGAGTTCTAAATATTCCCCCTGCCCCAAAGTAGCATGCAAACTGATATAGGCTATATATATACAATCATATTAAACGTATTTCCATATTAGTCATGTTGTGAAAGAAGAATCGGAACAAAAGGGGAAAGTCACAAGAAAGAAAAAGGGAGAGAAAATAGCATGTGGAAACCTTACTCTTGCAAAGGCTCTTGGGTTCAGGTTTCTGGCTATCTCTGTCAGGGTCTAAGGGGAGATGATGGTCAAGGTGGAAATGAAGGTAGTAATGTCACTGACCTGGCCCATGCCTCCTCCTGCCTTAGAGTACTTTGTTGCTTCAGTTAAGAGGTCTGCCTACCCTGGGAGTGGCAAGCAGCTGGTTGGCACTTGGTGAAGATGAGCATCCCTTCTCTACTTCGCTGTCATGCTAATTATGAAAACTGGCTTGGAAGTAGGACGGATGGTGGTAGGTGGTATGCTGGGCTCTTGTGGTTTTCTCAATGACACAGAGAAAGGGAAAGTAGAGAGACAACTAATGGAAACTGAGACTAGAAGAGACAAAGATGGAAGGAGAGACAGAGAGAGATATGCACACATAGAGACAAAGACAGAGAGAGAGAAAGACAGAGACAGAAAGACAGAGAGAGAAAGACAGAGAGAGAGACAGAGAGTTGGAGACATGGACAAATACAGACAAAGAATTAAAAGATGGAAAGAGGTAGAAACAGAAGAGAAGAGTCAAACACAGTAGCCCAGAGCAGAGACAGAGCTAGAGAAATGACAGA
This sequence comes from Potorous gilbertii, assembly GCA_028658325.1. NCBI lineage: Eukaryota > Metazoa > Chordata > Mammalia > Diprotodontia > Potoroidae > Potorous > Potorous gilbertii. Next base: position 176,049,221 of record CM053773.1, read on the forward strand.
AATAGAGACCAATTAAGCTTCAGAGAGAAAGGATAGACCTATTGAAAGAGATGCCATAGGGAAAGGAGACTAATAAAAAGACAGGCATGAAAAAAGATGACAAATGCAGAGGATGCCACACACAAAGATACAGAGAGAAAATATACTTATTTATCTACACATACATACATATCATTATATATAAATATATGTATAAAAAGACAGAGAAAGACATATACAAAGAAAAATCCAGAAAAACAGACACAATGGGAAGGGAAACAACGACAGAGAAAGAATGAAGATACAATAGCAGAGAAAAACTCTTACATGCATGGAGAGCCTTGGGTGGTTGGGTGTAAGGGAGAAGGTGAATGCTAAACAGACAGGATCTGGCTCAAATCTCCACCAAACCTCTGTGAAAGTCTCACAGCCCCCACATTCATCTGGATTCAGAAAATGAAAGTATTCCATGTTGGGGGAGGGATTGTGGAGAGTAGATCCCAAAACTACTATCCTTAGATTACTCAGAACTCTACTGGGATTTCTCAAGAAATTCTTAGTTCTCAGAAATATGTATTTTCTCTGGGGGGAACTCAATCACTATCGAATCACTACAGAATCTCAGAGTTGTAACTCATATGTTGAAAGAGATTTTTTAAAGAAGTGTTATTGATAAGTTCTTTCTTGTCATTATTCAATTGTTTCAGATTTTTCATGACCCTATTTAGGGTTTTGTGAGCAAAGATACTAGAGTGGTTTACCATTTCCATTTCCAGCTCATTTTACAGATGAGGAAACTGAGGCAAGCAGGGTCAAGTGACTTTCCCAGGGTCACAAAGCTAGTAAATGTCTGAGATAAAATCTAAACTCAGGAAGATGAGTCTTTCCGACTCCATGCCTGGCACCATCATTGTGCTGCCTAGCTGTCAAACAACTTGTTTTTATATTACTCAGATATCCCCCTCTGTCTCTTTCCCTCCCATGGAAAGTCATCCCACATAATGAAGGATTTTTTAAAATATAAGAAGACAGAAAAAATCAACTCAACTGAATCAATGCATGGAAAGAACATGATATTAGAAGTAAGGTTCCATACTCATGGACTTCTACAGAAGGATAGAGGGAGGGGTGCCCTTCCAGGGCTCTTTTTTGAGTCCAAGCTCATTCAGATTAAAAGGAAGACCTTGGAGTCAGAGAACATGGAGTGTAACTTAGACCTAAATAAAAACCCCCTGTACAACATCCCCAATAAGTGTTTCAAAATTGAGAAAATTCTGATTTGAATCCTACCTCAAATATGTGACCCTGGGCAAATGACTTAGCTTGTCTGAGCCTGTTTCTTCTGTAAAATGGGGATCATAAAAGCACCTACCTCCCAGGGTTGTTGTGAGTATCAAATGTGACCACATATGGAAAGTATTTGGAAAACCTGAAACTCCAATATACTATTACTGTTGTTACATCAAATACAAATTCTTCTGCTTACCGCACCCTCTCCAACTCCGCACATTCTATCCCAGGGATTCCATTACCTTGTCTGGCCAACTTCTGTCTCTACACATCCTGGTAGTTCACCCCTCCCATCACCATCTTCACTTTTCAGATTGTCTTCTTCCTTCAAAGCAAGATGGTGTGAAGGAAATAAGATTGAACTCCAAGCCAAAAAAATTAACCAGGCAGTGATGTGTAGGATGAATGATAGAAGAGACTGATACAGCAGGCCAGGAGATGATGTTACAATAAGGGAAGCAGAGAATCTTAGAGCATTAGAATCATTGCTGTTCAGTTGCTTCAGCTATATCCAACTCTTTATGACCCCATTTGGGGTTTTATTGGCAAAAATATTGGAGTAGTTTTCCATTTCCTTTTCCAGCTCATTTTACAGATGAGTATATGGAGGCAAGCAAGGTTAAGTGAGCTGCCCAGGACCATGCTGCAATTAAGTATCTGAGGCCAGGTTTGAACTTAGGAAGATGAGTTTTCCTGACTCCAGTTCCCCCACTCTATCCATTACAACACCTAGCTGCTCTAGAATCATAGGGACATGGAACTTTAGAATCAGATGCAGGAGACAATAGAATATAAAAAACTGAAAAGGGTTTGAAAGCTCATCAGGTTCAACTGTCATTTTCTAGAGATCACAAAAAGGGGAAGTGTTTATCCAAGTAGGGACTAGAAAGAACCCAGACCTGCTGACTGCAAGCTCATGGTACTATTTCTGATGGATCAATGATGCCAGTCTCATAAGTGGAACAGAATTCAGGAGCCAATATGTCCAAGTTGTCTGAACAGAAACCTCCTTCTATAACCTACTGGAAAAGGAGCTGTCCAGGGTCTGCTTGAAAACCCTCAGGGAGAGACAACTCTCTACCCTCAGAGGCAAACCATGCAGGGAAGATGCTGGTAAATGTCTAACAACCAGATCTCTGAGGGAGGAAAAATGTTCCTACAACACACTTTTAAGTTTAATTTATACTATTGGAATATTCTCTATCACTTTCTCAAGTCTAGACCACCAACACAACACTAAATCAAGCCCTGATGTGTTGATTTCCTAGGTTTAACTACTTATGCTGAAAATACAACTGACTCTTGGATTTGAGCTGGATCCAGCATACACTTGAGTCCCTGCCACTTGTGAATGACTCTAATTGTGAAAAGGTTTGTCCTTACATTAAGCTCCTCTTGGCTCTGCCACTGTGACTCAGCAGACTTCTCACTGTGGAACTTCCTTCAAAGTCTGGAACCTTCCCATTTGGCAACATCCCTCCACCATGCCAACCTCCCTTCTCCCTTTGGTGAATTTTTCCAGGAGGGGGTTTCCATCTTGGTTCATTTCCTTCCCAGCTACGTTTCTGGTGCGTGCTCTCTCTCTCTCTCTCTCTCTCTCTCTCTCAATCTATCTTTCTCTTTCTCTCTCTCTCACACACACATACACCCCAGCTCCCGCTTATGTGTTGTCTTAAGAACATTAGAATATAAACTTTCCTCTGTGATCTTTAGCTTCTTAGGTGGCACAATGAATAGAAGCACCGGGAGTCAGGAAGAGGAGTCTTCAAATCAGGCCTCAGATATTTACTAGCTATATGACCCTGGCCAAGTCACTTAATCCCATTTGCCTCAATTTCCTCATCTGTAAAATGATCTGGAGAAGAAAATGGCAAACCCCTCCAGGATCTTTGTGAAGAAAACCCCAAATGGGGTCACAAAGAATTGGACATAACTGAGCAACAAGAAGAGTAAAATAATAATGCTAATGTTATCTGTTCTACCTCTCCCTAAGCTATGGTGAAGAACCAATAAGATCTGAATGATTTCAAGTCAGGAAATCACAAAGGACAGGTTGTCATTATCATCATGTAGAGAAGTGGCATTCAGCTTATATTTATCTCCAGTGTTGTAGCGTAGTATCTGGCACACCGTAAGTGCTTACTTAATGCATGTATGTTTACCTCCTGTAATTAAGTTCAAATCTGTATGCCCCTCTTTCTACCTTCTAAACAAAAGGAGAACCAATATAAATTCTCTTTCATGAGATGATCTTTCAGATACTTGAAAACAATGATCGCTCTCCTCTGTCTTCTTTCTCCCCAGTCAAACACCCCTGATTCCTTTAGCTTTCCTCCTATGATATGGACTCAAGACCCTTCAGTATCCTGGTCACACTCCTCTGGTCCCTCTCCAATGTACTTCCTAAAGAGTGAGTCCTAGAACCAAACATAATATTCCATTTGTGGTCTGATCAGGGCAGAGGACTGCAAGAGTGCAACCTCTAGTCCTAGGCTGTGAGTCTTTCAATGAGCGAAATATTCCCTTAGCTTTCTTGGGTATGAGAAATATGTATCTGTAGAATTCCTTCTGGAGGGGCCTCCTTCTTGGGAACATATTTAATTTGTAGTCCCCTAAAATCTCCAAAAATTTTTCCAATGAACTGGTGTCTAACCATGCTTCTTCCATCTTGGTCTTATGATGTATATTTGTTTTTGAAGTGAAAAGGGGGGAAGAGAACAAGTGTTTATTAAGTATCTACTATATGCCAGACACAAATATTATCTCATTTAACCCTTACACCCCTGCAAAGTAGATGCTATTATTTTATAATTTTATTATCATTTTACAGTTGAGGAAACTGAGGCAACCAGAAGTTGTGACTTACCCAGGATCATACAGCTAGTATCTGATAACCCATTTGAACTCAGGTCTTCCTGATTCCAGGCCCAATGCTCTATCCACTGTGCTACCTGTTGCTTCTGATGCAAGTGTTATAGCCTCCCAGAGATCCCTACTAAGTTGTATCTTATTCAATTTGGCCTGGACAGAGGGAGGAGTGTGGATGGCCTTGACTCCAACCCTGTCTATACCACTTACTAGCTAGATATTGTGAGTTAATCAATTACTTAAGCTCTATGAGTCTAATTTTCTCTTCTGTAAGAAGATAGGGAGGATTAATGGTCTCTATAGACCCTCCAGGTCTAAATCTATGATCTTATTATCCAGGGCAATGACTTTCCTTCTATCTATTCTTTTATCCAAGTCAATTATTTTTTAAAAAATGTTAACACAGGACCAAGCAAAGATCCCAGAGGCACTCCTTTGCAGACTTCCCTTCAAGCAGATACAGAATCATTGATTCTTCCCCTCTCCTCTCTTTTAGCCATTTCTCAATCCATCTAAATGCATTATTGTTGAGCCCATAGCTCTCCAATTTTTTGCACAGAATAACATAAGAGATTTTGTCAAATGCTACACCAATTAAATCTTGGTTGGATATATCTGCAATATTTTACAGAACTGTCAATTTAACAACTTTCAACCTAGTAGCTCTACTTTCACTTACCCCAGTCCCCTTGCCCCCCACTCACCCCCATTTTTCTCCTGGCCCAAAGAAAGATTAGAAACATGTTCAACTGATTTTTCAATATTTTATTAAAGAAATCTTACAAAAGAGCATTTTTTTTCAGGGAGGCACACATTGACTGTCGATCCTGACTTGATCAGTTAATGCTATAGCCAGTCTAATGGATAAATGGGGAAAGGTGTGGGGAGTGTAGCTTATCCGGCTTAGAGACACCCAAAAGTTCCCCTTCCCAATCAATAGTCAATGAAGCCAAGAGAGTTCTAGCCAATGGGACCAGATACAGTGAATATAGGGGGATACAGTCTATGTATGAATCTGAAGAATGTCTACTATTAAAAAATAAAACTATGGGGAACAGTTAGCAAAGCAGAGAACTAACTGGCTAATCAGTCAGAATCTAGGAGACCTTCAGAGACACCCTGCCTCCTATTCCCTTGGAAAGACAGGCAGGAGGATCCAGGAAGGCTGGACTAACCCTGGATGGACTCTCCAGGCACAGGACAGGGATGTAGACATTTGTTAGCCAGTGTGGGTAGAGAGGGTGGGGACACAACAGTGGGGAATACAATGGGAAAGAGATCCTGATTTCCCCTGCCTCCTAGAGACACCTCCAAGAGTGAGGTTCAGGACAGTGGGCCATGGCCACTGGCCCAGGGCGAGACATGGGGCCCTACTTGAAGGAAATAAAGGGGATCAGATCTCCTGCCATCTGAACTTGGGACTCCAAAAATGCAGAGCTCACTCAGAGCAGGGGCAGGAAGCCAGGTGGTGTCTGAGGGCCAGAGTTTGACTTCCCTCAGGTATGTTTCATCCATCCTCCCTGTTGTCAGCTTGGCCAGTGTCACCTCCGCACAGAGTTCTGTCCAGCCCTCTTTCACTTTGAGCTCAGGGCCTTGTTCTTTGGCAGTCTCTTCCTCTCCACTACATCTCCTTCTTGCCAGTTCAGCTCCACTGCCATATCTTCAAACTCCTCCTTCCCCTTCTGGAAGGTTTTGTTATTTCCTCTCCACTATAGTGAGTATATTTCAATCTCAGCAGCAAATAAGTTTGCAAGAGTCTTGGCTCCTGAAATAAATACAAGTATAACAGGCAAGTTAGAGATAGCAGAAAGGGGCAATAGGAACTGAGATGTGAAAAGAAAAGAATTAATGAGAGGAGAGGATGGGGGTGGGGTACACTGGCCAGCAAAGAGTGTGATTCTTAACTCGAAGGTCGGAGGTCACTAAACAATTTTCCTGTTGACTAGACACTTGACCACAAATGATTGACTTAAGTAAGGCTGGAGGCCTAGGCCTTTCAGACTAACCTTTGCCCCAGTCCCTACCTACCCAGAAAGGGAAATTGTGGAGTCTTCAATTCCAAATATTAGATTGTAAGGGGAGGGAGGAATTACCCCTTCAGTACTGGCCAGACAGAACTCAGACCAAAGGGGCCCCAACACTTGAATTCCTGGGGTTTATTTGCATGTCAAAATGTTATGCTCCATCATCCAGGTCTGAGTGTGAGGATTTAAAGATGTGGGAGAAGGGGGCTGCTTCTTCAATTAGAACCCTTTGGAGAGGAGTGCCCAGGGATGTCTTCAAGAGAAAAAAATAGTTACCTTGTAGGTGCTGCTGCCAAATCTCCAAGGACCTTGGAAATCAGGTACTGGAGCTTCCTTGATCCCCCTCAGACTGCTGCCCATCACAAGGTGAATCATAGCTGCCTCTCTGTTCTGCCAGGCTGGAGTGAATCACTGTAGCAAGGGTGAGGGGAAAAAAACAATCCCTGTGAGCATCAACATAGAGATGGAGAAAAGACACACTCTTCAAACTCTGGGGCACACCTGCCCCCCTTTCTTGGGCTTTCTCAAGGGACTAATGTTGGTATCAGGCACCATTCTTGTCAGCCCATCTCCCACTGAACCACTAATCCTCCTTTCATGTTGCTTCTACATAGGAAATGGGAAACCACTGCCTGGATATAATTCCCTAAGCGGATTCCCCCACACTAAATGAACCTTGAAGAGGGAGTTAGGAAAGTTGCATTAGACCACTAACTTATTGGGTAACTTGTTGAGTCATTCAGTTATCTCATTTCTAAAATTCTCTCTAAGGTCTCCTATAACAGCCCTGACATTTTAGGATTCTTTGATTCCATCTATAGGGAAGATTCTCACCTTTAGATTGTAGGAGGGATCAGGATCTCCAAGCACCCATTGCTGCTGCCATCTCTGGAAAGGCTTTTGTGTCTTCTCTGGGGAAGTCGAGGAAGATATCAGCTGCCACAGTGGAGATAGAATGGCCGTAGACTCGATTCTCACCACAGGAAGGGCAAAGAGTTGGAAAGCAAGTTTTCTTCTCCTGCTCTGTTTTTTCCCAGATGATCTTGGAGTCCTGGCTCTGAACAGCCAGTTGGCTCAATGCCAGCCATCTTTATAATCTAGCTACTCTCCATGTCCCCTGTGTCTAGTGGCCAATGGGAGGACAGGATTGATGATACAAAGGAAGAAGACACATCAAGGTCAGTGGCTGAACTCTTGATTAGAAAGAGTTTCAAGTGGAAGCAGGTAAAACTCCTTGTAGAACTTCGAGGGTGGGGATGAGTGAAAGACAGTGGACAGACAAGAGGACAGCAAGGAGCACACATACCAGACTGGCTAGAGGTGGACAGGGAAAGAGGAAGGCTTAAATTTCTGCCTCCCAGTAGCTGGGGGTGGGGAGGGGAGCGGGGAGGGGGGAGTTAACTGATGCTGGTGTAGGTGATCCTGTGAGAAACTATGGAGGATTCAAGCAGGAGGGAAGGAGTATGGAAGGTGGTGGGAAAACCCCTACTATATGAGTTGTGTCTCCCAAAGTGTCCAAGTTCATCAAGTGCCAATCCCATTGGGGGGATGGAGCTGACTGCCAACTTTTCCTTGGCAAGACAGCACAAGCTGCCCTTGGGAAATTAGGACATCTGGGAGAATCCTCAACCACGTGATCCCAGAAGGGGACACCCAGAAGGGGTGGGGGTGTCGAGGGAGAGGGAGCTAACAAAGGCTGAGGAGTGGCCACAACCAACTCTACTCGGGCTGGGTCCCATCACTGGCAAGGGACTCAATAGCTGGGGTGAGTGATTCGTCATTGTCCTCTGATTGGGTTTGCTGTTCAGTGGCATCCTCCCCCTGCTCCAGTCCTTCTTGGACCTCCTGACCTCTCTGGATCAGCTGCTCGAGGGTCTTGGGCAGTGGGTGTCGTAGGAAATGCTTGAGCTTGGGTTGAAGGGTGCCCACCACATATTGGATGATCTCTTCCTCATCAGCATCCACATACAGGGTCTGATAAAGGTCTCTCTTACGCCAGAGGAATTGGTCCAGAGGCTCTCCTTGTTTCTGGGGCAGGTCCAGCTCTCGCTTGATAGCATCCCGGGTGAGCGTCCCCTCACTATACTGCAAGAATTCCTTCTTGAATTCCACCCAGTTCTTCACAGATCCTTGTTTATATTCCCACCACTTCTTTGCCGGGCCATTCATGTGGTTCTGGATCTGGGACAGCCAGTACTCTTCAGTCCCTCCGACCTGCTTCAAATATTCTTCCAGGTGACTGAGGAATTCACGGGGATCCTCAAAAATCTGTGTGTCTACACCAGGACTCAGTGTCCCGTCTTCAGTGGTTGAGCTCCAGGGTGGGTACTGCTGTAGGTCCGAGGGCTCGTGGCTTAGGGCCTCTCCTGCCGGTGTTGGGGGCGTGATGGCATAGGGACTCACCGTGTAGTCATAGGGGTCAGTCTCCTGGCAGTAGCTCTCAGGGCCCCCCACGCCAACAGAGACAGTCTGGCGGCCGGCCTCCCCGCTCACTGGATACTTGCCTCCCATAGACTCCAGCCGATCGGCCCACTTCTCCAGCCGGTAGAAAACCTCCCGCCACACGTTCATCTCCCTCTTCACCCATCGCTCCAGGTGGGCAATGGTCTCCTGGCAGCGGGACAGGCAGGCCTTGATGGACTTCTTCCAGCGCTGGGAGTCCCCGGTGGGGACATAGCCATCCAAATTGTTCTCCAGCTTCCCCACTGACCTGTGCAAGCCTTTCAGCTCCCTCTCCACCTGCTTGGACACCTCGGTTAGCAGATGCCGGTGAGTCTTCCTTACGTGCTCCAGCATCTCTGCCCTGCACTTGCCGATCTGCAGAATCACGTTGGGTTTCGCCGCTGGTCCGCCCCGAGGACCGTGGTAGGTATGAAGGCCCCCACTGCTCATGTGCTCCAGCTCCATCACTTGTGTCCGTAGAGAAACCGACAAGGCAAATCCTCCCACCGTAGGGGTCCGAATTCAGCAGCCCCTCTCTCCGGTAGCCTGGCTCCTCAGAAGGGGTTAATCCTCCTAGTGGCAAAGCCAAGCCCCTTCTCTTCTCGGCTCCTTGAAGAAATTCAGGAGAGGAGGAAAGAAAGGTGGTCTCCAAAGATCCGAGGGTGCGCGCCTGTCTCGCGGCTCCACAGGTGATAGGGGATGCTGGTAGCTTGCAGATCAGCTCTCGCTGCCGCCGCTTGCCGCAGCTCCCAGGCTCTCCGCTAAAGCTAAGGAAGCTTCTAGCTGGGTAGCCTGCCTCCCTTCCCGCTGCCTCCTGGCTTTATACAGCCGGGCTCCCTGCACGTGGGCGGCCTGGCTCCTGGAACTCCGGTTCTCATTGGTGGCAGGCACTGAGGCCCTGCCAGGCTGCCCCCCCTCCCCAACTGCTGAGTGAAACCCCTCCTCTTTCCCGGCGCCCACTCAAACACTCCCCCAGAGCCGGAGCTGGAGAGAGAGGAGGGGAAAAAAAAAACTGCACACACACACACACAGTTCAGATGGATGGATGACTAATCCCCACCTTCCTTTTCAAAGTCCAGAGGGGAGGGAGGGAGAGGGAAAAGCTCTTACTTATTCACTGAGCCAAAGGATTTACTCCGCCAGCCCTGTTATTGTGCTCTTCCCCCGCTGAACTCCTGGGGCTGAAGAAGGTTGGCACCCGAGGGCCAGGGAACCACCCACACCTCTCACCTCTGCCACCAACCCATCCCAGAGCTGGGTCAGCTCTCCCAGAGCTGCTACCTTGACTTCCAAGAGCGCTTGGGGTTGGTGTGCGCAAGTCGCTGCTTGGGTAGTGGAAAGAACGGGATTTGGGTTCCACTGGACTGCCGGTTCTGCCATTGACTGACTGTAGGACCTTTCTGGGACTCAGTTTCTCTATATATATATCAAGGGATTCGACTCGAATGAACTACGAGTCATGCACAACAACTGTATTTGACACGGAAGACCAGAAAGTCACCAAATGAATAATGTGTTGAAGTGGAGGGTGGGGGGAGGCTGGGGAGAACCAAAGGAGAGAATTGCCTGGGAATAAGGAAGGCAAAAGGAAGGAGAAGAAAGGAATAGAGTTTTCCTCTCTTAGATAGATAGATAGATGATAGATAGATAGATAGATGACAGATAGATAGATGTGTGTATATATATCTATGCATACGTGTGTGTGAATACATCCATATAAACACCTCCCTCCCTCCCTCCCTCCCTCCTTCTCTCTCTCTCTCTCTCTCTCTCTCTCTCCTCCCATTTCCAATGTGGAAGAGATCCCTGAACTTTGGGATCAGGTAACATGGTTGGAATCCAAAGCTGGCTCTGATCCCACAGCCAATTGTGTAACCTTTGGAAAGTCACTTGAGAGTCCATGGCCCTCAATTTCAATATCTCTAATTAGTATATTGAATTTGATGATGTCTGAAATTCCCTTCCTGCCCTGACATTCTGGAACACACGATAAGGATCCAGATTATTTGAGGAGCGAGAATGGGTGAAAGGAGGAGGGGTAGTGAGAATACAACAGGGGTTCTCTGTGACAAGCCAAGGAATTTACCCCCAGGACGCTGGAAGTGTTTTGTAGTCACTTTCTTTACAAATCAGCACCACGGACAGAGGATGGTTAATTCCTCATTCACAAGGCAAGTAACTGGTGTCCTTTCTTATAACAATGAGATATGCAACATATAATCTGCATCCTCCTAGCCCAAGCTGTCACTAGCATGCCCTGAACTCATGGAATCCAAGAATCATACAACTTAGAATGTCAGAGCTGGAAGGTATGAAGGGCAGAACAGGGATCATAGGACATAGAATGTTAGAGCCTCAGGTCTCAGAGAGCACCATGATCAACTCCAAATAATAAAAATAATAGCTAGCACTTATATAAGAGTTTAAGGTTTGCAAAGGACTTTACAAATATTGTCTCCTTTGATCCTTACAACAACACTTGGGAGGTAGGCACTACTGTTATTCTCATTTTACAAATGAGAAAACCAAGGCAGAGAAGAAATTATTAGTTCAAGGTCACACAACTAGGTAGTGTCTGAGGTAGAATTTGACCTTGGGTTTCCCTCACTCCAAGGTCCAACACTAACCACTTTGCTCTCTAGTAGAGAAGGAAAGTCACAATCAAGATCACATAACAAATTAGTGGATGAGTTGGAACTCGAACTCGAATTCCTGGTTCCTAATTCAATTCAGTATATGTTTATTATGGGTCAGACCTTGCACTCCTCACAGATTAGGGTACTGATGCAGCATTCTCATTGGTGTGTGTACATTCTCTTTGAATGCATGTGCCCCCACTCACCAATTAGCCTAGCAATTCTAGATTAGGGGCTCTGAAGTTTGTTTGTGTCATGGACGCAGTCTGGTGACACCATGGACCCCTCTTCATAATCATGCTTTTAAATGCATAAAATAAAATACAAAGACTTACAAAGGGAACCAACTGTATTCAAATACTGTTATAAAAATTTGTTGTTGTTGTTGTTTTTTTAAAGTTCACAGGCCCCCAGGTTAAGAACCCAGGCAGAGCATGATGTAATGGAAAGAGCAGATCATTTAAAGTCATGGAACATAAATTCAAATCCTGACTCTGTACTTGCAGGGTGATCTTGAACAAGTTTTTCCCTCCTCTTAGTCTCAGTATCCTCAAATGTTAAGTGGGATGGTTGAATTAGATGACCTCTAAGGACTCATTCTATTCTCAATCAATGAGCAGACAATCCTAAGTTTTTTTGGCCTTTTCAAGAAGAGTGTAATGTAGACCATGTGTGTGTTTGCAGATGTGAATAGATGTTCACTCCACCTTGAGGTCACTCAGGCCATGACCCCAGCATAGGGAACTTTCCATGGTACCCATGGTACCCACTACAAAAAGGGACAGCTACAGAGAGAAGTCATTCCTACCAAGCCTTCTCTCACTGCTCTTTACTTCCTTTCCAAATTAACCAATAAGGCCCTCAGGATGCCTCCCTAACCCCCTGTTGGCTACCTCTGCATCCCTTATGTGTTGACATCTGAGGTTTCTATCTTCCTGAGCTGAACACAAATGAACATACATATGGAAGCATCTACCTTAACCCACCTGTAGAAGAATTTTGTCTCCAGTTCCCAATTCCCAAGTACTTTGAGGCTTACAATTCTAGCCATATCACATATCACATCTATGCAAATCTACTCAGTTATACAAAGATGGAGAGGAAGGGGTGGGTGTATCACACTTTCCAGTCTTTGTGTTACCAAAAAGTGGCATGCAAATCTATGTAAATGGAATCTAACATGCTAGTTGATTAATTATTTATTTGTGCAAATGTCCCTAAGGGAGTCTGCTATTTCAAGAACCCCCCAAGTGAATTTTGGGGGGTAAAGGAAGACAATTCTTTGTGGAAAAAAATCACCCTTCTGCCAAACTCTTCACCTCCACTTGCTTTTTCTCTTTTATGTAAGACCAGACTTTTGAGTTAGTTTTCATTTAAGAGGCAGAATGTCATACTGGAAATAGATGAGATGATGGCTATGGAGTCAGCAGACCTGGATAAGAATTCTATCTTAGATATTAATTTCATGATCATGGGCAAGTCCCAACTTCTCTAAACCTCAGTTTCATTTTCCATGAAATAGGGATCATAGCTTTTGTCCTACCTAACTCATAGAGATACTGTGAGAGAAGTGCTTGGCAAACCTTAAAGTGTTATATAAATGTGAAATCATATCATTAAGTGTGGTTTACTCAGATGAGAACAAGATTGACACTTGACATGTATACCCAATCCCAACACTACCACTGACCTGCCAGGATGACCTTGAGTAAATGCCTCTACCTTCCCTAGTCTCACTTTCCTCATCTGTAAAATTCAGTGTTAGATTAGAGGTCCCTTCCAGCTTTAGAGATGTAGTATATGACCTTATATAGAATAATTTTATACGTACATACATATTTGCATCTAATGGTAGCCATCTCTTGGCAGGGAGGGATAAAAGAAGTTTATATGATAATTTTATTAAACATATTAAAGGGATAGCAAATTGTACATTTACATTTTTATGTGCAATCAGTTTTTTTTAATATATTATGTTGTAGAAATGTTTGTTTTATTCAATAAATTAAAATTTTTAAAAAGCTATGACCTTATGTTTGCAAGACTAAAATTCCCAATTGTGCATTTGCACTGATTGTGCCCCATATCTATAATTCTGTCACCTCCTTTATCTCCATCTTTTGACTTCAAGTCTCAGTTCACATTTTACTTTTCGCAAGAAGTCTTTTCAGTCCTCCTTACACTTGACACTGCTGTATATGTTTTATGTGTACCTAGCTATTGATATGTTATCTCCCCAATAGACTTCAAGTTGTTTGAAGGCAAGGAAAGTTTTTGCCTTTTTGTTTTCAGGCTTTAGCACAATGTCTGGTATACAGTAGGCACTGAATAAATGATTGATGCTTGATGGAGCTCAATGATGGGGACACAAGCAAAGTAGAGGTTATTCTCTTCTTACAGAAGTGGAGAGTGAGGCCTGAACAAAGAACATTTTTCAACACAGGGTCACTGAGGAGCTTAGTGGTGTAGAGCCACAAACTGGAACCTAGACTCCCAGTGTCCCCACTCTTGTCCTGCCTGCCTCCTGTCCTGTGCCCTAGCCCAGCCCCACACCATCACTCCCTGGATGGGCAGCTCAGTAGCCCTGGCTCAGGAGCCACTTTCAGAGGCTCCCTCTGGAGAAATAAAGCCAAGACGTTCTCCACTCAATTAAGTCCACCCTCTGGAGCTGGCACTGCTTTTTCTGCTACCACAGCCTTCCTTATTTCCTCGCTCTGCCTGAATCAGCTGCTTCCACGGCCGCCCCCACTCAGGCAGTTCCCGGGAACTGCACCATAAAAGGCCAAGAACTCCTGCAACGGAAGCATAGAATCCCTCCTGTCTACCCTCCCATCCCCGCCCCGTCTTTAGTGACAGTCGTAGAGAAGAAGGAGGAGGAGAAGGGGGAAAGGGGCAGGGCTTGCCTGGATCTGGATGAAGGCAGGGGAGCACTGCCACCCCAGTCACCCATCATGCCCTCACCTGTCAGATGATGGCAGGGGAAATTGGGACAGGCTGATGGCTCCCTTAAGTCCAAGGTGTTAGTCAGGAGGAAGAGATAGGGGTGTGGACCTCGGCAGGTCAAAGATTTCTGAGCCCTCCCCTCCCCAGGTCTCTTTCCTCATGTGGTGGTGTTCTCATGGGTCTGAGTGGTAAATGAAGCATCAGTATTGTTCCAGTGGAAGGACCTATATTGGGAGAGAATGACTCTGTCTCCTTCTGTCTCTCTGTCTCTGTCTCTCTCTTTTTCTCACTCTTGCTCTCCTTGTTACACATGCACAGGCACACACATACAATCTCATGCACACAGGGTTATACTCAGCCACATCCACCCACTATGACATTCAGGCATACTCACAAACATATACATGTGCTTGAATCCACAGTTGCACAGTGTTTACTCACAGTCATGCATCTGAGATGTAACACCAATTCTATCGCTAGCCCCCTGGCTAGTGACCAAGTCACAGTCTCTGCCCTCAGTAAAATGATAAGGCTGAAGGTTCAGAAATAAATCTGCAAGGTCTCTTCCAGCTCTAACAGTTTATGAGTCATGCACACCTTCACACAGTCACATTCACATTTGCGCACACAGCGTCACACCATACTGTGTTAGATACATGCATTCGTGTCCATAGACTTTCATATGTACTTGCACATAGAGACAGTCACACACCTATGTCCACATACATACACATGTATTTGCTGAATTTAATAGGATGATGGATCATGGTTTTAGTGCTAAAGGGAACCATAAGAGCCATCTGCTCCAATCTCTTCATTTTACAGGTAGTAGAGAGGTGACTTGCCCAGGGTCACCCAGTAATGCATACATTTCCACTCAAGCTCCCTGTGTTATATCCAATTTCTCACTCCCACTTTTTATGCGCATGCACACACACACACACACACACACACACACTCACCTGCCTGTACACAGTGAGGCACACACAAGGCTTTTGCATCTTGTCCACTGCAGGCTCTCTGCCTGGCTACTGTTATCAAGTCCCTACCCCCAAGGGCTCAGATATTTGGGCTGGGATAAGGTATAAGTCTAAAGTTCCTTTCATGTGAGATTCTTTCTGTTTCCTTCACCCCTTGTTTCTGGCACTGGCCCAGTTTCCTACCTTCTCTCCTGTTGTTCCCCCCATCCTTCCCTTTCTGGGCTTCCCGCCTCCAAGGGGAATGTCTTGCTGGCAAAAAATACTCTGAAAACCATTCTCCTGGCATTTCTAATTAAAGAAGTGGGTGGGCTGAGAAGGAGAGGAGAAGGGCAGGGAGAACCTGCTAGAAAGACAGGGAGGAAGGAACCCAAGCCAAGGACAGAGAGAGGAAGAAAAAGAAACTACAAAAATGGCAAATGAGAACATTTAAAGGCTTCCTGGACGGTGGCACAGGCATACAGAGCAGGGGTCCCTGGCCCTGAGCAGGACAACAGACTAAACTCCATCACAGTAATGAACTCATCCCTAAAGTTCTTCTGCCAGAGGCCAGAAGACCACCTGCAAAGGAGGTTTCAGGAGATTTTGTTCAGGTAAAGGTTGGACTAAATGCTCTCTGTTCTTTTCCAAATACAAAATTTTCTGATCTCAGAGAAGAGAGAGGAAGAAATGTTCTCATGGGGGTGGAGAGGCAAGTTAAGTAGCAACTGGACGAGAAAGAGAACAGCATTTGGTCCCAGGCAATGAAAGCTATGTGGGACTGGGAAACCCAGAGGAAAGTCAGAATTACATAACCTTTGAAGCAAAAAGTTAAGTGGGACCTCAGAGGGCATTCTAGTCCAGCGCCAACATAAGAAGCAATCTTCTCTCTTGTCTCCCTGGAAAGTGATTTTACAGTCTTTGCTTGCACACCTCAATGATGAGAAACTCACTACCTACCCAGGTAGCCCATTCTCCTTTCAGGTAGCTCTAACAGTGGGGAAATCTGAGACTTCTTATTTTTAATAGTTCATGCACAGCTCCATTTTCTACCCTCTAGGATCAAGCAGAATCCCTTTTCCACATAATAATCTTTTGTATACTTGGGAGACAGCAACCATGTCTCCTTCCCACCCAGTCCTCTCCTCTCCTCTCCTCTCCTCTCCTCTCCTCCCTTTTCCCTGACTCTGAGCCCTCTGGACCTATAGAACAACAGTGACCATGCCCTAGAGGACATGATCTACTCAGCATTATCATTTGCACTCCGGGGCTTGAGCTGTCCAGATGGGTGAGTCAGCACAAGCTCATATAACCCACTCTCTCTAGCTTTCCTTAGACCATGCTTCACCCTCCCACCTAGCCACCCACCAGGCCACATTCTTCCTCTTACCCTCCCACCACAAATGTACAGAGAATATTGAGGTCAGGCCTGAAGAGGGTTCATAGAACCACAGAATGCCAACAGCTGGAAGGTAACCCAGTAGCCATGGGGCACAGCCCATACACACAAGGAATTCTATCTCAACCCTCACTCAACAGATAAGGAAACTGAGGCCCAGACTGAGGAAAGGGACTTGTCTAAGACCAAATAAACTAGAACTGGTCCTTAAACTTCTGAGACCACACAGAGGAATATTTGATAATGTTCATAAAGTACCTTAAAGTTATAAAATTTTAGCAGCCCTATCAGTCCTACCACAGGCATTTTCATTCCCATTTTACGGATGAGGGAGCTGATGCTCAGAGAAATTTAGTGACAGGGTCTCACAGATAACAAGTATAAGCTATAGAAGTGAAACCTTAGTGGCCCCTAAAGCAGAATCTAATCCACCTGCCTCTACATCATACTGACTTAGGGCTCAGGATCAAATGAGATAATATTTGTAAAGGGCTTAGCACAGTCCCTGGCACATAGTGTGTACTCGGTAAAAAGCTTGTTCCCTCCCCTCCCTCCTCTAGGGAAAAGAGCAATGGGCAGTGAGAGGGGCTTAATCAGGAAAGGCTTCCTAGAAGCATTGGACTTTGAAGGCTGGACAGCTGCAGTAGGACACTGAGTGCCATTTATAGACCTTGTTCAGCTAGAGGCTCAGGGCTGCATAGCCCCTAAGGGGAATGAATGCTAAATTCAAGGTTTTCTGTATAGTTTATGAACAGGAAAGTACGTAAAAAGCAAAGAAATGGAATACTGACATCAGCCATGGGGAGGCCACAAAAGCAAGGTCTTTTCAGAGCCTTAGAGTGTGGGAACACTTAATCGGTGGCCAATTATCACCCCCAGAGGCCTGCACACATTCCCTCCCCAGAGTCAGCTCCTTCCTAATTCTGATGTTGGGAAAGTGGCCACCAGCTGGGCTCTTGCGGGGGCTGAGCAGGGCGGGGGTGAGGGGCGGGGAGAGCCAAGCAGCCCACCATTATCAAACCTAGATACCATCCTCAAGCTTCTGTGCCCAGTATTTCCTTGAACCCTGACAATTGGGCTTTGTTCTACATGGGGGAGAAGCCTTGACTCTTTTAGCCTGAGTCCATGGGTCTTAGGATCTAAGACCTTTTTCAGCATACTTCTGTCTCCATCAATAAGCAAACCAGAGCATGAAACCAGAGGCTATGCCCTTTCCCCACCCTCGGCCCCCCCGCCCCAGCAACACCGCCACTGAATGAACCGGCAGGATTCAACAATGCTGAAAGGGTAGGCTGGGATTAAATTCGGACCACGAAGCTGATTAGCTCTGATTTTAGGGTGGTTTATTCTAGCTAGCCAGGCCAGGACTGGATAATGAGTGGGAGGGGATGCAGCTCTTTTCTTTTTAAGAACTTCTTTGAGGATGGAGATGTCTAAAAACACTTCGAGCTCTAAGACTCTGTGCTTTCAAACTTCTTCAAGAACAGCTCCCAAGTATGGAGTTTACTGAAGTTTCCAAAGCACTATGCTCCCCAAGGTTCTCTATAATCTGAAATCCTGAGTATATGACTCCAGGATCTATTTGTAAGATTTTATGTTTCTGAGGTTTTTAAAGGCTTTAAAATTCTCATGATTCTGATGAAACTCTCTGATTCCTTAACTCTAGGACTAAGATTTTAGGAATTTATTTTTCTAAGGTCTGAGAGCCTATCATCTAAGAGGCTATGATGCTTGTATTTCTCTCTGGTTGACATGTGATCTGTAGGGAACATAGGATCTAAACATCAGCCTGGGAGAGCTGGAAGATTCTGGATGCAAACCTCTTACTCCTCCTTACCCCAGCCAACATCTCTACTTAGTGTCTTCTTTCAAATGAGCATCCCCTACTCACAGCTCCTATAGATAATCACACTCGAGGGAGTTGTTAGCTAAAGAAGTGACAAATCCTAGAAAAGGGGTTACCTGAGTAGGGACCCACTAGTTAGACTTGAAGGCTCAGTAACTCAGCAGAACTAGGTCAATCAATCAGTTAAAAGCAATACTGGGTGTTCCCATGAATCCAACCATGTGCTCAGCTATGGTGGGGGAGAGGGGAGGGAGAGGAGGGATGTGCACAAGTAAAGGAAACATAAAAGGTGTGGGACTCACAGGCCAACCTGCCCTTGGAAGCTACCAGTCAGGTGTGAGAAATGAAACTTACACCCGGAATACAATGTAAGAACTACAAGATGGATCGGAATACATATCAAAGTGTTTGTATCAGACTAAAAAAGTAATAGGTATCTGGGTAGCCTGAGAAAGTCCCCTCCCTTTCCTGATCCCAGAGTTGGGAAACTACATGACTTATAACATTCCTTCCAGTTCTGAAATTCCATGATTGTAAAATCCTAATTCAATCCTAACTGCCCCGGGACTCGTATGATCCAGGTCACTTTCCTTCTTAGATTCCTCCACTCTAAAATAAGGGTATTGGGTGATATGGGGGAATTTTGTTGTTGAAATGACTGAAGAGAGGTACAGAAAAGAAAAGTCGCAAATAGACAATATCCGATGCCTTAGTGTGAAAGGAGGAAAAGGCAGAGTATGAGAAATTAATGGAAGCTGTTTTTCTACAAAAGACTTTCTCCCAGACAACGGCTGAGGGCAGGATGTTGGCTGGAATTGGCAAATCATATGATAATTGTGGCTGGCCAAGTACTGGCAGAAATCAGGAGTAAAGGCTAGACATCATCAGAAAAAGGAAAGGAAAGCCCAGCACAAAAAATGTCACTTGAGAGTCTCTCTAGCATTAAGCAGATGGTTGACAGTGTGAGTTAACAGGAAGACAGTCAGTCATTCAATCAACAAGCATTCACTAAGTACTGGTTAGGTGCCAGGCACTGTGGTAAGTACTGAGGATAAAAGGAAAGGGGGAAAAAAACCAAGAACAATCAGTACTTGATCTCAAGAAGATCACCATCTAATGGGGAAGATAGCAAGCAAATTGCTTTTAAAAAAGAGGATACAATATGGGCTTAATTGGGTATATTCAGAGATCCGATGTCTGATTTTATCTAATGAATATCTGATTTGATAACAATCTGAGATAATCTCAGAGAGAAGACACTAACATTAAGGAAGACTGGAAAAGGAAGCAGATGAGATTTTAGCTGAGGATTGAAGGAAATCAGAAAAGCCAGGAAGCAGAGATGGGCAGAGAGAGAGTTCTAGGCATGGGGAGAAGGGACTAAGTTCTGGAATGTCAGGAGGAAGAACAGAGATCAGGGTCACTGGAAGTGCACTTAGTGGGGTGGGGAACGTATAAAATGAAAGAAGACTGGAAGAGAAGAAGGGGCCAGATTATGGAGGGTTTTACAAGCCAAAAAGAGGATTTTTTTATTTGATCCTGGAAGTAATAGGGAGACCTATCGATGGAAGAGTGGGGTGACATAGCCAAACACAACCGGCCAATCAATGGATGGCAGAAGGGTTAGACAGCAGGAGATAATTCGAAATTTGAAATTAAAAAAAATGTTTAAAACCAAATAATTTTTTAAAAAGAAATATCAAAGTGAGAGCTAAGTGGATGGTGTACTGGAATGGGAAGAGACAGGGAGAACAACCAGTGGTCTATCACAGGAGTCCAAGCTTGAGATGATGAGGGTCTCCACTATGGTGGTGGCAATGTCAGAGGAAAGAAGGAGACATTTATGAGACATTACCAAGGTGGAAACTGACAGGTCTTGGCAACTGATTGGATATGGAGGGGAAGGATTGGATATGGTCAAGAGAGTGAGGAGTAGAGTTTGGCACCTCGTTGCAAGTTTAGGTGACCAGGAGGATGGTAGTATCCTCAACAGTAATGGGGAAATTGGTGGGGAGAGAGTTCCATTTTAGACATGTTGAGTTTAAAATGTCTATAGGACATCTAGTTTAAGATAAACCATAAGCAATTAGAAAGGCAAGTGATAGGGGACTGAGGATCTCAGTTCTAGCAAGTATGGAGGGAGGGCAAAAAGAACTTTCTAGGAAACCAAGAATGTGCTTTGTGTTTCTACTGGTGCCAAAGTAAAAACTGCTTGTATATAAAGTACTGGTCGATGTCCCTGACAAATAACAGCATCAAAGGGTTAGAAAAGCAGTTTCTCTCCAGGTTATCTGAGAGAATAAAGTACTTCATAAAAGAATGGAAAACCAGATTAGATAAAAGACTGCAAGGCAGAGTGGATTGGAGATTTAGAGTTACAAAGACTTGAAAGGTCGAACCCCTTCGTTTCACCAAAGAAGGTGCTGAAGCAGGTTAAGTGACTTGCCCAGAGACATTTTAGCACCTAAGGCAGAACTTATCTGAGTCTTCCTGACTTGAAGTCCAGTATCCTAACCGTTAGACCACCTGCTTGAATAAAATGCTGAAAGACTTGAGAGTTCTAGGGCTGCCTCAGACATTTACTCGTCAAGTCACTTAATCTCCGTCAACCTCAGTTTCCATGTCTGTCAAAGGGAGATCAATGTAGCACCCACTTCACTGTGAAGACCAAACTAGATAATATGCTGAAAGTTTTGCAAGCTTTAAAACACTGTCTAAATGTGAGTTTTTACAGCTGTCACATAGAGGCAGAAAGACCTGGGCTCAAATCCTGCCTTAGACACTTACTATCTGTAGGACCTTGTGCAAGACTTAACCTCTCTGAATCTCATTCTTCAGCTCCAAAATAAGGGGGACTAGATTCTGACCTGAGATCCTTTCCAGCCCTAAAACTATGATCCCATCATTCTAAGAATAGTATTATATACTAACAATACTTGCTGAGATGACCACTCTGAAAGTGAAGCATAATAATCTGGGGTTAAAAATCAATGAAGTAATATTGTGGTGGGATCACACTAAAGACAAGACAACTTGAGGGCAGGGGCTGTCTTTTTACTTCTTTTTTTGTATTCATGGGGCTTAGCACATAGTAGGTACTTAATAAATATTTATTACAATTGTTGCTGACAGTTGGTGGTACAGGGCTTCATGGATCATAGGATCACATCGGCCAGATATGATGGATGATAGAATGGGCTACTTTAAAAGGTAATGAGTTCCCCATCCCCAAAGGAATCCAAATAGAGATTGGATGACTACCTGTCAAGAGATGGTGAATTTCCACTCAGCTTTAAGCTTCCATGTACTGCTCAGTATTTCCCTTCCCAGTTTAAGCTTCCATATGTCTATGTAAGGTACAGAATCGAGGGCTCTTTATACTTGGTGCAGAGAGAGAATAGCTATGGCTCCAGAGACATTCAGGCTAGAGTTGGCGAGAGAGAGGTGTTAAAGTCTTGTCTCCCCCACTGTTAGTGGATCTGGCCTTTCAGCAGCAGGGGATTGTCTGGGAGGGGGGAAAGTAAAAGTGAGGGTTCTTAAGGTTTGGGGGGGATGCTGCTGCTGAGGAAGGCAGCTGAACTCTCCAGAACAGCAGAGTCTGTAAGGAAGGAAAAAGGATTGGGGTGGGGGGAGGTTGAAGGATTGAAGGGAGGGAGGGAGGAAGGAAGGAGGGTCTGGTGTGGGGGCTGATAGAACAGTGCTGATTGTTCTGTGGGGACAGGCGTCTGTCCTACCAAACAGAAAGGGGAAAAAAAAAGATGAAGGAAATTAATTCAAAGAACATGTTCCAGGCCCCTGATTACAGAGCTCAGGAAAAAGGGGGAGGAAAGGAAAAAAGAGTTGAGAGAGGAGGGAGGGAGGGAGCACTCCATTTCTCAGCTTCTGTCCTAGCTCCTTACCTTATAGCCTCCCCCCAGAAAAACAACTTCAGTCTCAGGACGGAAAGGGACCTCAGGGGTTTTTGGTCTTCTCCAGTCTCCCTGACAGAATGGCTTCCAGTCCCCACTGGAACAAAGTACCAAGGAGCTCACCACAACTCATTGACAGCCCCCTCCCAGAATCTGAATAGTACTGGGTGGTTTGGAATTTGGAAATGTAGGGTGATTTTTCTTTTCTTGCAGAAAGCCTATATCTCCTCTTCAGACCAAAAGTTCCCTGAAGACAAAAACTGTAATCCCCTTCTCCAGACTGAGAGCTCCTTCACTGTCTCACCCTCAGACTAAGGGCTTCTTGAAAGCAGGAACTGTAGCTCCCCTTGGAACCTAGCAGGTGAGTGAGTCCCTTTACTGAGGAGAGTTGGCCAAAGTGTCAAAGGGCCGTGGCTGGACCACCAAAGAGGACTAAGTCAGGAAGCAGTCACCTAGTGAGGTTGACTGGCTGTACATTGTCCTTAGCCCTGAATTCCCTGCCCAGTGGAGCAATAGATGTGACTACAGCAAGAGATTTCCCAAGCAGGGGTACTTAGTCTCTCTGTCTCTACTTTTCTCTCCCCCTCTGTCTCATCTCTCTGTCACTGTTTCTTACTCCCTCAATCTAATTCTCTTTGTCTGTCTCTGTCTCTCTGGATCTTTCTTCCCCACCTTCCCCACCATGACCATGGACAATTCACTTGATTTCTTTGAGACTCAGTATCCTTATCTTAAGGCAGTAACTTGCCTTACATCCTGTGTGTTCATCCTTCGTTGCCGAAGAAGACCAGGCCATCAGAGAAATGATGACATGACTTGCACTTGATTTTGTTTTGAGTGAGGGAGGGCTGTGCAGGTCACCAGCCTCACTTCTCCTCCAGAGCCATCTGAATCTAGTGACCAGATATTCGTCAGGATGACTGGAGATGACCCAGAATGAGGCAATTGGGGTTAAGTGACTTGTCCAAGGTCACACAGCTAGTGAGTGTCAAGTGTCTGAGGTGAGATTTGAACTTAGGTCCTCCTGACTCCTGCACTGGTGCTCTATCCACTGCACCACCTAGCTGCCTCATTCAGTCTTATATAGGGTTTTATTGGAAGTACCTTGCCAACTTATAAGCCCTGTAGAAATGTATATTCCCTTTGCCATTTTGTTAATACCTGTATCTTTGTCTCTCAGTCTGTGTCTCTGTCTCAGTCTCTCTTTAATAGTACTGTAATCTCTAAGCCTCTCTCAACCTCAATCTTCAGCCCTAGCTCTTTGTCTCTTCCCATTTCTCTCCTTTTTCTTTGTCCCTATCTCTGTCTCTGTTTGTTATCTTCCTTCCCACCCTTAGCTGTCATCCATGACTAAGCTTTTGCACTTTAGTTAGAGACAAGGAAGAACTTTTTTTTTTTTTACTATCTAGGGAAACTGAACAGTGTGGGACTAAAGAGTCTCCATTCCTGGGAACTTCAGGAGAAAGGTTAGTGCTAGACCTCAATCTAGCACTTTGAGGTCTTCACAGCGCTCTTGATAATCACCCTGTGAGGTAGGTAGGACATACATCATTAACTTTTTTTTACAGAACACAGTCACCTATCTACTGAACTTAGGAAATGAGTTTGAAACCTGGGTCTTTTGATTCCAAGTCCAGCATTCATTTCAAATCACCTGATGCCTCTCTCATATCCACCTATACCCAGATACTCATTCATGGGAAGGTAGGTGATGTGCTTCTGCTGATCCACCCTCCTTCCTCCCACCATTCCTCCCCAGAAGGGGGATTGATGAGTCAGCCCATGATTAGCTCCCTTCTGGTCCCAGCAGAATGACTGTTTAGCATTTCTCTCCATCCATTTAGGGGAAGCATGTCAGCTTTGGCTGCAAGCCAACCCATCCAAGCAGGGCAGGTTGGATGGAGAGAGAAACCCAAGTAGGGAGACTCTGCTGAAGGAGAGATCAGAGCCTTGCCACTGAGCAATATGGAGGACAGCAGCTGGGTGAGGATTGCTCTGATTGGAGGGGTGTGGAGGAGAGGTGGGGAGGGAGAAGGGATCAGGAACAAAAGTACAGCTCTTTTGTCTGGACACAGAGATTAAGAAGTCAATTAGACAAATCCATTTCAATCTACAGTTCCTAAGTTTAGCTTTATGCCCAGTTCTGTGCTCTACTCAGAGTAGGACACAGGGAGGGAAAAGACATGACATGGCAGAAACAACAATGGATTTAGAGCTTTGATGCAAATCCTGGCTTGACCCTTGCTTAATAAGACCCAGTCTACATCTCTGAGTCTCAATTTCTTCATCTATAAAATGGAAGAGTTGGAATAAATGCTCCCAATAGATCCTTCTGGCTCTGTCATTTCATGATTTCACAGCCTCAGCTGCTGCCCCTCAAGGTTTCACTGTCTAATGGCGGGGGGGGGGGGGGGCGAGAAAGTTTTGTAAGATAAGATATATATGAAGATCTCTGCACTTCAGGGCAGATCAAGGCTACTTGTATATTTGTCTTAACCTCCCACTAAAGGTCAATTGTAGGAGGTCAATGACTTAATCTCCTTCCATTCATTCAATGAACATTTATTAAGCACCAGCTGTATATAAGCTGCTTTTTCATCTCAGTTTTCTCTTTAACACTGAGCACAGGGTAAGCAGTGGGGTTAGAGGAGAGAGTCATTGCTTCAAGTTTGGTGGAGTATTGAAGAGAAAGCCTTCTGTAAGAGATGGCATTTAAGCTAAGCCTTGAAGGATAATGAGTAGGAGATCCGGCATTTACCTTGTCAGCCAGTCAGGCAGCCAGTCAGTCAGTAGCCATTCAACAGCTACTTTCTAAGCCTTATTATGTTCAGTGCCTATGTGCTTAGTCCTGAAGGGACAACTGGGGAGGAAGTGACTTACACATAGTAGGTGCTTTATAAATGCACATATTAAGTGAATAGAAGGTGGTCATCCTTGAGCTTTTGGACTTGACACTTTAGTAGGGGATTGAGACACATATTCTTAGACAAGAATGCCAAGTCAAATGACTCTACAAACCAAGTGTGATAGTCATTAAGAGAAAAAGTGCAGAGGAGGAACAATCCCTTCTGGCTGGGGGTGGGTGCAGTTTTCTGGAGGAATCTAGTGGGTACAGTGGATAAAATGCTGGGCTTGGAGTAGAGAAGACCTGTTTTCAAATCCTGCCTAAACATCCTAAGGAAGCCCTCAGTCTCCATATCCTCATCCATAAAACAAGCATCATAGTAGTGCCTCCCAGGCCCCCCCACCCCGTGTTATGAGGGTTAAATGAGGTCAGACGTAGACACATATATGTATATATACATATATCATCTCATTTGCTACATTAGTGTTTTGCAAATCTTAAAGCACTATATAAATGTTAGTTATTATTGCTAGGATAAGGCACCTTAGGGGTCAGATAGGTAGAGATGGGGTGAACATGAAGGAGGGCATTTCAGGCAAAAAATATCTAAAAGGAGATAAGAAAAAGCCACAGAATCAGAAAATCATAGGGTGGGTTCTGAGCCCCACAAGTTGTTAGACATGAGTGAAATTTGTGTAAGGGGGGAGTGAGAGATAAAATTGGAAAGGTAGGGAGGGGGTTGCACTGTGGAGGCCCTTGAATGCCAACATAAGAAATGGTGACCTTATCCTATAGGATATAAGGAGGACTGAGATTCGAACTAACAAAAAAAGTCAGATGGCTGGGATATTGATGAACCCATAAATCACAAGGACCAGTTGAAAGAACTTGTAATGAGAATGACAGACATTCCAGATAAAGCAGTTCTGAACTTCCTGATACTCAGGGCTGCCCTAGAATAGAATGAGCTCAAGGTCTCCTGATCCATATTTATATGGCACTTTTACATATAATGTTTGATGGGATCTTCAGAACAGTTCTGGGAGGTAGGCTGTGAAAATATTATTAACCTCATTTTACAGATGGTAAAACTGAGGTTCAGAGACGCTGTCACTGGCCTAAAGTTGTATTATATGTGATAAAGAAGGAACGAAAGGAGATTGTTAAGTGTCCCACCCACATTTTGTGCCTCCCAGGCCTGGTTCCTAAAACAAGTGGGAATAATGGAGAGGGGACTGCTTTAGGAAATCCCTGTCAAGGGTGTCTGTGGCAGCTTTTCTGTTTGCTGAAGGAGGATGAACTGATAGCTAACAGGAGCTAATTGCTGCTAATTGCTCACACCCCCAACATCAGAGCACAGACTGCATTTGGTTGTGGGGGGAAGAAAAGAACTCATTGGAAGACAGGTGCTTGAGTTCAAATCTGGTCTCTGCCAATATACTAGCTGTGTTACTTAAATTCCACTGCAAAATGGAAAAATGATAATAGATGATCTCTAAGGCCCTCCTAGCTTTAAATCCCTGGGATGCTAGATAGTGGTAAGGGTGCCCAGAACAACCCCAGGTATGAATTCTAAAGTTGATGAATGCAAACTCATTTGGAAAGTCCTGGCCTTCTTGTCTGAACTGAAGCCTACCAGTACAGCTAAACCCACCCAGGGAAGAATTAGCTTTGTTTTTAAAAGAGAAAACAGAAGGGAAATTCTCCAATCTGCAAATTTTTCTTCCCTGCCTTTACAGTTTCCAATCCTCAGAGCCAAAAGGGGCCTCAGAGACCATCTAACACAGCGGTGGAGAACCTGTGGCCTTGAGGCCACACGTGGACTTCTAGGTCCTCAAGGGGAGTCCTTGGAACAAATGTTGTCGTTGTATTTTATAAAGCAGCAATGATCATAGTAGTTAACTACAATAATCAGTATTATATTATAATTATAATACAATTCCTTAATAAAAGAATTTGGTCTGGAAAACTTAGACCCTGGCAAAAGGCTGCACCTGAGGACCTAGACGTCCACATGTGACCGAAGCTCCTCCCTTGACTTCTGTTTTGTAAGATAAAGTGAGAAAACAGAAGCACCCAGAGGAGAAAGCTAATAATGTTGGCAAAGGGCTTTCCATGTCAACTCGTTGGATCCCCCCAAAACCCTCTGAGGCAGGTACAGTTACCATCCCCATTTTATAGATGAGGATTCTGAGACTGAGAAAGGACTGACTTATCAAGGGTTACATGACTAATGGGAGTCTGAGGCAGGATTCAAACTCACTTCCTCCTGACCCCAAGTCTAGCACTCTATCTGACAATCGATCTAGCTGCCTACTTAAAGGGGCTAGCTCAGTCAGAGGCAGAGTTGGGACTAGAATCTGGGATGGAAAATAGTGTAAGATAAACCTGGAACCTCAGGCTACCACCAGGACATGAAGGCTATGGAAAATTAGAGGAGTTTTAGCCCATTAGTTTGGAAGGTCCTTGAGGGGAGGGACTCTCTTTTGCCTCCTTTTGTAGTCCCAGTACATCACAGTGCCGGCACAGAGTAAGAACTTAATATATTGAATGATTGATTGATCGGTTGCACGTAATCCTGCAGGAGTCTCACCAGTTTGGACCCAATCAGAGATATTTGAGAGGTTCATAAAATCATCTGTTTCAAACTGGAAGGGACCTTAGAAGTCATCTGGTTCAACTCCTTATTTATAGATGAGGAAAGTGAGGCAGGGAGAGGGAAAGGACTATACATCCATCATCATACAGTTACTTTAAGTGGCAGGGCAGGCACTTAACCCCAGTGTTTCTTCCTTTGTAACAGATTATATGCCCATGAACAACATGGCTACCTTCTTAAGGCTCTCTAGAGGGGCAGGTTTCAGACCTTCTCTGAATCCTTTGGTCCAAAATATGATTAAGTCCTTCCTCTCATGGTAATATTTTTAAAAGGACTTTTTATTTTTTATAAAATGAGGACTTTTCCATCTCTAATATTTTATTTTCTGTGTTCCAAGGTCCCTCTATCTCTAATATTGTATGTTCCATGTTTTAATATCACTTCTAGCTCTGAATTTTGATGTTGTGAAACTCTAACATTCTATTTGTCCTCAGGTCCTTTCCAGATATATTAATAATAACATTTAGGTTGTGTGGTCTCATGCACTATGTTACATTTTAAAGTTTCTTCCAGTTACTCTAGTCCATGTTCTATACTGTATGTTCCAAAGTCTTCTCCATCTCTAACATTTAACATTCTATAATTTTGTTACTCTGTTTATCCCAGAATTTTCTGACCCCCAGCAAAGTCATTAGGGCAGATTACCAGTCCTAGGTTCATGGAAAGCCATGGACCTGGGATTGTTTTTCCATGCTCTGTGGGATTAAATTACTGCCATAATTCACGAGTTTAGTGAATTCCACTCTTGAAATTGTAACCTTAACCCCCATATCTTTTCCCTGTTCTCAGTCTTAGCAAACAAGTATCAATCCTACCCTCTCCAGCTAAGCATCTCCAGAGTCTCATGAGATCTTTTCTTCCTTGCCAGAGGAACGATCAAACCCAGACTATCCAGGAGTCAGGCCAGTGAAGATGGAGATGAAGACCCAGGGTCCAGCTGTGTCCTGCTCATAAACTATGTCTTCCTAAGAGACAACTTCACTGGCCATTTCCCAGAAAGAAGCATCTCTAACTCAACAGAGACCACTCCAGCCAACCACATCAAAAGAGGATTGGATAATTGGATATGGTAATGATAATGGGGATGAGGAAGACTCTAATGATTGAGAAGTCATGGAGTTACTGAAAAGGTGCTAGACTTGGGGTGAAATAAAGGCCTAGGGATGACTCTTGCCTCTAACACTGGCTAATTATGTCACTATGTTGGAGTGACTTAAATGCCCCAAGCATCAGTTTCCTCTCTAACACTATTCATAGCTACCTCGCGGGGCTATTGTGGGGATTAAATGAGATAAGGTATGTAAAGTGCTTAGCAAATGGTTCAAGCATGTAAATATCAGATATTACTATGGTTGTGATAGTAAATGTTGATATTGACAGTGATGGTGATATTGGTAAGTGATATTAATATTGATGCTTGGCATGGTAAGAGTAGTATCTGCACCAAGAGTGATGACACTGGTGGTAACAGCTATATCAGTGTGGACAGTGATAGGGATGCTGATGCTGATGGTGGTAGTGATGGAGACAGTGATGGTGGTAATAGTGAGACCAACATTTTGGTGACAGTGGTGATGGTGGTAGTTGTAATGTGGTGGTGTTGAGGATGTTAGTAACAGTGATGATGGTGACTGATGGTGATGAGAACCTTCAGGGCCCTTTTCTAAGGGATCAGCAGAGTTCTAAATCCTTGGACACTTCCCCAAGGCCTCTGTCATTTCCTTCAATATCCCCTCACCCTGGTCCTGAATAGCCTGCTCCTGTGGGTGACTTAGAATCTCCTGTGACCCCATGCATTTGACCTTTAAAAGGAAGGGCCCCATCCCTCAT
Source organism: Potorous gilbertii (assembly GCA_028658325.1). Taxonomy (NCBI): domain Eukaryota; kingdom Metazoa; phylum Chordata; class Mammalia; order Diprotodontia; family Potoroidae; genus Potorous; species Potorous gilbertii. The sequence continues at coordinate 176,078,846 of CM053773.1, forward strand.
CTCTCTCCCTGAGAATTCCATGATTAGTAAATGGCAGGGAACCCCAGCGAGGTTTCTCTGGGGGTGGAAACAGCATCAGCTCCCTCTTTGGGGGCTGAGGACCAGTTAGCTCCCCGTATCTCCCAGGCTTATTCCATCTGTCTCACTGTGCAGTGCCAGGCAGGAATTCTGGCTCTACAGATACATTTCTTGGGTGGGAATGGGTCAGGGGACAGGCTCAGAGCTGACAGGTTCAGTTCCCAACTCTGTTCTAGATGCCAGTGAATATTCTAGATAGTCCCACCCTGTTCTACATTCCCATGAAAATTCTGAGACAGCTTCCCTTATTCCATGTCTTGGCCCACCCAACCCTCTCCACTTGGCCCTATTTTGATTGTATTTTAAAATAATTTCTAACACTCACTCCAGTGTGTGACTATGCCATGGTTACCAGGGCGCTTTCTCCATAAAAGGAGAAGGACTCAGAATAGTATCAGCAGTGACGTTTCCTCAGGCACTGATGCTGCTCTGGGGATATCCAATGAGGGGGGCCCGGAACGAGCCGAGGGCACCTTGAGGACAGACAGGACTATCCCTTGGTGCTGGGGTCCCATCCCTGGTGATCTCCCTCCTATGACAGGCAGTGCCTCAGGAATCTGATCTCCCCCACCCTCAATCCTTCCATGAATTAGAAGGGAAGGCAGAGGAAAGCAAGGGAGCCAAAATCGCTGCCTGCATTCATTTCCTTTCCACCTCAGGGTCTGAATTTCCTTCTCACTCCATTTCTATGCAAATCATAAAGATCCTCCAAGGCTCATCTTCTGATCTACCCCCTCAAAAGACCAGGGGGATTCAGGGTTTCATAAAAGAAAGTCATTTCCGTCTGGGGTGGGGTGGGGATCAGGGAGAACTATATGAAGGAGGTGGCACTGAATCTGGGCATTGAAAGAAGGATGAGTTTTCCTGTCTTAACATCTGCAAGTCACTGTTACATGGTATGTACGTATGTATATCTAATATACACATATATGTATATTCTATATGTATACAAGGAGCTTCAAAAGTCAGCACAGTTTTAAGCTATGAAAGCATAAAAGTTACAAGCTATTAAAGCAATACATTATATATAGTTTTTCTCCCCTCCACTCCTCTCTACACACAATACAACGTAAGTCCCTTAAAGCGGCTGTTTTTTGGTACATATAACTCTTGCACTTAGCCCAGCTTAATTTAAAAATAGTAGTTATTCCCTAAATCATTGGCAATCTAGAAAGTGATTTAGAATAGCATAACTGACTAAAATATCGACTCTATGCTTTGATGCAAAGATCCTGCTGCTAGACATATGTCCTAAGGAAGTCATTAATAGGAAGAAAAGTCTCACATGCTACCCAACGACCATAGTGGCACTTTTTTGTGGGGGTTAAGAGTTGTAAGCACAATAGATAATTATCTATTATCCTTTGAATAATGGCTTAACAAACCATGGTACCTGAGTGTAACAGAATATAATTGAGCCTTAAGAAATGAATATCTCTCCCCCCAAAAAAGAGAGAAGCACAGCAAGACATGTGAATTGATGCAGTGACAGAAGCAGAACCAGGAAAACAGGATGTAAACTCAATGATTGCAACAATGCAAATGAAAAGAACAGAAAAAAATTAAACTGAACAAGCATGTTCCCAAAGCAGAAAGGAGAAATGTACCTTCCAATAACCTTTACAGAGAGAGCAGGTCATGAAGATGGAACATTGTATAGATAGTATATACCTCACATGGTTAGCGTGTTGTTTCTCCATCTCTCCCTGTCTGTCTTTTCTCTCCATCTTTGTCTTTTTGTCTTTCTCTGTCTCTGTCTCTCTGTCTTTCTGTCTGTGTGTGTCTTTCTGTGCTTCTATCTTTCTGTCTGTTTGCTGCCTGTCTCTCTCTCTCTCTGTTTTTTATTTTTGTTACAGGACATGGGATCTCTGGGGAAGGGAGGAAGAACATATTTGGAAATGAAGGTGAGGTAAAAACAAAAGATACCAATAAAATGTAAATAACAAAATAAATGTGTGTTGGATTTAACTGAAATTAAATGTCAAGAGACAGAGACTGGAGGCAGGGGGAGGACATATTCCAAGCATAAGGAACAGAGGGAGCCAGGGGAGGGAGTCAGGAAAACAGAAGGAAAAACAATTCAGAGAACAGAAAGCCAACTGGTTTGGATAGACTGGAGAGTACCTAAGGTGGGGGTAGTGTGAGACAGAATTTGAAAGGTAAGTTGTATCACAGTTATCTGTGTACTCCAACGCACCTTCCTTCTCACCCAAATTAGACTATATGATATTCACAAACAGGGTATATATCAGATCTCTATATCCCCAGCATCTAGCACAGCTATAATATAGCTAGCATTTTCTATAGCGCCTATTATGCACCAGGTGCTTTACAAATATTATCTCATGTGATCTTTCCAACAATCACTGAAAGGTGGTTGCTACTATTATCCCCCTTTTCCAGTTGAGGAAACTGAGGCAGACAGATTGTGACTTGGCCAGGGTCATGCAAATATTACTCACTCAGTCTCAGTTTCCTCATCTGAAAAATTGGGATGAAAATATAGCACCAACATCCCAGGGGTTGTTGGGAGGATTGAATGAAATAATTGTAAAGTACTTAGGTTATACTAATACTACTATATACATGGGAGCTATCACTGTCGTCTGAGGTTAGATTTGAACGCAGGTCTCTCTCGACTCCAAGCACAGCCCTCAGGCCACTACACCACTTAGCTGCTTCTAAGGCATAGTTCACCACAATACTAATGATGACTCAGATTTCTGGTGGACTTGAAACTCTACCAACCATTTCTCTCCACAACAACCCTTAGGGTGAACATGCAAATTATCCCCATTTTACAGCTGAGACTACTAAGGCTCAGAGACATCAAGGGACTTATTCAAGGTCACACAGCTAATGGAGATTAGAATACAAGTGTCCCTACAGCCCTCTTTCCACTCCACCATTATAAACACATACTTGGTATTGCTTGCATCAGATGAGAAGAGGTTTGCCAGAAAGAGGGAGGCATTGATCGCTACAGGAGTTTGGCAGAGAAAGGATATGAGCAGAAATACATAGAGTAAATGATGCTGAAGGTGTGTGAAGCCGAGACCGGAGGCAGGGGAGATGGATCAGAAGAGTGTTACAATAGTCTAAGTTTGAATCCAGGCTATTCTATTTACAGCATGTGTGACTTTGGACAAGTCATTTAACCACATGGTGCCTCAGTTTCCTCAAGATCAGGTAGCTATATTGTGCGGTAAGTAGGTAGAGCAGAGCCTGGAGAGAGAAGACCTCAGGTCAAATCTCTCTTCATTTGCTATCTATGTGATACTGGGCAAGTCACATGAACTCTTTCAGCCTTAGTTTCTTCCTTTATAACTTGGGAGTTCAACTCAGTGACCTCTAAGGTCCCTCCTACTTTTCAGTCAACAATCCTATTAAATGATTGGGGGGTGAGGGGAGTTGCTTCTTGTAGCTCTACCTCTCTGCCTCTTTCATCCATCCAATTCTCTAATTCCAACCACCGAGGGGTGGTTTTCACTGGGGCTACTTGAATCTAACATGGTCTGTTCTCTCTACTCTCATCTGTTCTCTCTGGGGGAGCTGGCATCTGAAAGCAGCAGTGAAGAGGGGGAGGAAGTGAGGGTCCTGAGTAATCCTCCTGCTGGCTCATCACCCCCTGAATCACCAGCAATAGCAGTGTGGGTACAGCCTCTCTCCTCTTGGTGGGAGGTCTAGGGAAAGGCATGGGAGGGATTACTTCTCAACTCACTGTGTTCTTTCTTTTATATAATAGGTCTCATTTCCGTATCATCTAAAGGTTTATTAAATGCTTTCTTCATCAACAGCCCATTAGGTAGTTAGTGAAAGTAGGTGAGAATTACTGTGTTTAGAAATGGAAGGGACTTTAAGATCACCTGGTCCAAACTCGTCATCTTACAGATGGGGAAAATGAGGTCCAGAGATGACAAGCGGCTTGTCCTAGGTAACATAGGAAATAAGTAACAGACAGGGGATTGGAAACCAAATCCTTCGTCCTTTCTACTACAACACACTGTTTCTTGAGACAGCAAAGAGGGAATATGGCATAGTGAAAAAATTACTGGATCTGGATTTGGGAGACCTGGGTTCAAAATCTCCTTAGATACTTACTGCCTTAGTGACAATGGGAAGGTTGTTTCACTGAAACTCAGTTTTCATATCTGTAAAATGGAGGCAATCACTTCTGTACTACTTACCACACAGGGGTGTTGTGAAGAAAGCTCTTTGCAAACCTGGAATACTATGACTATTAATAATAGCAAGTATTTATATAGCAGTTTTAGGTTTGCAAAGCACTTTAGTAACATTATCTCATGATATCCTTATAACAAGGTTTTACAGATAAGGAAACTGAGGCAAACAGGCTTAAGAGACTTGCCCAGGGTCACACAGCTAGTAAGTGTCTGAGGCCAGGTTTGAACTCAGGTCTTCTTGATCCCAAACACCATATTCTATCCCGAGACACCTGGCTACCTCTGTTTAGTCCCTTGAAGCACTATAAAAATGAAAGCTGTAATTATTAAAGAGGAAAGGGGAAAAATACCATTCGAAGTCTGACCATGGCAAAGTAAGATTTGACAATATCATTGTAACTATCATTATTGTTCCTCATTTGGCAGGTATTTTTTTAAGTGCCTACCACATGCAAGTCACTATGCTGGATTCTAGGGATACTAAGACAAAACGAAAGCTAGGTGACGCCATAGTGCACAGAGTGCTGGACTTGGAATCAGGAAGACTCATCTTCCTGAGTTCAAATCTAGCCTCTGACACTTATCAGCTGTGTGACCCTGGACAAGTCACTGAAGCCTGTTTGCCTCAGTTTCCTCATCTGTAAAATGAGCTGGAAAGGAGATAGCAAAATATTCCAGTATCTTTGCCAAGAAATCTCCAAATAGGATCACAAAGAATCAGATATGACTGAAGTAATAAAACAACAGTCAAATACAACAACCCACCCAAATCTGCATCTGGTCTATCGACATATTTGAGTCACCTTGCTCCAGGAACAGGAATAGCTGTATCTTGGCTGAGCTTCCAACCAAATGGTTCTGCATGGATATTTAGAAGAATCCCCATTTAACAGATGGGGAAATTGAGGCACATAAACTAATAATAAGGAGAGAGAATGGAACTGTGATTTCATTCATAAAGGAAACTCCCTCAACCCAAACATGTTGATGCCTTCTCTGCAGTTTACAAACTTAAAGTTACCTAGAGAACTCAAAGGTGGGACTTGAATCTATAATACCTCTTAATGATAATATTGATAGCTCACAATTTTTTAATGTTCTAAGGTTTGTAAAGTGCTATATTTTAAATATCTAATACAATATCCACAACAATCCTGTGAAATGGATAGTGTTATTAAGACCATTTTATAGATGAGGAAATTGAGTCTTCAATAGGTTATATGGCTTGCCCAGGGTCCCAAAGCTAGTAAGTGCCTGAGGGAGGATTCAGACTTCTTCATGACTTTAAATTTGGTTCCCTATTCATTTATTCATTTTTATGTAAATGAATATATATTTAGATAGGTAGATAGATAGATGATAGATAGATAGATAGAGCAATTATACTCTGTTAGGAACAGAAGCTACAGAGACAAAATAAAGTGAACCTACCCTCACGTATTTTATGTTCTATTGGGGAGGGGGAGGGAGATAACAAATGCCTAGGAAATTAACTATAAAATATAAAGTCTTTTGGGAATGGGGGGCAATTGCACCTTGGGAGTTCAGGACAGGTTCCCTCTGGCAGATGAGCTAAGCTGTGAAGGAGGCAACAGTGAAGAGACAATGCATTCCAAACATGGGCAAGAATTTGTCCAAAGTCATGGAGACAAGGAATGGATTGATTGTCACTTAATGGGAACAGCAAATATGCCAATTTTGTTGGAATGTAAAGTGAATGAAAGAGAGTAATGTGTGACAGTCTGAAAAGGTAGACTGGAAGCAGATTGTAAAGAACTTTAAAAGCCAAGCTAAAGAAACAAACAAACCAATAAAAAACCAAGCAAAGAGGCAAGAGATGGACACTGGAGCTTATCGATGAGGGAAGGGACACCACAGATCCATGCTTCTGGTATAACAGGGTTACATGGAAAATGGAAGTCAGTGCTGAGTTGTCTGAATCGTACAGAACATTTAGGAAACCATAGAAATGTCCCAGGCTAGTGGTGATAAGGATCTGAATGGGAAATGGCAATGGTATAAGTGAGGAGAAGGGACAGATGCATAATTTCTTTTGGCTATGGAACTGACAAGTATTGGCAACTGATTGGATATGAGTATAATGAAAGAGAATTGTGTATAATCCACCCCTTCCAGCAAGTTGCAAACATAAATGAATAGTGATCTTCACAGACAGGAAAACTGGAAGAGGGTCAGGTTTGCGGAGAAAGATGAAGTTTGTTTTGGACATGTTCAGTTGGCGATGTTTATGAACATCCAGTTCAAACTATCTACTAGATGGTTGGCTATGTGGGTCTGGGGATATATAGACCTTTAGGGAGACGCCTGCATACAGGTGAAAATGAATCATAGGAGCTGATAAGTTCACGAATATTTCTATTCTATGTGTACTCACAGAGAGTAAGTGACTTACCTAGGATCATTCAATTAGTAAGCATCAGAGCCAAGACTTGAACTGACTTGCTGACCCCAAGTATAGCTTGCATTCCATCATACTCCTCTATTTTATGACTTAGGACTCAGGGATCATGTGCTAAGCCTAGACCTAAGATCAAAGTAGAGGAAGGTCTCAATATTCATAGTAGCACGTTAGATCTGGGAGAAAACTCAGAGACCTCCATTGAGTCTTACTTGAATCTGATTCAGAATCCTCTCTGCAACACCTCCACAAAGGGCCATCCAGGTCCTCCTTCTTTGAATGAAGACCTCCATTGATGAGGAGTTCATCACCTCCAGAGGCAGCCAATCCCAGAGTCCAAAAGCTATAATTGTTAATAGACTTGTCCTTATATCCATATATATAAAATGTATTATTTCTTCAGTATCCCCCATTATTCCTAGTTGTGTCTCTTAAAGCCAAATAACAGTAAGTTAAATCTCTTTTTGATGTGACAGCCCTTTAGATATTTGAAGACAGCAATCATGTCCCTACCCCCTTTCTAGAACATCTCCCTTCCCCTCCCAATTGAAATGTCCCCAGTTTTTTCAACCAATTCTCATATTTTGTTGTCCCCAGTACACTTAGCATCCTGACTCCCTTCCCAGATAGTTACCAACCTGTTAATGTGAAAATTAAAATATGGTATACCCCAAACTGAACATAACACTCCAGATTGGCCTGATGAAAGCACAGGATTATAGGATGCTGCGTACTTTCTGTGCTAAGCTTCCTCCTCCATGTAGCCCAAGAATTCATTGGCTTTTTTGGATATCAAATCATCCTTTTGCCTTTATTTTGCATTTGTAACTAATCACTAATTACAGTTAAATACTAACAATAGTGATGATCACTGCTAGCATGTGCTTTAAGGCTTTTAAAGTTTTAAAACTTTACAAAATGTTTCATTCAGTTTTTACAACAATCCTGGGAAGTAGGGGTCTATTATTGCTACCATTTTATAATTGAAAAACTGAGGCAGAGAGAGGGTGACCTGCCCAGAGTCATCCAGCTATTAAGTATCTGAGGCTGGATTAAATTCAGATCTTCCTAATACCAGGTCCAGAGTTCTATCCACTGCTCCATGTAATTCCATCTTTAGGGCCCACCATATTTGGAGGTTAAGGTGACTAGATGGCATGTTGGATAGAGTGCCAGGCCTGAAGTCAGGAAGATGCATCTTCCTTAGTTCAAATCTGACCTCAGATATTTACTAATTGTGTAGCCCTGGACAAATCACTTAAACCTGTTTGCCTCAGTTTCCTCATCTTTAAAATGAGCTAGAGAAGGAAATGGCAAATCATTCTATTATCTTTGCCAAGAAAACCCCAAATGGCATCATAGTCAGACTCAACTGAAACGACCGAACAACAACGTATTTGTAGGTATACTAGCTACCTATCCATTGGATGGGATATAGGGATCTTCCCCATTTGCAAAATATTTCCACCTACCCTAACCGCCTTGGACCTGGTGCTCCCAGTTTCATCATTAGTGTTTTGATTCTTGGGCTTTTGAATGAATCCTTCCAATCCTTCTAAAATTGGTAGGTAGGGAATATGCAAGAACACATTCATGCACTTCTCAATTACTGACACCTAAGCAGGAATTAAGTTTGCCTTATCCCTTTCTTCCACAGTAACACTAAGCAAGTCTGAGATGGCACTAGAGAATTTAGGTTATAATGGACATACAGGCATAATTTATAGATAGATAGGACACTAGGAAAGAAAGTAGAGTCTTAGGTGAGGAAGTTTATGTTGGACACAAACTTCACCTTCACCATTTTCCCATAGTAGTCTTACATACATTTCCAACCTTTCTTATGTTATTTTAAACAATTGGGGGGCACTGCTGAGCATTTACTTGATCTTGTTGCATAATAAGGAAGAAATACGGTCAACCCAGTACTTGCCAGTGGTTATGTTTTCTACTCAACATCAGTGGGTACTTGCAGGTACTTTCATGAAGGACTTTCATTTATTAAATTATTGATAGAGAAGAAGAAAGAGTCTGTCACCAGTTAAAATAGTGATTGGTGCTTTTAGTTAAAAAGTCTACATCATTCATTATGATCCTCCGTTCTATATTCCACATTAACTGTCACGGCAATTCCAAAGCAATCAGTATATAAATTCTGGTGCAGAATCTGAAATAGCATCTAAACTGTAAGGGTTTTTTGGTTTGTTTATTTGTTTATTTTTACCTATATTCTTACCAGCTTTTAGAGAATTGATTTCCCTAGCCACTTAAATTTTTGCAGGTGGCAATATTAAAAAATCTAGTTAGCATGAGATTTTGGTGTTATGGGATTTATCCAATATGATTTCTTATGACATATTATTTTCTTTTCCAGACATTTTATGCTCAAGACAAACTAGATTATTTATTGTGTGTATTATTATGCACTGGAGCCTACAGAAAGTTACGTTGCACCCCAAGAATTAAACACTAATGGGTGGAATTTCTATTACAAAGACAGGCCAAGAGAGAGAGAAAAAAAGATTTTAGAGAGAGGATATTTCATTAGATTCTGTTACATGGAGGATAAACAATTTGCTTCTAGTGAATTTTTCCATCTCTGTGCTTATGCTAACTTGGGTCCTATTCCTGGAATGCCCTCCCTCTTCTTTTCCTCCTAAATTCCTACCCACCTGCTAAGGCCCAGCTGAAACGTCACTTTCTCCAGGAAGCCTTCCCTGGTCTTCCTGGACACCAATAATCCCACCAGACCTTACACAGTACTTTATTTTCTCTTTAATGAATATATCATATTGAGAGGCAGCTAAACAGTGCATTAGATTGTATACTGTACTTGGAGGCAGGAAAGATTGAATTTAAACACTGTCTCAGATACTGTGTGACCACAAGCAGGTCACTTAATCTTTGTCTGGCCCAGTCTGCAAAATAAAGATGACTATAACATTTATATCACTGTTATTGGAAGGAATAAATGAGATAATATTTAAATGGACAGCACTGTGAAAACAGCCTTGGACCTGGCATGAGAAAGACTTGAGTTGAAATTTGGCCGCAAATTCTTAATAGCTGAGTAATCCTAGAATCTTCATGATGTAACCCTAGTCATTTTTTGTCTCAGCTCTCACCTACCCCTTAGTTACTGAATGGGCCTGGCCTCAGACAAACGGAGACCTGGGAAAGAACTAGGTTTAGAAGGGCCAATGCCACCCACTCCATCCTGGGCCATCGCCAATCCTCTTGACCTTTGCTTGCCACTCGACTCTGATGACTCTGGAGGACAAAGTGAAACTGATAACTTTGTGCAACTCTGCCTTACTTATATCCAATTCATTTCCAAATCAAGACATCATCCTCCTAATGTCACTGGTCAATGAAATACAAATAGCACCACAAGTCACAACCTCTGCCTCAGTTTTTTGAAACTCCCAAGGTTGTTGTCAGGATAAATAAGGTGTTTACAAAAATATTTTGAAAAATTTAAAGTGCTATATAAACGCTAGCTATTATAGCTATTATTAAAGCTCTTTGCAAACCTTAAAATGCTTCATAAATATTAGCTATTATTCTTTTCAAATTATTGTGGATCACAGATTTTGAACATGTGACATCCCCAAACTATACTATTCCATGATGTCAATTACCGTGTCTTATCTAACTTTATATTTCTCCAGAGACCACAGTTGCAAGTGCTTACTAAATTAGCGTTATTGGTTTCTCCAGGTTCTTGGTTAAATACATCAATCAGTCAAGCAATTAACAAGCATTTATTACTATGTGGTAGGCACTGTGCTAAGGTCTGGTCATACAAAGAAAGGCCAAAATAGCCTGTGAGGTTACATATAGAGTAGATTCAAGATATCCTTAGAGGAGAAGGCACTTGCAGATAAAAGGATATGGAAAGACCTACAGAAGAAAGCATTTGAATTGAGTCTTGATAGAGGCCAGAGAAAGTGAGAGGTGGAGGTAGGAAGGCATGGGGAACAGTGAGGACAAAGGTGTGGGAATGGGGCAGAGCAAACAGGCCAGTGTATTGAGATGATAGGGTGCTTGGATAAGAAGACTGGACAGGTAGGAGGCAGCCAGGTTGTAAAGACTTTGAAATGCCAAACTGTGGATTTTATATTTGATTCGGGAGGTAACAGAGGGCCATAGCAATTTATTGAGTAATGGGGTGAAATGGTCAGATTTCTGTTTTAAGAAAATGACTGGCTGCTGAGGAGGGGATATTACTAGTGCTAGGGTTCGTTCTGTTGCCAGTATGAGGGATCAGACTTTGGTCACTGTTAAGACTCAGTATATATATCTTTGAAAGACTTACTGATCAACACAATGACCAAAGGACTCATGACGAAACATGCTATCTACCTCCAGATAGAGAGCTGATGGACTGAGAGAACTGAAGCATATTTTCTTTTCTCTTCTTCTTTTTTTGTTTGGTGGGTGGGGAGAGGAAGGTTGAAGGGATGAAGAAGGGAGAGCATGGCTAATGTGGGAATTTGTTTTGCATGACTATACATGTTTGTAATGGATTTTGTTTTTCTTGCCTTCTCAGTGGGTGGGGGAGGGAAAATTGGGAAGGAGAAAATTCCAAACCAAAAATAAAAGAAAATTTCCTTTATAAAAAAAAGAACTTATGATCAGGGTGAGAACTTAGTCCCTCTGAGATGACAAGCCTTGGGACAACAGATGACATAAGGGGCATCCCCCTTTCCTGAACTCTCTTTATATTTCTGTAATGAGCCTGGGAGTCATTGTACTCTCAAGTAGTCCTGGCCCAATCTCCTGCTTTTAGTCAACTGCATCTTGTCCTGTCTGAGATGAGGGTGCAAAGAATGTGAAGGTGTCCATGGGTAGAAATGTCTTAGCTCCAGTGCTATGGAGACTTAGCCTCATGCATACAAATAGCATTCTCTCTTCTGTCCTCTCCTTCCTCTTCCTTTTCCTCCTGTTTCTCTCTGGGCTTCTATGTCCATGGATGTCTGCCCTCTTTCCCTCTCACTTCAAAGCCTCCCAAACGTGATATTCCTTGCCAAAGTCCAGTATGCCACCTACCGGCCACAGCACCACACTCCTCTTCTCTTTCTAACTGTCTCCCTATCTCTGAATACTTTTCCCCAGGTTCTAGTGATCTTATTTACATATTTTTCTTCCCATTTCTTTCTTTATTTCCAATACTTTTTCTGCATTTTTTCCTTCTTTAAGTCTTTCAATATCTTTATCTCATTTTTCTGTGACTATTTTGTCTGTTTCTCTGTCTTCTCTCTGTTTTTCTCTCCATCTTTGTCTCTGTCATGCTCTGTCTGTTAATCTCTCTCTGTATGTTTGTACTTCTATCTCCTTGTCCCTATGTCTCTGTCTCTTTCTTTCTGTCTCTCTACCTCTCTGTCTCTGTCTCTCTTTGTCTCTCTTTGTCTGTCTATATCTGCCTGCTTATCTCTCTCTGTCTCTCTTTTCATTCCTTCCTCCTTCTATCTTCCATTTACACCTCTCAGTATCTCTGGTTTTGTGTATATCTTCATTGCTCTCTTTCTCTCAATCTCTTTCTGTCTCTATTGTATTTCTCTCTCCTTGGCTCCAGAGGACCCACAAGAGATACCTTTTTCCTTGGTCTTTCAGTACCTTTAGCCATCTCAGTTTCTCTGTGTTCCTGTCTCTCTCCCAGTCTTCTCTCCCTCTGTGTCTCTCTCTGTGTCTTTCTCTGTCTGTCGCTTTATCTCTCTCTCTGTCTTGCCCCTACCTTCCCCTTCTCACAATCTTTCAATCTGCTTCTGTTTGCCCTATCTCTCCCTATTATTTTTCTCCATCCTCATCCCACTTTTTTTTGTCTTTAGAAAGCAGTCTATTGACTTTGTCCTCAGAGACCTGTGAAGGCACAGACAGTCTGAGAATGGGGAAGGTCAAATAACAACACCTTGTCCCCACCCACCTTCCTTTCTCCCTTCCACTGATTACACAGAACTTGGGGTCTAAGCCCCTTGAGGGTAGAGACTGTTTCAGTTTTCTCTTGGTATTCTCAGAACATATCACAATACCCTGTACCCAAAAGGCACATAGTAAATATTTCTTGAATTTCATTAGAATAGTAGGGACATGGAAAATCAAGGACAAGAGGATGCTAATTCAGGTCAGCTCTTCTTGAGAGAGATGATTGTTAAATTTTCAGTATGAGTATCTATACCTCTGAAATCAGCAAATGCTACAAATCAGGTCTTGATTTATTGTATTATTGATTTCTATTCTTAAGAAAGTGATGGAGTGTATGCTAATAAAGAAGGTTAAATTTTAAACTGTGTCACATGCATATTTTCCCCCAGAGAGTCAGTGGTTAAACATTTACCAGTATACCACTGCCAGAGCTGTCCAAGGGTTGTGATTACAGGACTCTGAAGTTCATGGGAGATACCCCCTCCATCTAGAGAACCTAATTTAGCTCTGGACATGCTATTTTGGGAAGGACCTTTACATCTCCAAGATAGTGAGGAAACTGGAAACCATGTCACTCTGATAACATGATATGGAATTTGTAGGCACTAATCCCCTATTTTTCTTTTTGGTTCTGAATCACACGAACTGTTTCCTGATCAAACCATCCCACCTCCCTCCCCATCCCAGCTTCTGAATTTGAGCAGCTGAGTTTTCTAGTTCAAGTGTAGGACTTTGGATTTATCCCTATTAAATTTCTTCTTGTCAGTTTCAGTCCATCATTTTTTCTAACCTGCTGAGATCTCTTTGGATCTTGATGATTAGGTATCCCTCTCAGCTTCCCATCATCTGCAAATTTGATAGATATGTCCTTCATTCACTCATATAAAGGATTTGGAACTGAAAGAGACTCTAGAGAAGATTTAATCCAACCCTCTCATTTTGCAGTGGAAGAAAACGTGGCCCAGAGGAAACATCAGATCATAGATGGTGGAGAGCCGTGTTATCTACCCTGCCCCACCCCTCCACTTTAAAGATAAAGAAACTAAGGCCCACTAAAGTTAAGTGCCCTACCCCTTGATGCTGTTAGTGTCTATTCTTCTGGAAGATGACCAATGATACCACAAGGGTGCTATATTATCTTGTGCATGGATTGGTCCCCTGGTCCCCAGGGAGTACCATGGCTGAGTCAAGATCTGAATCCTGGTCTTATGACTCCAAACCCACTAGGTCCTGCTACAAATCATTGCTAAAAATGTCCAATAACATAAGACTAAGTGTAGACTCCTTGTATTACTCCACTAGAAAAGTCCCTCTATGTTGACATAGTTAATCAATGCTCTTTGAAACTAGTCACTCAGACAATAATGTGATGATCCAGAAGGGGCCATGAGCTTTAAGGAAGACCAGCAATAGGAAAGCCTCCAGGATACTGAGTCTGTCCTTTCTCCTTCCTGCATGGAATTATTTCCTCAACAATAAAAATGATGATAATGACTTTGGATAAAATATAAACTCCTCTGCTGGGCTTTTAAAACCTCTCTCAACCTGGCCCAACCTACCAATCCAGCCTCATTAGACATAATGCCAATTTCTGGGATCTATGTTCCAGACAAACTAGACTTCTTTATCTTCTTCACATTCAGTACATTTCCATTTTTTTGTTCATTGTCATTCAGTCATATCAGTCATGTCAGACTCTTTGTGATCACATTTGGAGTTTTCTTGGCAAAGGTGCTGGAATGGTTGCATTTCCTTCTCCAGCTCATTTTACAGATGAGGAAAACTGAGGCAAACAAGGTTAAGTGACATGCCCAGGGCCACACAGCTAGTAAGTATCTGAGGCTACATTTGAACTCGTGAAGAAGATGAATCTTCCTAATTCCAAGTACAATGTTCTATCTGGGCCACCTAGCTGCCCATTCTTTCGCTAATTGTCCCCAAATACCTGAAATGTATTCTCTCCTCACATCTACCTAACAGAATTCTTTGCTTCTTTCAAGGGCCACCTTCTACAGGAAGTCTTTCCTGATTTCTTCTCAAATGCTAATGATCTCTCTCCCTAACCTACAGTTATCCCTTTCACATTGCGACTTTCCCAAGCATGGTTTCAATGTGTCATGAATTGGCATAAGAAATTAAATGGGAATTTGGGGAGAGTTTTGCAGAAGCTGTAGATGACACATGAAGAGCCTATAACCAAATATTTAACCCAAATTTTACAATAAAGTGCTGTAAACACTCTATAAAAGAAAGAAAAAATAAAAAAATGTACATAGATTTTCCGGATCATGGGACTCAGACACTTCCTAGACGTATGTCCCTGGGTAAGGCATTAAGCCACCATCTGCCTCAATTTCCCCGTTTTACAAATGAGAACAATAAAACCTCCTATGATTGTTGTAAGGATCAAATAAGATAATATTTAAAAGTGCTTTAATTAGAGGCCTCCCTCCATGACGCCATCGGCTCATTAATGCTTGTGTCTTGGGTCCAGCTAGTCAACCATTTCCAAATCCATACAGCTTTATTATCTTCCTGTTCACACTTTTCCATCTTATCCACAAAACAGAATAAAATATTTTGTCAAATACTTTACCAAAATCTAGGTAGCTATATGAGGGCTACAGAATTCTGCCAACCTACCAACCTATTGTGGTCATCCAGTCACAAAAAGGAAATACAGTTAGCCTGGTATGACCTGTTCTGGATAAAATTAAACTTTGTGGTTCTAGTTTCCCTTTTTAAAAAAATTCTTAAAAATCATCATTCCAATGAAAGGTTCTGAAAGTTTTCCAAGACTCAAAGTCAAACCAAGTGGTCTAATGCTTTGCAGACTTTTCGTTCTTTCCTCATCTTGCACATCAGGACTTTGTCTATTCTCAGTCCTGCAGTATCTATTTTAAAAAGATCCCTAAGAGTGCCTGAACCACCACATTTGCCAACTCTTTCCTTCCCCTAGGATGTCTTGCATTACCTTGAACTTTCTGAAAACAGGTAGGTTCTCTCTTGTTAGCACCTTACTTAGCCTGGACTTCAGTTCCCAGTTAGCTCTTTCATTTTGATCTTTCCCAGTCCAAGGATTGTTCTCCTTGGCAAAGAAGACAGTCAGCTTTGTGATTCCCTTATAATGGAAATAGATTCTACCTACTAACCTGTGTGACACTGGGCAAGTCATTTCACTGCTGTGAACTGAGCTTCCTCATCTATAAAGTAAAGGGTCAGGCTAGATTATCTCTAAGCATCCATTCCTATTCTAAATTCTATGATCTTGGGGAGGTGGGGTTCCCCCAGTTCTACACTCTATAATCACATTATCTTCTCTAAATGCCTCTGGAAGCTTGTGGCATTATGTTTCTTTCCCACGTTTACTAGCCCCTGAGGATCTAGCCTAAGTGTTCTTTCCCTCCTGTTTAGTCATTACAAACACAGAGTGGGTTTATCTGAAGTACTTGACTAAAGGAAATAAGATAAAAACACTCAACCAGATATATTCTAGAGTCATCAATTGACACTCTCCTAAGAAGTCTCTAGTCTGGACACAGAGGTTGGTACCACTCCCTGCTCCATGCATCCCTGCACTGTCCAACTGTGCTGTGTGCCTGTCTTTTGCCTGGTGGCCCCCCAGCCCCATGTTGCTGTGGGAGAAGACTCAGAAGATGACTCCTTCATTCAAACCTCCAAATCAAGGATTCTAAAAATTTTGGGGAAGGCTGTCATAGATCCCTTTAATAGTTTGGTGAGTCACAAACTCCTCATAATATTTTTAATGAATAGAATAAAATGCTTAAGATTATAAAGAAAATCAATTATATTGAAATATAATTATCAATTTTTAAAAATTAGTCCACAGATCCCAAGTTAAGAATGCCAAGCTATTGCTTTTTTCTGTCTCTGTCAAAGTAGATATTGTCCTGTGCCTTTTACCAGTGCTGAAAGTCGCTGAAATCTGGCATCATCCATCTCCCCCATCTTCAACAAGATAGAATCATAGATTTAGAGCTGAATGGCGTCATCTAATCCAAACCCCTCTTTTACAAATAAAGAAACTGAGAAATATTACATGATTTGTTCAAGGTTAAACAAGTAGTAATTGGTCCAAGATGGAAAGATCACAGTCCATATCTCCCTTTCTATGTCTCCCAGCAAAGTTGTCATTCAAAGACTTCATGAATTTCACAATGCTCCCATGTTAAATGACATATATAACTGCAGAATGGATCAAGCCTTTACACTGAGACAAAAACAGAAAGACTCATAGAGAGTGGGAGAAACACGAAGGTAAAAAGAGAAATATAGAGGGACTGAAATAAGTGCAGAGAGAGATTAAGAGAAAGAAACAGACCGAGATGGAAGAAAAAGATAGAAGGATAGAGGATAGACCAAGGGAGAGAAGGGAGAGAATAAGATAGAAGAAAAAGTAGAAGAGGAGAAGATGAGAAAGAAAGAGACATGAAAGGGAGAAGGACATAGGAAAGAGAAAGAAAAGGAGATGGGAGGAAGGGAGAATAGATAGGCAGGAAATAAAAGAAAAAGGAGAAAAGAGAGGGAATAAAGAAAAGTAAAGAAGGGGAAAGGGGAGGAAGAAGGGAGGAAAAGAGAGAGAAAAGGAAGGGAGAGGGAGGGAATCATAGATTCCAAGCTGGAAGAGACCTTGAAGTTCCCTCTAGTCTAATCTCATTTTACAGATGAAGAAATAAAGATAGAATTTCTTCTTCCTGCTCTATCTCTACCAAATGGTTTCTGTTGACTTCTTTTTGCCTCAGAATGCCTTTGGCAAGCCAGGGAATTCAAGGTGGATAAAGTATACAGCTTTACTCAAATCCCTTTCCCCTTCTGGGCCTCAGTTTCCTCAGATGTAAAAAGTGTTAGGTTAGAAGCTAGTTCTGATATCAAGTGATTTTTCCCCGGGAACATGGCATATGTAAGAGCCCTCCTCTCCATTTTACTGGAGAACAAAGAAAGACAGCTGAGGCTGCAGCCAAAAGAAGAAATATTTATGACCTGAGAATCTGAGGAAGCTACAAAATACCCATTTTTCCCTTGCTTTTGAGAGGTTTCAATGAAACTTTGGGGTAAGATAGGAGCACTAACAAAATGACCTTTGTGGAGTCATGCCTGAGGATAGGATGGGAAAGAGAAGAGGGTCTCTGTACCTGGGCCGGACTAATTCAAATCTGATTCAGAAATGTCATACTGCACCGGCTTCTTCCTTTCCTGCACCATCACCCTGAGAGCATCCCCCACTTTAATCCCATCCCCCAGTGCCTTCCTGTCTTCCCATTTTCTGTGCCTTTCTCCTTTCTCTCTTCCACTACCACCTCCAAGCCATCTTCTTTCAGCATTCCATATGCTGGGCGCTAGCTCCCACCACCCATCTGACGTGGATGATTTTCTTCCTCCCAGCTTCTTTCTTAGGCTTCAGTTGTTCTGCCAGCCCCAAGCAAGCCTCTCTGCCAATGAGGAGGGGTGGTAAGCTTCCTCTGCCCTCAGAGCCAAAAGTCCAGGGAACAACCTAACTTTACAGAATCACAAAAACACAGAATTTAAGAGCTGGGAGAGACCAAAGAAGCTAGTTCAAACAAAATATGAGCAAGAATCTCTTCTATAACAGACCTAGTAAACAGTGATCTAGATTTCCAGGGATGGAGAACTCACTACCTCCTAATGCAGCTCGTGCCACTTTTGGACAGCTCTAGTTAGTAGGAAGTTTTTCCTTTTATCAAACCTAAATCTGAAACATGGCAATTTCGACCCAATTCTCACGGTGCTGTTCCCTGCAACCAAACAAAACAAGTCTAGCCCTCCAAATATTTGAACATAGCTTTCATGTGGTAGCCCCACATTTCTCCCCTTCCTTACATTGAACATTTATAGTTCCTTCAAATAACACACACACACACACACACACACACACACACACACACACACACACCTTTTCTAAAATGTGGTTCCATAACTGAACGTAGTACATCAGATGTGGCCTGACCAGGGCAGAGTAGAACGAAACTGGACACTAGACCTGCTTCAATGCAGCCTCTGGAATATGATTAGGCTTTTCTTGGCTTCTTTGGCTTCATATGGACCTTGCAGTCCACTAAACCCCCCAAATTTTTTTCACATTTTTCTCCTCTATAAAAAGAAGAAGGCTGGACTAGCTGCTCTTAATCCTTGGCATCTGAGTCCTTTCAACTCTCTGTGACTCTCTTTCCTGCTCTATTAAATAAGGATGATCCTACCTGAAGCCCCTATTTCACAGAGTTATTGTGGAAAAAGTGCTTTATCAGCCTCAAAGTACTATAGGAATGGGAGTTATCATTATTTATTTATTTATTCATGACATAGTCTAAAATTCCAGAGCTACCTTGTTCAAGAAGGGTGGGGAAGGCAGTGCCCTGGGCTGAGATGGGAAAGATTGATGTAGGGGAGCCAGGCCTTCTGAGGAACCCCGATCCAATCTAGGAGAGATTTACTGCCCACCAGAGTCATTTCCATAGACATGAGCTGGCTCTTGGGAGCAGTTAATCTCCTGGATTTCCCAGCCGAGAGGCAGAAGAAGAGAAAGACAGACCTGAAATTTATAGCCAAACCACCTTGCAGGGAAATCTTGTTCCCTGAGCTGCACTGGTTTTGCATTTTTTCTTTAAAATACATACATACACACAACTTGTCTCAAAAAAAGAAGGAAGAAAGTTCATCCCTTTGGGAAAGAAAGAGCATCGAGACGGAAAAAATTAAGGAAGGAAACACCAAAGAGCCCTAGATTTGGAATCAGAGGCTGAATTCAAATCCTTATTCTGCCACTTTCCACCTCTGTGATTAGACAAATCCTTTCCCCCCTCCTCTATGTCTCAGTTTCCCCATATTGAAATGAAGAGGTCATACTAAATGGTCAATGCCAACCAGTTTGGACATTCTGTGTTTGAGAGCTCCTTCCTGCCCTGGAATTTTACATTCTAAGGTCCCTTCCCAGCTCAACATTCTCTGTTCAGTAGGATTCCTCACAGCTCTAATAATCATCATCTCACCATCCTAGATTTATACAGTGGCAGAACTAGAGGCGATCTTAGAGAGATCACCTAACCCAACTTCATTTGGCAGATGAAAAAAAAAACAACAACCCAGAAACCTAATGGCCAGAAACAAGAATGCATTTGTTGAAGATACCCAAGTAAGTCAGCGGCACATCCAGGACCAGGACTCAGAACTCCTGACTCCCAGGCTGACTCCTCTTGGCTCCTAGCCTGGTCAGCTCACAACGGAAGAGAAGGGAAAGGGGAGGGGGAAGATGGGAGGGAGCCAGCATGATGGGAGGAACCAGGATGGAGAAGGGGAAATGACAGGAGAGAACAGAAATCTGCTGAACTGTTGTTGATGGTAACAACTCCTTTAAATCACTGTCTGATCAAGGCAGAAGCTCCCAAGGACGTTTCTTTCTCTTTCCTTGTTGTTTCTAATTAAAAAGAATTAGTCAGAGGAGTGACACGTTTATAGGGAGTGCTGAGCCCAGTTAAGCATCGGCATAACTGCTGCACTTTATTAATAAAGGGAAGGAAAAAAGAGAGCAGCAGCAGGGGGGAGGGTAATGCCTGTGCTAGGGCCAGAGGCCCGAGCAGAATCTCATTCTGAGAAAGAATAATTAATTACACAGGGGTCTGAGTTATTTCTTAAATTAACTAATTATTCATTAGAGTTTTCTCTCTCCTTTTCCTCCCCTTCCACCTTCTTTCCCCACCTTTATTTTCCCTTCCATTTTATTCTGGCTCAGATAATAAAGACATTCATTAGTAATTAGCACATCCTGTGTTTCAGGAAGGGCTGGGAGGACTGTGTTCTAAATGAGGAAATAGAGGCTCAGAGAGGAAGAAATGAAAAAGATTGATGATGGGTGGACACACAGCAAGATGGTGACAGAATCTAGGTCTTGTGACTCCTGGCTCAGTGTTGTGCACTTTATCAACCTTCTAGCATCCTGCCATTTTGCATTTGGGAAAACTGAGACCCAAAGAGAGGAACTCACTTGCCCAAGGTCATACATAGAGTGCGTCATTGTCAGAACTGAGGTTTAAACCACAAGTAGGTGTAGAGTAGCGGAAAAAACACTGCATTTGATGTCAGAAGACTTGTGCTTCCTTACTATCTGAGTGACATTGTACAAATCACTTCCTCCTCTCTGGGCTTGTAGGTTCTTCATTTGTAAAATAAGGAAGTTGGAACAGATGCTCTTGAAGGTCCCTTCCAGCTCCAAAACCCATGACCCTATGACTGTCATAATGAATAACTATCATTAACTATATACAATTAATTGCAAATATAATAACAGTGATTACTAACCTTATATAGTACTTACTATGTGCCAGGCACTGTGCTATCACCTCACTTGATCTCACCACCACCTTGGGAGGTAGGTGTGATTATCAGCCCCATTTTGCAGGTGAGGAAATGGAGGCAAGCAGGGCTTAAGGGACTTGCCCAGGGTCACACAGCTAGTAAGTGTTCAATGCTGGATTTGAACTCTAGGTCCAGCACCTTATCCACTAAGTAAGGTGCGAAATATTTACCTAGATAAACAACAAAGAGTATTCCTGCATAGACCCAGGGCTGTAGTTTCCCACAGATTGGTTGCTGTGTTTTCCTCTCTTGAAACCTTTTCCCATGAGCCGCTGATGTCACCAAGCAGGTTGTATTCACTCTGCTGCCATCTTCTGGTTCTCAGTTGAATTTGAGATGGTACTAATTCTCCACAGCCAAGTGGGCACAGTTCTTTTGAGTAGACTACTCATAGCCCAAGACTGTTTTGGGGGGTGGGGGGGGAAGGCAGGGGGAGGGGAAGATGGAATCCTTTAGGTCAAATATATATTTTTAAAGAAAATTGTTTTTGCCTCAGAAACTAGTAGAACAAGGGTCAGAAAATTCCTTTCAGATCTCATCATGCCCCTAGAAGTTAATATTGACCAGGCAGATGACTCTGAAACTACCTCGCTTTAGAAAGACTAGAAAGAAAGGGTAGAGGTATCGAGCTCTTCCAGTCATTCCTTTTGTTGTATTCAGTCATTTCTCAGTCCTGTTAGACTCTTGGGGGCTTTCTTGGCAAAGATACTATGGTGGTCTATCATTTCCTTCTCTAGTTTTTTTTTTCAGATGAGGAAACCAAGGCAAACAGGGTTAAGTGACTTGGCCAGGGTTACACAGCTAGTAAGTATCTGGAAATAGATCTGAACTCATGAGTCTTCCTGACTTCATTCACTGCCCGTCATTCCTACAGCACCACTCAAATTACTGTTCTCTTTACAAATGGCAGCAGTGAAATAACAAAAAGGGATCACCTCATATGGCCTGGATTAGAGGTTAATTAAGAGAAATACTAGGGGGAATTCTGACAACTAGATCCTTTCCTACTCATTATAGAACCTAGTTCTGGCTTTCTGTCTAGAGGGTTTTTTTTCCTATGCTTCTAGAATGCATTTTATCTAATTCAAACCTGCCATTTTACAGAGAGGGAAACTGAGGAATGGAGAAAAGAAGGGACTTAGGCAACATCACTGAGAAATTCAATATCAGGGCCAGAATTGAGTGCAAGCCTTCTTGCTCTCATTTCATGTTGGTCCCTCTACTAACAACAGAGAATCAAGTCAGGAGATAGGAATGAAGTAGATGAAGGTGGAGGGGACAGGGTCAGGGATAAGTGTGATTTGTGTGGGGCATGAGGATGAAGGGGATAAAGAATGTGGCAGTTGGACTAGTAGAAGTAGAATGGAGCTGAAGGAAATGGGATATGTGGCAACAGGAGTGGAGGGAGTGAGAATGGGAATGGAGAGAACAGGAGTCTGGATGGAGACTGATAAATGGAGGAATGGGGATGTTAACCACCATGATGCTGGTGTTACTAAAAATGAGTACCCATGGGCCTGGCTAAAGATATCTTCCCATAGTGGGGTTTGTCCTTGGCTGTCTCTTTGAGCTCCTACAGGGGAATGTCAAGAAGCTTCTTCCTACCTCTCCCTGCCCCCCCCCAAACAAAATAAAACCTCTTACTCTGTTAACATTTCAGTACATTTGCTTCCCTATCCCTTAACCCCAGAATACTTCCAAGTCTTTTCTTTGAGACCAAGAAACCCACTGTGTGGAATCAACAGGGCAGGGAGCAGCAAGGGCAACTCTCTCATGACAGCTTCATTCCTGACTCTTCCCAGCACTTTGTCAAATCTACTGTTCAAAATCAATGCCTCCAAAAATGCTTCTGCCTTCCAGGAGACTAATCTCCTCAGACACATTCTTTATGACCTAGGTGTTCTAATCACCACCCAGGAAGAGAGTGCCCCAGGTCAACTCTCCCTTTTCCCTACCAGTCTGTAGTCCAGTGGATTAGCCTGGATTTCTGTCTGATATCTAGGTCATGCCCAAATTTCCAGCTTGCAATGGGCATCTCCACCCTACTTCTGCCTCCTTTGATAACATCCAATTCCTACTAGAACCTGAGGTGAGATTATTTTCCCCCTTAGATAGAATGAGAAAACAAGGCAAACATACAACTCAGGCCTTGTCAACCTCAGTCACATTTCTAGAGAGCAATAAGGCAGCAATGGCAAAGTCAAAAGAGGACATGGGATGGAATCAGGAGATCCAGGTATGCGTCCCAGATCAACCATTTACTAGTTACATGACCTTAAATAAATCATCTCCTTTTTCTGGTCTAAGTTTCCCATATATAACATGGAGATTATACAATTGTATAACCCACCTCTCAAGTGGGTATAAAGAATATGACCTTGTTTGTATAACCTGGTTTGCCTCAGTTTCCCCATCTGTAAAGTAGGGCCATAATATTTATAATATTATTTCACAGGGTTGAAGCTAAGAAAGGAATCATTTTGTAGAACCTTAAAGTGCTACAGAGCCAGAAGTTATTATTACATGAACACTGGGGATGTATTTGTTAGGCTGGATTTTGGTTTTGAAGGTGCTAGGAAATGATGTTCTGTTTGTATTCTCCTGTTTGTCCCTCAATGGCTAGGGGACCAGGATAGGTCAGGAGGCAATGATCCCAGAGGCACCTGGAGAGGGAATCAGAGAATTCCCATGACACAGGATTGTTTTAAGAAGAGCCTTGGATTGGAAGTGAAGCACCATGAGAAATGGTCTGTCTGGCTATCAAGAAACTTTGATTTGAGTCCACATCATGTCACTGCTTATGGTAAGACTTTATTTTTTTTTAAATACAATGGAATGCAAATAATGTTAACATATGATTTCTTTTTTAAAAAATTAAATTATTTTATTTGTTTTTGACAATCACTTCCATATATCTTAGATTTTCCCCCGCTCCTTCTCATTCACTCCTCCCTCCTCACTCCCTCTCTGAGACAGTGTACACAGCAACAACCACAGTGTGCGAGGAATTTTTCTGGTAGACTTAGTGCTTCATTGCGATGCAAGGACTCAAAAAATTTCCAATGGACTCTTGAGGCAAAACATCTTCCACATACAGAGAAAGAACTATGGAATTGGATCGCAGATAGAAGCAGACCATTTTTTTGTATTATGTTTTGTTTTGTTTTTGATTTCTCCTATTCATTTTAATTCTTGTATGCAACATGTATCTAATAGGAATTTATGTGTAGAACCTATATAAGACTGTACGGTATGACTTTAAGGAAACTACTTGTCTCCTCAGGTCCTAAGTTTTCTTATCCATAAAAAGAGTGAGTTGGAAGCTTCTTCTTGGCCTACAAGCTCTATTTAGAGATGTGATCATGAAAATCTATCTAGGTCGGACACTCTATCTACTCACTGTACCACCTAAGAGAAAACTGAGGCAAACAGGGTTAAGTGACTTGTCCAGGGTCACATAGCTAATAAGTGTCTGAGGCCCGATTTGAACTCGGGAAGATATGAGTATTCCTGACTCCAGGGTCAGGATGTTATCCACTATGCTACACTTTAAGTTGATAATATTTAATATAAATTTTAGACTTTAATAAGGGCCAAAAGTTTGAATTAAGAAGAGCCTGGACCTAATAGTCTCCTTTGTTTAGAGGACGCCTTTTGTCAAGCAAATGTGACTTCCCTACCAGACCCTTCTTCTGGCATCTTAGAGATAAGGCTTGGGTTGTAACTTCAGCTTTGTCAACTCTGTTAAGATACCACACCTTCAAAGGCCTGTTAGGACAGGATCTGTTATCTGGGTGATGGGACTTTGTTTTTTCTTTATCTTAAATCACAAAGGCATGCTACGGAAGGAAAATGCCTATAACCTGGGATCATTAAACCCAATAGACGCTACTTTGTTTACAATGTGTTTATCTAAGAGAACTCCTTCCTCCTGGCAAAATGTACTTAAGACAGTCAATTTCTGTACTAAGTCAGCCTGTTCTGATCCTGACTCCATAGCGCTACGTAACCGTTATCTTTATAGGGAATTGATTAATTAATTAAATCATAAAATGTATGCATTGAGCCTGTTGCCTTTTCTTTAACCAAGTTTTCAGGTTAACAAAGTTTTGCAAAATGCTTTATGAAAATAATTTCATTTAATCTTAGCAATATCACTGTGAAATAGATGTGAAAGATATTATTATGATTCTATTTTATGGATAAAGGAACTGAGATTCAGAGAAGTTAAGCATTTGTCTACTGGCTATCCAACTAACTAGTCACTAAGAGAAAGTAGATTTGAACCCAGGTCTCTACACTCAGCAGTCTTTTCACTCTACCATACTACCCTATCCTTTGCATTTATTGACGTCCATTAGTAGCACAATCACCAAGCTTCACTAAATGCCTGCTTATGTTTGTGACTCCATAGGGCTCTGCAGAGAGAGAATCTTCAGACCTCCACCCCTCAGCCTTGCCCTTGGGAAGTCCACTAAGACACCACCTGTGTGACCCTGGGCAAGTAATTTCATCACTCTAGACCTGTTTCCTATAAAATGAAAGAGTTGGATCAGATGGTCTCAAAGGTCTCTTCAAGTTCTAAATCTGTGATCCTGTGACCCTGGAAGATATCCAAGTATGGGACAAGCAGACAGCAGAAAAGCAATATTAGGGTTTTCTCA
The DNA here is from genome assembly GCA_028658325.1 of Potorous gilbertii. Classification (NCBI taxonomy): domain Eukaryota; kingdom Metazoa; phylum Chordata; class Mammalia; order Diprotodontia; family Potoroidae; genus Potorous; species Potorous gilbertii. The sequence goes on from CM053773.1 coordinate 176,104,504, forward strand.
AAAGATCCAGGGATGTGTTCTCTCCTCTATGCTAGTCACTTAGTCTGATGCCCTGTAGCCTGAGGGGGGAAAAATCAGTTGACTCTATGTTCTTTCTTATGCTGATAACTCTCTTTGATCTTTTCATTTTCTCTACTTCCCTCACCATCCACCCTATTGCTGACCTTTACCCTCTCTGTTGACTTCTTTCCCAAAGACTTCATCACAGGAAAGGTTAGAAAGCTGCCTTTCCCAAATGATTCAGGGACAGGGGCTTCCCCAAGAGGTCTTCAATAGTCATTTCCTTCAGGAGTGTTGGACAGAATGAGGCCAAGACTGTCAGTGGCCTAGCTATAAATTCTGCAGAAACAAACTCTGTCCAGGGTGAATTACTGGCGGCTGCTTCTTCTTCGGGCAATTAGCTATTGTTTTAATAACTGGTGGTAATGAGCCACGGAGGGGGGTTCAAACTGCCTGGCTCTGTTACCAGGGATTTATAGGTCCCTGGAGCTGCAACAGGGAGGAGAGAAGGCTGACTAGGCTGCTTGCCTCTAAGTGCTTCCCACTCCCTCCTCCTAGGAGCCATCCTTGATTTTAAGAAAAAAACGAAGCAGCTTCTAAGGGTCTCGCCATAAATGGAATAAACAGCCTGGAAAGTTGTGTCTACTCTCACAAATCATGGTGGCCCCAAGGATGGTTGACCCCTGGAATCCCTCTCCCAGGAAAAGAAATCTTCTATTCCAGGATTACAGTTGATATTCCAAATGCAAACATCAATTGGAAATTAGGACAGAGATACACAGTCACCTGGAGGTGCCAATGACTGAGGGCAGGAATTGTAGAATGTCAGAGCTAAAGGGAAACTTGTAATATCGAAGACAAAATGTCAGAGCTGGAAGAAATCTGAAATCATTCAGTCTACGATGCTACCCAAAGCATAAGGAATAAGAATAGAGGAAGGTAGGTCACTCAGAGGCAGGATGCCATCATAGAAGAGGGGAAATATGGCCAGAAAAGGAAGATGAACATAAAGCAGTATCTAAAACATAATATATCTCTTTGCAACCGCCAGTTCTGCCCTCTTGGGCCAAGTACTATGAAAAACTTTCTCTACATGGCAGCTCCTCAAGAACTGCCCTAACAAATTAAATTTTGTGTTCATTTGTATACATCCTACATGTGTGGGTAGCTAAGGAGTGCAGAGGATAAAGCACCAAGGGCTGGAATCAAGAAGACTTATCTTTGGGAGTTCAAATCTGACCACAGACACTTACTAGCTGTGTGATCCTGGGTAAGTCAACTAATCTCTGTCTGCCTCAACCATAAAATGGGGATAATGATAGCACCTACTTGTCAAGTTATTGCAAGGATCAAACGGGAAAACATTTTTAAAGAACTTTGCACACAGTAGGCACTTAATTGTTGTTTCCTTCCTTCTGATTCAATTCAGTCAACTTTTTATTAAATACCTACTATATGTAAGGTATTATGTCAGGAATGGGGAGACAAAGTGAAAGATGGAAACAGTCCCTTCCCTCAAGGTGTTTGCATTCTACTGTGGTTCCAAAGATGACCAGGTGGGGACTTTTCAACCCAAAGCCTTACAGCACTTTTCCTTTTCACTCAATCTGCTGAGCAAGGGAAAGTATATTTGACTAGTTCATACCTTTCCAGTTCCAGCTCAGAGCCATTTGAAAAGGTTTCCATTCAGTAGACACTAAGTAGACAGGAGCCAGGCAGAGAATACCCATGCATGCTCTGAAGAGAAGGGCCTGACATTTCCCCCATTATGTATTCTTGGAAGAAGCCTCCCCAGGCTTTGAAGTATATTGGCACTAGGCAGAGGAGACTAAACTTGCTTAAAAGTCTGGACTCCTATTAGCTAGTTTCTCTATTATATATGCAAAGCAAACATATAGTAATTTGGAAGGGGAGGGAAGAAAAACTGAAGCAGTTGGAAAAAGCCTCATGTGGCATATGGCTCATGAGGTGGGCCCAGAATGGAGCTAGGGATTCCAAGAGGCGGAGGTGAGGAAGGAAAGTACTCCAGGCACAGAAGTGGAGAATGGTGAGCATAGGAAACAGAAACAGGCCAGTCTGGTTACATGGAGGTAGAGTTGGGGGGTATGGGGGTGGGTAGAGTAATGCTGAATCACTATGGAAAGATGGGGGTGAAGTTACCTCCATCTTTACCCTTGTTAATACAATCTAAGTTTTTACTAATCTTTCTTAGCCACCATCATTATTGCCTAAATTAAGTCCACTCAAACTTTCAGATACATTTCACAGGAATTTCTATTATATGAATATGATTTTTGAACCCAAATATAAAAATTTACATTTATATCAGTTAAATCTCATTTTACTACATTTTTCTCAAAGTTCTGGCCTGTTTCTATTATCTAATACATCACTATATATTTTTTCTCCCAGCTTTGAGCCATCAGCAAATTTGATAAGTATATCATTTGCCTTCATTCAAGTAACTGATAAAAATGTTAAACAGCTCTGGGTCAAGAACAGATCTCAGGAAGATGCTCCACTGGAGCTGGTCTTCCAATTTGGTAACAACCTATTGATGATGGCTTGACTCTCTGAATCCAATTATTCTCTGCCTCTTCCAAGCTACGACCTGCCTGAGGGTGAAAACTTGATCTGCTCCTTGTGTATCTCCTACAGATGTTTAGCTCCCTGTGGACAGAGTCTAGGCCTATTCTTTCTGTCTTCTAGACTTTGGACTTCTCTACACTCCTGAACCAGTTTCTTCTCTGTGTACTACAAATTGTGAATTCGTCAAAAGACAGAACTGTATCTACTTTTTCTCTTTCTCCTCCCCCACCCAAGGATTTTCAACTCTTTCTCAACACTGTGAGCCCCTTAGGATAGAATTCAGTTCCACTCAGAATTAAGGTTTATTGTCTTCAGCCCTCCCTTTTCCCCAAAGAAATACCAATTCTGTCTCCAGTAAAATTTCACCAGCTCCATCATCCCACAGGTATCTAAAGTGGGTCTAAATGTCCTCACCTTTTTCTAGTCTCACTATGATCAATATGTCACAAATGTTGAACACATCTCATGTCATCAAAACAGGTTCCTAGAAAGCAGTCAGGAAAGTCATCACAGATCTTCTAGTTCAATCCCCCTAGAGAATCTTCACCTCACACCAATAATACAACAGAGGAAAATGAAGCTCAGAGAGGTTAGTTAATTTTCCCAGGGTCACATAAATAAGTCAAAAATAAAATTCAGATTTTATGAACTCCAATTTTGGAATTCTTTTTCTCATTGTCAAGCCTCGCCTCCATCCTAAGTAATGAGACACATGCACATTAATAATAATTCAACCAACATTTGTTGATTGACTACAACACATAGAGCACTATAACCATCACTGAAATTAAAAATGTCTGAGTTTCTGGTCTCAGGGATCTTACAATACAATAGCAAATGAAAATAATGAGGAGACATGGCAAAATATAATGGGATGAAAGAATGGTCTAGACTATGTGCTTCAAAACATCTGAGGGAGGAAAAACTATTTTAAGCTGGGTGAAATCACTCATTCATTCATTGAGCAAACATTTATTAAGCATTTTATATGTGTGGCTCCTATGTTTTAGACTAGAGGCAAGGTAGGAAGACACAAACACAAAAAAATATGGCACACCATAATATGGAATAAGTGCATTACAGAGGGGCAAAGAAAATGCTGTGTGAGGCCAAGTGGGAGATTTTGTCTGCACTACATAGTTTACAAGGCTGTTTGGAGGAAGTATCTCATACTCACACTTATATACTCAGATATATTATAGCCAAATCCCACCTAATCAGGCAGGAATGACAGGAAGAGAGGCCCCAGTAAGACATCCGTTTCCATCAGCACCATGGACAGCAGAGCAGAAGTAGATCAGTGTTTCAGAGAAGCTGACGATGCCTTAATTGATATTTTGTATTCTTTTGCAATTTAAGAAGTGTTGTGGAGAACCCAAGAAGAAATGAAGGCTAAACTTTTATCTCTCATCAAAAAGATTTTTTAAAAATTCATTTTTTAATTCTTATGTTAATGTGAGAGGTCTTCCGCAGCAGCAACCAAATGCCTTCTTTACTTACCAGGGAGAAGGTCTTTGATTGAGGTAGCATTATACAATGTAAAATAATAAAAATATAAATACTAATAATAATCAATAATCTTTTGTTGATTACATTAATAAATAGAAATGTGGTTATATTACAAATAATTATGTTAGTATTAATTACATTGGATTAGTAATGTTATTGTTAGCATTATTATTTTTGCATTTCTATAACTGTGATGTTTAACAAAAAAGCTTTAAAACCTTGTTAGGTGTTGAAAAGGTGGAAAGTAGAAGGGGTCCTAAATTTAGAGTCAGGAGACCTGAGATTGAATCCTGACACACTTTGTAGCTATGTAGACTTGGGAAAATACTTAACTTTTCTGGGCTTCCATATTCTCCTATTTAAAATAAGGTGGATAAAGAAGATTATTTCCAAAGTCTCTTCCAGTAATGATGTGAAATACCCTTCTTTTGACCACCACACTATACATGTCTTATATTGAGTTTTTTTAACTCCACTCTGCCCCCCCCCAAAAAAAATTATTTTGAACACATCACACAACATTAAAACAGGTTCCTAAAAAGCAGAGCCAGAAAATTCTAAGATATTCAGATATCTGGCCTATTACCTTATTTGATTCCCACCACCTTTGGAGATAGACAGATACCCATTTAACAGAGAAAGAAACTGAAGTCAGAGATGAAAAGTAAGTTGTTACAGCTTAAAGAGCAACTTAGAGCTGACACTAGAACCCATGTCTTTGTATTCAAATCAATCAAAAGAAGAGGTTTGGAATAGTGGAAAGTAAGTCGGTTTGGGAATCAGGGAGTATGGGCCCCAAGATTCAGGGTGGTACAGGGGGAAAGAACACTGAGTTGGGAGTCAAAGGACCTTTGTTAAAATCTCTGACCTGGTTCAAGTGAAAGCTCTCCCACTTGCTAGCTGTGTGACCTTGGGCAAGTTACTTAATTTCTCTAGGCCTCAGTGTTTTTATCTGTAAAATGAAAGGGCTTGGCTAGATGATCCCTGAGGTCTCTAGCAGCCTGTGATGATATAACTCAAAGGAAGCCAGGGGATCAGAATGCTGCACCTAGCTCTGACACTATCTCAGAGTGGGACGAGTCATGGGGCTAGGAGGAAGGTTAACAGAGAGGTTTATTTCCTTGTGGAGGATGGAGTCAGGGGCAGGATGAATCATATTCCAGGCAATGAATACTCAGTGATTAACTCACCTGCCCGCTGTCTCCAAACTGATTCCTGAGTTCACTTTTCACTATGCCTTATGGTGAGTCATCCAATTTCATGCTGAATTGAGAGTCCTGAAGATCAAGACAGACCTCTGGAGCAATGCTTTCATGACCCAACTTTCCCCAGGGAAACACAGATGACCTACCATCCACTCCAGGCAATTCAGCCTTATTTAGGCAGCAGCAAATATCTTTCTCTTCTCTAAAATATTATTCCAGAATATTAAAAACACTTTCACATTTGTCAGTCTCAGAGATGGAAGTGAACTGAGAACATTGAGGGGAGAAAGGAAGAAATCCAATCAACTATCTGGGTATGTGACTGACAATACAATTCCAAATATCTGGATATTTGAGTATATCTAGACAGTCTAATATACAGAATTCCAGAGTGAGAAAGGATGTTACAAAATCAGCTATATGATGTTAGATCTGGAAGGATTCTTAGAACCTGGAATGTTAAAGAAGAGGGGGAACTTAGAAGATGGAATATCAGAGCTGCAAGAGTCTTAAAAATCACCTACCATAAAGGAAATACATTCCCCTCTCCAAGAAGTCCCTAGTCTGAGAAGGGTGCTGCCTGAATTAACCTTAAAATCACCTAAAATTGAATACCTTTAATGCTGATAAGCTCAGCATGGGGGGCTGGGTTAAGAGATGAGGCTAATTTAGGGAACATTCAGGACAGCCATGACCTGTTAAGTTGAGATTCTGCCCTAGAGCAGAACAGCTAGATGATCTCTTGATGTTTTATCCAGTGCTTGGTTCCTTAAAGCACCAAGCAGAAGGCCAAGGAGATGGAATCTTCAGGTTGCTCAAACATTGAAGGAGTAAAGGAAAAAATTCAATAGACTATCTGGGTATGTGACTGACTATACAGTTCCAAATATCTAAGTATTTGAGTAGGTCTTGATGGTTTGACATCACTGTCACCAACTTTCCCAACTTCTACTTCCCAGCAAGGACCTTTATTCATTTGTTGACATTTTACTCAAGTGAAATGAGCAGAACCAGAGAATATTCTATACAGTAATAGCAATATTGTAAAATGATCAACTGTGAATGACTTAGCTCTTCTCAGCAATACAATGATTCAAGACAATTCCAAAGAACTTATGATGAAAAATGCTATCTACCTTCAGCGAAAGAACTGATGGAGTCTGAATGCAGATTGAAGCAAACCATTTTTTCTTTTCTTTATTATTCTTTTTTTATCTGCATTTTCTTTTGCAACATGGCTAATATGGAAATGTTTTGCATGACTGCACGGGTATAATCTATATCAAATTGCTTGCCTATTCAAGGAAGGGGAAGGAAAGGAAAAAGAATATGGAACTGAAATTTTTAAAATGGATTTTAAATTTTTTTGTTTACATGCAATTGACAAAAAATAAAATAATTAAATGAGAAAAAAGAAATTACTCATTTTTTAAAGCTCAACTCAAATGTTTCCTTCTCTATAAAGCCTTTCTTGATCTCCTCACTACTGACTTTCTTTTCAGAACTCACATACAGTGTGTATGTGGTCTCTCTAAAGTACTTACCATGAGGTGTTGCATATGATAACTGTGTTGTGTATTCTTTCTAGACTCTAAGGTCCTGAAGAGTAGAGTCTCTATCCTATTTGACCTTCATATTTCCCTGGGGTTTAACACACTGTTCTGCACAAAATACTAAAGAAATAAACACTTGACCTCTCTCTCTTTCATCTAGTGCAGCCAAATCTCCTCAATTGCCTTCACATATACTATGCTTCTATCCCACTCTCTTCCTTACATATAATTCTCTCTCTGCTTTCATCAAGGCCCTTCTACAAGGAAGCCCTCTTCAGTGACACCAACACACAGTCGTCTATCTCTCCCTTTAACTCCTCCTCTCACTTACCTTCTGGGCCACACATTCTCACACTCTCCTCTCTTCTTATATCTCCAGTCTTATCTCCCACTAATTTCCTCCTATCTCCATTCCTATATCCTTCTCTGCAGGCCAATTTATTCATTGTCCTCACATGATACCCTGGTCTTCCTTCCCAATCTTTCTACTTTTGCTTACAGTATCCCTTCTCTTCCCATCCCCTCACGGGACTTTGATGCCTTCCTCTGTCCTTTCTGTCCAACCTTCCTATCTAACCTTCAAGGCCAAGATAAACTCCTGCCTGCCAGAGGAAGTCTCTCATAACCAATTCAAGGCTTTCATGCTTCTCTGAGTTCATGTCCATACCATTTAGATTGTAATGAACCATATTCACCTTCAAGATGCTTCTTATACTGATGTGCCCTGAAGTGGAAAAAGACCCTGATTTGGATTGAATCACTTATCTCTGCAGCATAGTTTCCCCATATGTAAAATGAAGGCAATGATTTAAAAAAAAATTTTAATTACTTTATTTATTTTTAGTTTAGAGCATTCAATTTCATAAACTTTTGAGTTTTCACTTTTCTCCCCCTCCCCAAGATAGCATGCAATCTGATATAGGCTTTACATATGCATTCATATTAAACATATTATCATATTAGTCATGTTGTAAAGAAGAATTATAACCAATGGAATGAATCACAAGAGAGAAGAAACCAAACAAAAAGGAGAAAGTGCAAATAGTCTACTCTGATCTGCATTCAGACACCTTAATTCTTTCTCTGGACGTGGGTAACACTGGATTCAGATGGCTCTGGAGAAGTGAGACTGGGAAGAGCAAAGTCCATGAAAGTGAGTCATAACAAATGTGGTTGTAATTGTGTACAATGTTCTCCTCACTCAGCATCAGTTCATATAAATCTTTCCAGGTGTTTCTGAAGTCTGCCTGCTCCTCATGTCTTATAGCACAATAGTATTCCATTACATTCATATACCACAACTTGTTCAGCCCTTCCCCAATTGATGGACAGCCTGAAGGTAATGATCTTATCCACTTCCCAGAGCTGTTCACAGAATTCATTTAAATATAATACAATTTCAAAAAAAAATAAAGATCTATTAATTTACTATATGCTGAACACTGTTGTCAAAATTGGGAAAGGTGAGGCATAGCCTCTGACCTTCTGAAATCACTGGACTATGCATAACATACTCACAGATATTTGTAATACATATAGTACATGATCAGGTAAGAGAGAGGCAGCGCCATGTGAGATCCAAAGGAGAAGATTGTTTCCAACAAGAGGGTGCTCTCCTTCTGATATTATCCTGTTTATCCTTTATAGATAATTGTTGGCATATTGTCTCCCCCATTAGATTGTGACCTCTTAAGAGTAGAGACTGGGTTTGGTTTTGTTTTGCTTTTGCCTCTCCTTATGTCCCCTGGCACTTAGCATGATGGCTGACACATAGTAGGCATTTGCTTAATGCTAGCTGACCAACTGACTAACCACCGAAGGAAGCGACATTGGAGTTGGGGCTCTGAAGGAGACAATGGGTGTGTGAACCAGAAGGCTCTGCACATATACAAAGGGTTCTGTTTTTTGTATCAACATTTAAATATTCATGCATTGATATATCATTTCCTTATTATATTGTGAATCCCCAAACTACACCAACTATGTCTCCTACATTTGTTTCCCTCATTATTTCAAGTTCAGGGTCAATAGGCTATGATGACTTTTTGTTGGAAAGTTTACTGATTATGTCTCGTATTATTCTTGGTGATCCAGAGGAGACTGGATATTATGTTGTCAGAAACTGTAAAGGGGATTCTGCGTTGGAAGGGAGATTTGGCCAGGTACCTTCTGAGGTCCCTTCTAGCACTGAAATACTGTGTCCTATGGTCTCAGGACCCATAGAATGATGATAATCCTATGAAGTATTCTGAGGTGCCTTTAAGTTCACTCATTCTGTATTTTATCCTGCTGTTCTGATACTCTTTGATCTACAGATCTACATTCTATGGTCTCTTCTAGCTCTGACATACTGTGACTGAGATTCTGTAACCCTATGATCCTGGTACCTCTATATGAGTTTAGTCTCTCCAGGCAGCCCCAAACCTCGAAGAGAACAGGGCTTGAGTTTCTTCCTCTCCCCCCTCCCTCCATCCCTTCCCTTCCTCACCACAACCTGACACTGCTGCCCCTTCCTGGCTGAGCACAAGCCTGGTCACTCAGGGGTCATTTTCAGTACACACTAATTGCTCTGGAGATCAAGGTGAGTTTTTTACTTCTTCTTACAATGTCAGTATCTGTGGAGCACCCCAAAGGAGCAAGGAGGAGGGGGACTAGTGAGGAGAGAGCAGCTTCTGTTAGTAAGTGATACTCATGCCCTATTTCCCACATGGCAGCAATAGCAGCAGCAGCAGCTTTGAGTCACCAAAGATGTAGTGGCCTCTGTGGCATTATATTTAGCCAGCCTCCACTCCTATTCAAAGCATTTTTACTTCCCCACCCTCCTAGGTAGAATCACTGAACCAGGTGGTGGAAGGGAGGATGGGACAATGGAGGAGTCAAGGGTGGTGAGGGTGGGGGCTGTGGGAAGAGGGAGGTAAGTGGAAGGCAGGAGAGGTCCAGTGAATCACTTCTGTGGGAGACATAGTCAGCTCCTTTTAGGCTAAAACACAAAGTTATCCCTTTATGCCAAAGATTCTCAATCTTTTTTGTGGGTGTCATGAGCCCCCTTGGCAGTCTATGGATATCTTCTCAGAATAATGTTTTCAAATGAATAAAATAAAATACATAGAATCACAAAGAGGTATCCAAGCAGATCAGTGGAAGGAACCAGGCTTGGAGTCAGAAAGATCTGTGTTCACAAAGAGCCTCCGTCACTTGCTAGCTGTGTGATCCTGAGCAAGTCATCTGACCTCTTTTCGCCTTAATTTCCTCACCTGAAATATGGAAATAATAATGAGACTCATATACTTCCCAGCATTGTTGAGAGGATCAAATGATATGATCTGTAAAGTATCTGACACCGAGTGAATACCTAATAAATGCTTGTTTCCTTCCTACTATTTTTGAAATAGCAAGATTTTTTTTAAATTCATGAACCCCAAATTAAGAACTCTAGATCTTTACTTTTTTAAAACAAAGGATTCTCCACAGATCCAGCTGGTCTCTGTTCTTTTTTGACCCATTAAGTGTGGTTGGGGTCCAGACCCAGTCTGTGATCAGGATTAGGGCTCAGGCTATGAGCAGGTGACTAGGATCAGAATCCTATTAGATTTATCCCCCTGTACTAATCTCTCAAGGTATTTTCAGATCTGACCTCTCTCATCTCAGTGTATTACCCATCCCTCCCCAGCTTGATGACAGGATTAAGACTGACTCTTCAACCAGACACAGGGCTCAGTGTGTGACTAGTTAGAAGTGAATCTGGTCATCTTCTAAATATGTTCTGTTCTGAAAGTGGCTCTATTTGGGGTATGAGTGGTTTGGGGCCACCCAACCCCAGTCACCATTGGAAATAGAGAGCCTCATCACCTGTGAAAACACCTCATACAATCTCTAAATACAGACTCCTTCTGTGGATCATATTCCTCAACTGTGGAGTGATCACAGCATCTCCGAATCATAATTGATCCTTCTACTTCAATAATAATAGCTGGCATTTATATAGCCCTGTAAGGCTTACAAAGCACGTTTTAAGTATTATATCATTTGAGCCTTGACAACAACCCTGGGAGATGGACACTGTTATTATTCCCAGTTTACAAAGAAGGAAACTAAGGCAGAAAGAGATGCCCAGGGTCACACAGCTGGTATATGTCTGAGGCTGGATTTGAACTCACTGTGCCAGCAAGCTGCTCTGCATGAAGCTGCCTACTCCAAGAAGAGACATACAGTCCCTACTTCACAGGCTACACTGTAAGGAACAAAGGAGACCATGAACACATGGTCTTACATAATTTGTGAAGCCCTATGCTAATATAAGGGACCGGAGATGGTAAACTGGGAGCAAGGGTGCCTGAGTTCTAGTTACCATCTCTACCACTGATTTTCTGGGTGATTTTAGGCAAGCCATAAAATCACAGAATAAGATAATTTCATTATTGGGAGGGATCTCAAGGGGAAATCCAACCACCACCTAAATCTCCAATATCAGACCAGGGGATCTCTAGCCTCAGTCTGAATCCTCCAGTGTCCGAGCTCACTATTATTGGATTGGCAGTGCTATTGTGTAATGACTGTGATCCTTGGGAATGATTTGCTTGTCTCTTTCCAGAGCCTGCCTCCCTGTAATGATTCCCTCTACTGCTCCTGGATCTACCCTCCAGGGTCACACTGGGACAATGTTCATCCCTCTTCCTCACGGCAACCCTTTGAAGACACAAAATCAGAGATCACTTTAGGAAGTTGCATGGCATGACAACTATGGCACAGGGCTTAGGGTCAGGACATCCTGAGTGTAGGTTCAAAGCCTATACAAGTTGTGTGACCTTAGGGAAGTCACTTAACCTCTCTATGCCTCAGTTTCTTCTTTGTAAAATGACTGGTTGGGACCTGATAAGCTGAAAGGTTCCTATTATTTTTAGATCTGTGACTCTATATCCTGCTTCCCCACCATACCTGGAGTCCTACCCTGCAAAGTCTTTTAGTCTCTAGGCCAGGGGTGGGGAACCTGCGAAACATTTTCAAATTCCAGTCTCCTAGGTGCTGATTTCTAGCATTCTCTTCACCCTGGCCATGCTCATTTGTACAAGGGAATCTTTTATCCAGAGGAGGGGTCCCTGTTTCTCCCCTTCCTATGTCCTCCCCGAGAAAGTGAGTACAGGACAGAGAGTTCAGTGGTATCAAGGGAGATTCATAAAGACCCATGTGGAACTAAATTGACAGCTTCTAAAACACCGATAAAGGGAACAGGACCTATCCCCCAACCTTATAAGGCAACTCCAGACTTTGGGGACTGGGGCTTAGTGACATTCCCCTCAGCTCCATGGAGCTTAGTTTGGAGCCTAAGAGCATCCCAGCAGCTCTGACGTCAACACAGCTGAGTTTGCTGACAGGTACCTGTGCCAGAGAAGACTGGCTGTAGGGGAACTGTCAGTACTAGCAGAAAAGAATGCAAAAGAGGAGGGAGGGAGGAGAGTGCGATCACTCGGCAAACCCTTTTATTTTCTGGGCACAGGATGGATCATTTCCTCTTCCCCTCCTTTTTCTGCACAAACAGTTCTCTTTTGATTGGCAAGGATGGGGTATTCAGACCCAGAACAAACGTCATCTCCTCTGATGGCAGCCGCCTCCCTTTTTGCCTTTTCATTCAGAGCCCTCCACAATCTAGGCTATTCTACCTATAGAAACTAATCTGGGGAGGAAAGCAGTACAGTAAAGCTTAATAAATGTTTATCAAATCAAACTGAATTGGATGGGGGAGGGGGTGGAGGGAGCAAGGATTAAATTCAAAAGGAGGGAAGGAAATGAGCATTGATTGAGCATCTCCTATGTTCCAAGCACTATGCTTAGTGCTTTGAACTCACAACAATTAATGAGAGGTCTACCTGTGAGTTCAAAGCACTAAGCATAGTCCCATTTTACAGATGAGGAAACAGGCAGACAGGCAAAGTGGTTTGCTCAGAGTTAAACAGCTAGTTAGTGTTTGGGGCTAGATTTGAATTCAGATTTTCCTGACTGATAGAGTGATCTGACCCAGGCTCGTTTAGCAGGCTAGTCTTTCAGTTGCATCCAACTCTTCATGACCCTATTTGGGGTTTTCTTAGCAAAAGTGACAGAGTAGTTTGCTATTTCCTTCTCCATTTCATTTTACAGATGAGGAAACTGAGGCAAACAGGGTTAAGTAGCTGAGCCACAATGGCTCCATAAAGGCAAAAATTTTTCTCTCTGCTTAAAAGATGGAAAAACAGAAAACCAGAAAGGGCAGGTCACTCATTCAAAGCTTCAGAGCAAATGAAAGTTATAGTGGCAACATGGTGCATGGGAATGGAGGGCTGAATTTGTAGTCAGAGGTCTCAGGTTCAAATCTCATCTCTCCTACTTGGTACCTGGGTGACCTTGGACAATTCACTTCCCCATTTTGGGTCTCAGTTTCCTTATCTGTAAAATGAGGGAGTAGAACCAGATAGCCTTCAAACGTTCTTCCAACTCTGAACTTTGTTCTGTGCTTAGAACGTGTGTGGGGCTCTTACCCCAGCACCAGAGAGCCTGGCACTAAATCTTGCTCAATTGCTCTCTTGTTGATAGTTTGTCTTATAAAACAGGAAGACTCATCTTTGCCCTGCCTCTTGCCTGGAGCTGCTGCGAGGATCAGGAGAGATAATGGATTTGAAAGAGCTTTGAAATGCATAAAGCATTTAATAAATGATTACCCTTTGCTGAAGAAGATTATCTGTAATCTGCCTCCCTGGCACACCAGGCTCAGTCCCACCTCGGTGCCCTTATTCAAGGACATTCCTCCCACTCAGAGGAAGACTGTCCCCCTCCTCTTGTCAGTAGGCCTAGATCTCATCTCACCTCTTCCAGGATGCCCTCCCAGACCTCCCCAGTCTATCCACAAACCTTTCTCTTGCCTCTGACTTCCCACAGCCCTTACTGTTTAACCCTTTCATTTATGCATGTAAATATTCGCTTTCTATGTGGTCATCTGATTGTGTCCCCAGGAAAGATGTGAGCTCCTGGAAATCACAGACTGTTGTCTTTATCTCCTGTTATAATTCAGCCCTTACCCTCAATAAGTAGGACCTGGCACAAGCCTAGGTATTGGAGAGGTTTGTAAAGGCCCTGGGTAGTGATGCAGAGATGGTATAGTGGATAGAAAATCAGCCCTGGAGTCAAGAGGATCTGAGTTCAAATATGACCTCAGATACTTACTAGCTATGTGAACCTGGGCAAGTCACTTAAACCTGTTTGCCTCAGTTTCCTCATCTGTAAAATGAGCTAGAGAAGGAAATGGCCAATTACTTTAATAAAAAACAAATAAACAACAACAAAATAAAACCTCAAATAGTATCATAAAGAGTCAGATATGACTAATCCAAAAAAAAAAATAAAAAGGAGATAATCTCAAAGGGAAGACACTAGTAGCTGGGGGTGAAGGAGGGAAGAGGATAGGGAAAAATTCCTGCAGAAGATGAGATTTGAGCTCAGTCTTAAAGAGGTGGAGAAGAGGAAGAAAAAATACTAGGCATGAAGCATTCATAGACTGTCTCCTAATTTCTCTGTGAAGTATTCCAGACTGAGAGTCAGACCCCTTAGTGAAATCACTCTAACCCATCTCAGGACAGAATGGTGAAAGGAAATTAACTTTCCTGCAGCCCTAAGCCCTTATACAAATATGGGCTCACATGGAAACAAAGTCTATCTGCATCAACCTATTGGAATCTGTTCCCCACTTATGAAGGTAGAAATAAGAACCAAACCTATCCTAGCACCTGGCTAGTTCTCCCACCTATGATGCCAGGAGAGAGGAGGGGATGAGCATAGTTTGTGAAGTCCATGGCTCTCACCCAACGCTTTTGAGCCACCCTGCCATCACATCTCTCAAGGAATCTTGAACTAGTTCATACTAGCATGGGAGACACCTTGCTACAGGAACATCTTTAAAATGGAGTTTTGTTCCATCAGATCAAATTCTTTTTGTAGTTGGCAAACAACAAATGTTGTTTTTCTGCATAAGATGCTTCAGTGTGTGACCTTACGAATGGAAGATGGTCTTGCAGGACAGTGGGAAGAGTGCTGCATTTGGAGTCCAAGTATCTGGGTTCAAATCTCAGGCTCAACTGCTTAACTGACTGGGTGACCTTGGGAAAGGCACAACCCCATGAAGACCTCAGTTTCTTCTTCTGTAGAATTAAAGGGGCTGTACTAAATGATTCCCAAAGTCTCATCTCTAAACCCATGATCCCATGAGCAGGAGGACTGATGGAAGTTTGCATAAATAGGATCACCAAGTTCAAGGGTAGATTCCTTCTTGACCCCCTTCTGCCTCCTACTGAAGCCCAAAGATCTTCATGTCTGAGGGCTGAAGGACCCTCCCTGGTTCCTGAGGCTCGATTATCCTCTTGTATACAAGAATCTCCTGTTCCAACAGTTCTACATACAGATGGTGTGCTGATGGAGCTTTGTTTTCTTGGTGTTGTTAGGCCAAAAGTAGCACAAGTAGTAGAGAATTGATCCATACTTCATTGCACCTAAGCTTCAGAGGCTGCATTGAGTGCGCAATCATCTGCAAACAGAAAATCATACACCAACACTCCCTCTACTTTGGTCTTATCTTGTAGCCTTTTTAAATTGAATTTAGCATCAGTGCAGTAGCTGACCTTAATGTCATGTTCTTCTTCATTGGAAGCATCTGACAACATGACTGAAAATATTATGATACTTTTCTCTTATTCTCTCATTTCTCAGTCCCTGGGTGTTTCAAGCTGGGCCTTCCTTGGTGTGAGCTAAAACACAATAATAAAAGACCTATTGCTATAGGCATTACTGCTGAGTCTGATTCATTTATGTCACTGTTGGAATGGACTGGGACAACTGAGTTGTCAAAGATTACCCTTGACCCTTTCTAGCAGACCTTTCTCCAAGCCTTGGGTCTCTCATCTGTGAAATGTAGGGGTTAGACTGGTTATTATTTAACAACCTTCCACCTCTGATATTCTGTGCTTTCTATGTGAAGATATCTTCTATCCCCAGCATTCTGTGTTCCAAGGTCCTTTCTGGTTCACATATTTTGTGAGCATAGGACTTTATCGCTGTTAGTCTACATGGGTTGGTGTTAGGATATATTCACAGTGACAGAGAATCTCAGAATTAAATGGAACTTCAAAGGCCAGCTAGTTCTACCCATACCTGAGTAAGAGTATCCTCTATGGTATACTCAACAAATGGAGATGCCATGGTTAGTGAAAATGAATGAAATGAAAAAATGCAAAATACATATGGAAGAGTGCAGTTGCAGAGCAGATGACAAGGCCCAAGAGATTTTAGAGTGCATCAGTAGAGCAGATGAACACCGTAACAGGATTGTTTGTTGACTGACTATGATCCCTCCCAAGGCATCTTATCTCTACTTTTGGACAGCTCTAATTATTGGGGAATATTTTTACACCAAATCTGAACTTGCCTCTTTGCTCTTAGTCCTATCTTCTGGGGCCAAGCAGAAGAGGTCTAGCCCCTTTTCCCCCTAACAGCTCTTCAAGTACTTGAAGACAGCGACCATGACCCTGATAAGTCTTCTCCAAGAAACATCCCCATATCTCTCAACCACTCCTTCTTTGACTGGTCAAATAGAAAGCCTTGACAGATAACCTACAAGAGTAGCTGGTGTTTATAAAGCACTTCAAGGTTTACAAAACACTCTATAAACACACAGAGAATACACTCTCTTTCTCTCTCTCTCCCCATATATATAGACACACATATGTATGTGTATATATACATGCATATATGTATATGTGCATATGTGTGTCTATATATGTGTGTGTCTTTGTGTATACTATTCATGTGTAGTGTCCTATATTATATTATATAATTATATATATAATTGATTATATATAATATATAAAATTACTTTATATGTATATGTATATCTATGGTTGTTGTCCTTCGTTCTTGAAGAGGAACAAAATGACATCACTATGAGCTCTACCACAGATCAGACTCAAATAGTTCGTGTGAACATTTGGGGTGGATTCTCTAAATTTGCTCTTCCTGTGTTTCCTTTGAGCTGTTTCAGTTCTGCTTTGCTCATAAAGCACAGCACCTTTTCTGACGTGGGCACACCATGCTGAGTGGTTCTGTGCCGGTCCCACCCATTTCAATTCCAAAGTTCTTGACAGTGTCCTTGTATTGCTTCTTCTGACCACCATGTGATCACATGCCCTGGGTGAGTTTTCACCTCAGACACTTGACATTCACAAGCTGTGTGACCTTGGGCAAGTCACTTAACCCCAACTGCCTCACCCTGGGTCATCTCCAGTCATCCTGATGAATATCTGGTCACTGGATTCAGATGGCTCTGGAGGAAAAGTGAGTCTGGTGACCTGCACAGCCTTCCCTCACTCAAATCAAAGTCAAGTGCAAGTCATGTCATCATTTCTCTGATGGCATGGTCTTCTTTGGCAACGAAGGATGAACACACACACCTTATCCTACCAGGTGATCTTCAGAATCTTCCTAAGACAATTCAAATGGAAGTGAATCAGTTTCCTGGGATGGCACTGGTACTCTGGCCAGGTTTCACAGGCATACAACAATGAGGTCAACACAACAGCTCTGTAGTCCTTCAGTTTGGTAGTCAGTCTAATACCTCTTCTCTTCCATACTTTCCTTCAGAGCCTCCCAAAAACTGAGCTAGCTCTGGCAATGCGTGCATCAACCTCATTGTCAATGTGTACATCCCTGGACAGTATGCTACTGAGGTAAGTGAACTTATCCACAACTTTCAAAACTTCTCCGTTTGTTGTAACTGATGGTTCCATGTATGGATGGTGTGGTGGTGGCTGATGGAGCACCTGTGTTTTCTTGATGTTAATTGTTAGGCCAAAATTAGCACAAGCAGCAGAGAATCGATCTATATTTTGCTGCTTCAGAGGCTGCATTGAGTGCACAATGATCTACAAACAGAAAATCATACACCAACACTCCCTCCACTTTGGTCTTGGCTTGTAGCCTTTTCAAATTGAAGAATTTACTATCAGTATGGTAGTTGACCTTGATGCCATGCTTATCCTCATTGAAAGCATTTGACAACATGGCTGAAAACATCATGTTAAAAAGATGGGAGCAAGCACACAGCCCTGTTTCACTCCATTGGTGACTAAGAAGGCACGAGAGCACAGTCCATCATCTAGAACCTGGGCAAGATTGAACTTCTCTGGGAAACCAAATTTTGACATAATTTTCTGTAAGCCCTCACGACTAACAGTAAGTATCAAAGGCCTTGATCAGATCTACAAATGTTGTGTACAGACCTCTGTTCTGCTCCTGGAATTTCTCCTGGAGTTATATAATATATATGTGTGTGTATATATAAAACATATATCTATGTATGTATATATATATATATATATATATATATATATATATATGTGTGTGTGTGTGTGTGTATGTGTATGTGTGTGTATGGTGTGTGCATATACAGGTTCTGAAACATACATACACACATATGCAGTGTTCTTTTAACCTTGACTATATGTAATATATAAAATTGCTTTATATGTACATTTGTATATATAATGTATATATCTATATAATACATAGAGCTATATATATATACATGTGTATGTTTGTATGTGTGTGTGGAGAGAGGGAGAGAGATAGGGTCTGTAAACATATATATATATATATATTTAGTGTTCTGTAAGCCTTGGCTACATATATGTAAAATTATTTTATATGTATATGTGTATATAATGTTTATAAGAATATACATGTGTATGTATGTAGATTTTATATATATACACACACACACACAGGTGTGTGTGTGTGTGTGTGTGTGTGTGTGTGTGTGTGTGTGTGTGTGTATGTAGAAAGAGTACTTTAGAAGCAGAGACGCTAGAGAGTTGGCATCAGTCAAGCAGACCTGACTTTGCCTTGGTACCTGCTGGGTAACTCTGGACAAGTTACTGGACAGCTCCACACCCTGAGGCAACCCTGTAAGGCTGTAAGGCGCAAAGAAGGTGCTAATTTGCATTGCTAGAGGGAGTTATCATATTTGGAGTTCCCTAACATCAGTGAAATCATAGATCTGTCCCAGAAATTAAATTCTCCCAGTCAAACAAAAGAAGCATCTCAGGTCTTGTTAGGAGAGTTTTACAAATGATGGAATTGAGGCTTGGACAGATTACCTGACTCAACCTGCTCCCCACTAGGCATCAGCAGCAGTAGGACTGGAGGCCAAGGGTGCCTCAGGGCCAAGGGCACCGTGCCTTTCCACTACGTTCCTTTCCACTATGCCCCTATTGTCTCTCACATAAGAGATGTTTCCAGAGGTTGTTACTTGGCACATTAAGAGTATGAGACCAATACCCTGCCAACTGTGCTAAGAAAAGTTTCTGGGGCCCACCAAGTATAGGTGGGTTACAGAAAACCAGATTTTTGGGTGGCAGTGGTAGTGGTCGTGGGCGCCATCCTGAGATTATGCATCTGTTGGAAATAGCTCACATTTGCATATTGCAGGGGCTGGCCCCCTCTCCAAGCCAGCTGCCAAGCCTGATTAACTCCCTCCCTCCCACCCTCCATGAAGTACGAATCAGTCCCAAATTGTGTCAGTGGTGGTGGGGGAGTGACTGTGAAAGAGATTTACAAATCGATAGGTATCCAAATACGGTCAAGAACAAAAATAACAACAAAAATATTGTACATAAACCCAGCAGCTTCCAATTATTTGGAATTTGGCATATTTCTTAAGTGAAAGACAGTGCAACAGAGTCAATTTAAAAAACCAGCCTCAGCATCCAAAAGGCCTGGGTTCAACGGAGACTCACTTCAGACATATCCTGGCCTTATGACACTAGGCAAGTCACAATCTCTCTGTGCCCCCAGCCATTTTCTAAAGGTATAATTTGCAGAAGAGTTATCTGTGTTAACCAGCCACCTGCCCTAGACATCTTGCCATCTGCCTTGGTCCACAGTGGGCAGTGAATAAATGCTTGATGACTGACTAACTGAAAGCCCATTTTCCATCTGCTGCTGTGCCTGGTTTCAGTTCCATGAACATGATGCCCCTGAGCTGAGTATCTACCCCTCTACCCCCCAGCCCCCCCTGCTGTCCTACCTCATGATTTTGTAAGTTTCAAGGTAGAGATTTCTTCTTCTTCTTCTCTCTTCTTCTTCCTTCTTCTTCTTCCTCCTTCTTCCTCTTTCCTCTTCTTCTTCTTCTCTCTTCTTCCTTCTTCTTCTTCCTCCTTCCTCTTTCTTCTTCTTCCTTCTTCTTCCTCCTTCTTCCTCTTTCTTCTTCTTCTTCTTTGTCTCTCTTCTTCCTTCTTCTTCTTCCTCCTTCTTCCTCTTTCTTCTTCTTCTTCTTCTTCTTCTTCTTCTTCTCTCTTCTTCTTCCTTCTTCTTCTTCCTCCTCCTCCTTTTTCTCTCTTCTTCCTTCTTCTTCTTCCTCTTCCTCATTCTTCTTCTTCTTCCTCTTCCTTCTTCTTCTTCTTCTTCTTCTTCCTCTTCCTTCTTCTTCTTCTTCCTCCTTCTTCTTCTTCTTCTTTCTTCTTCTTCTTCTCCTCACCTGGAAGTGTATCCTCCCAACCACACAATGGTGCCCCTCTTCTCTGAAGGAATGGAACTCCACTGCAGCTGAGCTGGCCTAACTGGTAAGTGCAAACTCATCTAACTCATTATATCTGTGAAGGCCATATCCTCCTTATTCCATCCAAATCATCCATCCCAAAGCCCCTCTTGCTGTTCACCTTATTACTTGCCATAGAACCTTCCCCTGCCATTCACAACCACATACACTCCTGATCTCACCTCTTACTCTGAGAACAGTAATTAAATCAACATTACCATTGCTCTAGGGGCAGCTAGATGGTACAGTAGATAGAATGCCAGACCTAGAGCTAGGAAGGTCTGAGTTCAAATTTGACCTCGGACACTTACTACTATGTGAGCCTGGGCAAGTCTCTTAACCCTTTCGTCCTCAATTTCCTCATTTGTAAAATGCACTGGAGAAGGAAATGGCAAAACAAGCTAAGCAGTTTGGTCTTCATTCAAAGAATTCATTCAAGGGTTGTAATCAGAACTTTGTACTAGAAGGTGACTGACACCGCAGAGTGATGGAATGGATAAGGATAGCTAGAAGGTTGGAACAAGAAGTCATGAGGGGGATTGTGAGAGAAGAGAGGAAGAGAAGAATAGTGAAAGGGGAGAGACCAGCACAATAGGATGAGGGAAAAGCCCTCCAATGTAAAGTCATGAAATCTCAGGCGGAGTCTCAGCCCTGCTACTTACTCATTCTGTGACCTTGAGAAGTCCCTGGTCCTCTGGGAACCTTAACTTCCCATCTCTAAAATGAGGGGCTTAAACCAGAGCATCCCTACTGACATCCTATGATTCTAGATATTCAGGAGCTAGAAACAACAGGACTTGGTAACTGATAGGTTGTGAGAGGTAAGTGAGAGGACAAAATAACTATAACTTTTAGAAATAATTAAAAATTATTGTGAAGTTTACACTTTTGGATAACTTGTTCATGTGAATGGATTACCATCCTTGCACACATCCTATATTATCTCTCTTATGTTTCTTTACTCACATTATTCCTTAGGAATAGAATGTACTTATACTATCTGTTTTCACCTGTCCAAATCTTTAGAGGCCAGAGTCTAAGGTGCCAGAAACAAACAACAGAATTCAATTTAACAAGCATTTATTAAGCACCTACTGTGTGCCAGTTGCTGTGCTCAGTCCTGGGGTTATCAAGACAAAAGCAAACAGCCCCTGACTTCAAACAGTTTACATTCAACTTGGGGGAGGGGGAAAAAGTACATAGAGAAATTAATTATATATATGTGTGTGCATGTGTGTTATATGTGTTATATATAAATACTATATATGTGTACACATATGTATGTATATGTACATAAAAATAAACAAGTATTTATTAAGTACCTACTATGTGTTAGGCACTATGACAGGTACTGGGAATATAATGAATTAAAGAATTCTGACATATGAGGAGCTTATCTTCTAACAGAGGAGGCACTACATATATACATAAATACATACATATACACACATACATACCTATATAATATATATACATACATATGTATATAAATATAAACATATATCTTCATGTGCATATATATCCACACATATGCATATGTGTATATACCAATATATACACATATATAATAAATGAGGGCAGCTAGGTGACATGGTAGATAGAACATTGGGCTTGGAGTCAGTGTTCAATTCTAGCCTCAAACACTTTATAGCTAAGTCACCCTGAGCAAGTCATTTAACTTCTATTAGTCTCATTGATCATCGACAAAAAGATGATTCACTAGAGAAGGAAATGGCAAACCACTGTAGCATCTTTGCCAACAAAACCCCATATGAGGTCATGAAGCGTCAGAAACAACTGAACAACATCTAGATAGGTAGATAGATAGACATGCATATGCATATATATACACACATATGTATATACACATGTATGTGTATATATATTACATTTTTATATACATGTATATACATATAGGTATATATGAATACAAGTGAATACAAAGTACTTAAATACAAGTTCATTTGAGAAGGAAGGCTCCAACAGTTGAGGAGACCTCTTATGGAAGGTGATACTTGAGCAAATCTTGATGGGGAAGAGAGATTCTATGAAATGACAGTCAGGAGGGAGTGCATATTCCTGGGGAAGGCTTAGTTATGAAGGGAAGCTTGTTCATAATAGAATGGGAATTGCAGAGGGCACAATGAGGAGGCAGAGGTGGGTGAATTAGGGACCACAAAGGACAAGGCTGATCCAGATAAGTATGAGAGAAATGTGGAGTAGTGGCCAGCAGAGGGACCTTGGGGAACCAGTAAAAAGCTTAGGATCACAGGGATACTGGTAGGGAGCCATAGGGTGGCAGGTGGTCAGGCCCTTGCAAGGAGTAAAGGTCATATTCATTTAGTTATTGATCCCTGAGAAAGCATTAGAAAGTGAAGCACAGAGAAGGAAGATGAAAAGAAGCAGGGAGCTGTCAGAAAAATCCTGGGTCCAGGCTGGTTATATAGCAGTGAGGCTGAAACAGATGGGGGTGGGGGTAGCGAAGTGAGGTCAAATATGACTCAGATCAAACCTATTTCTTGACCAAGGTTTCAACTCACCACCACTTCCATGGGGGAAAAGTGTTTTCTTTGTGTAATGGTTCACATTTCACAGAGGTTCCTGTGTAGAAGAGGGCATAAAAGAGCTATGAAATCACATGAGGGAGAGATGACTTCCAAGTAGAAAGTGGTAAATCAAGGAATAGTTTATCATTTCCTTCACCAAATCCTTTTAAAGATAAGGAAACTGAGGCAACCAGTGTGAAGTGACTTGTTTTGGGTCACCCAGCTGGTGAGTATTTGAGGCTGAATTTGAACTCAAGAAGAGAAGTCTTCCTGACTCCAGGCCTGGCACTCTATCCACCACACCACCTAACCCTCCCTTGCTCAAGTCAAAATCAACTGCTAAATCAACTGTCATCATCTCCCTGATGTCATGGTCCTCTTCAAAAACGAAGGACAAAGACAACCTGGCAAATCAAGGAAAGCTTCTTGGAGGCAGTGGCAATGGGTTTGGGATTTGAAGAGTAGGTAAAAAAGTTTCCTGGGAACAGTTGGGTATTTGGGAGGGGGAGAATAAAAGGGAGAGAGATCAGAAAGCCTAGAGAGACTTAATTCTGGGCCCAACCTGGTCACTCATTAGTCTGATGACCTTGGGTTAGTCTCTTCCTATTTCACAGGTACTCACTTGTAAAATAAGGAATTTGGACCAGATGACCTCTAAGTCCCCTTCTATCCATGGCATCCTATGGTCTCTTCAAGCTCTAACTTTTTATGTTTGATGATTCCATGCCTGTGGAAGAAATGGGGTAAGAATTATGGGGGTTGCAGAAGGCAGGGCACAAAGTCAAAAGAATACACGTATGAGAAAGCAGAGAAATTCAGCAACTTGAGATATAAAGGGCAGGGTATGAGATGAGAGAGTCTAGCATCTGGACAGAAGAAAACTGGATACATATCAAAGAGAGTAGACTCAGGCAGATGAGAGGAGGGAAGGGAACAAGCATTTATTAAGCACCTACTGTGTACTAGCCATTGTGCTAAGTGCTTTACAAATATTATGTCATTTGAGAGTGACCTCCCTCCCTTCTCAGTCCTTCCTCTGAGTCTCCAATTTACTTCCCCACATACTGTAACTTCTCTTCTGAAAAGAGGAGACCACAGGATTTAGAGTTAGAAGGAATTTTAGAAATCATCTCGACCAAATTCTTCATTTTTTTGATATTTGGAGGTCTAAAAAAGAATGATTTATCCAAGGTCACCCAAGCAGCAGAGTTAGGATAAAAATATAAGAATGACTGGAAACAACAATCACCCAGCTTCCTTGACTCCACATCTACAACCTGGGGCAGCTGGGTGGTGCAGTGGCTAGAGCACCTGGTCTAGGGTAAAAAGGACCAGAGTTAAAATCCAGCCTCAGACACTTAGTGGTTTGGCACTTTCCACCTCTTTGCCTCAGTTTCCTCATTTGTTAAAGGGGATAACAACATCTACTTTCTACGGTTTTTGTGAAAATGAAATGAGATAATATTTATAAAGTGCTTAGGATAGCATCTGGAACATTATTGTTGACTATGTCCCCACAGTGCCTCCCAGAGACAATAGTGGTAGCCCAAGCCCTTCCTTTCTTCTCATCTGAATGTCCCTAATAGGGCATCACACAACCCACAGCTATGGTATCATGGTTGGTCTGCTGGTCCCAGGCAACAAGTCTACCAGGAAAGACAAAAGGTGACTATGGAAGGCTGAAGGAAGGATGAGCATCCTCACCTCAAGAACTTGGGGCTTTAATAACACTTTCTAAAGTAGTTTCTCCTCCACAGAACCTTGTACACAATAGATGCCTAAAACATGTTTAATGAATGCAGTTGGGACAGCTAGATGGTACAGTGGATAGAGCACTAGATGGTACAATGGACCCAGAGTCAGGAAGATCTGAGTTCAAATCTGGCCTCAGATATTAACTGTGTGACCTTGGGCCAGTTACTCAACCTATAAGCCGCCTCAGTTTCCCCATCCGTTAAATGATGAGATAATGTTGTAAAGTGCTTAGAACAATGCTTGGCACAAAGGAAGAGCTAGAAAAATGTTAGCTATTATTATGAATAATATCACTATCATTTCATTAAGGCCTGGTTTCAAACTAAGAGGAACAATGAGGCCTAGGAGGTTGAGAGACTTGAGCCAGGTCTCCAAGTCAAAGAGTGACTGAGCCAGGACAGGAACAAAGTGAGGTAAGGGGGACCTAACTGATCTGTCAGATTCTGCCCGGCTCTGGTGATCTCTGAGTGTGATTCTATGAGGGCAGTATAGGGAGATGACGAGTGATTTTAAAACCAAATGAGCTCAGAAGAGTTGGAAAAACAGACCTTGCAGGCTGGCTCTCTCCCTCTCTCTGCACAGTGGGTGGAATGTAGTCAGCAACTGATTCATCCACTTGTTCAGCAGTAGCAAGGAGCTGGAGAGACCGCCCCCCACACACCTCCATCCAAAGAATAAAGGCCGCCTCCCCTGGCTGGATTCCTTGTGCTCTCTTCTACAAAGAAGACCCACAGATGGGACCCAGGGAGGAGTGGTACAGGAGCAGAGACTTTCTTTCCAAAGCGGTTTCTCCTCCAAAGAACCTCGTACACAATAAATGAATGCCTAAAGCATGTTTAATGAAATGGAGTTGGGGTATAGAGCCCTAGGTATTGTTTAACAGCTGGAGAAACTGAGGCAGCTAAGTGGCATAGTGGATAAAGTGCTGAACTTGGAGGCAGGCATACCCACTTTCAAATCCTGCCTCAGATACTTGCGACATGTGTGACCCTGTACAAGTCCCTTCATCTCATTGGTCGCCTCAGTTTCTATAGCTGTAAGGTGGGGATAAAAATTGTACCCACCTCCCAAGGTTGTAAGGATCAAATAACTGAACCACAAAGTGTTATATAAATGCTAACTGCTAAATGAATTGTCCAAGGTTACCAAAGGAGTAAAGAAAAGAGCTTTAGCCATAGGACATGGAAGTTCAAAACCCAGGGCCTACCTAAGTGAAGGCTCAGGACATGCCGGGCAGTCCCACTTAGGACTTAGACTTGGATCAAGATCATTTCAGAGAGGGTGGCCAGGGCCCACGTGCTCTGGAAAAGGAGGGCCAGGACCAGGGCCCCTAGTACTACTACTGCTTACAATGGAACTCTGTGTGTGTGTGTGTGTGTGTGTGTGTGTGTGTGTGTGTGTGTGCTCTGTCCTGCAGATACAAAGTGTTCAGAAAAAGGTGATCAGGCATTTTAATGATGGGAACTGAGGCCAGGCCAGACCAGATGAAGATCTGAAGGACCTGGGAAGGTTTTGCCTGGTGCAGAGAAGACAGGGAAGATGTGATAAGCATTTTTCAGTTGAAGAGAAGTCATGAGTAGGGGGCAGACTTGCCCTGCTCAGTCCCAAAGAGGGGTATGAGGAGCAAAGAGAGATTTCTGATTAATTGGACAGGTAGGTGGTGCAGTAGATACAGTCAAAAGACTCATCTTCCTGAGTTCAAATCTGGACTCAGATACTAAGTGACCCTGGACAAATCACTTAACCCCATCAGCCTCAGTTTCCTCATCTGTAAAATGAGTTGGAGAAGGAAGTGGCCAATCACTTTTACCAGCAAAATTCTACAGAGGGCCATGAAGAGTTGGACACAACTGAAATAAATGGACAAAAATAAAGAAGGAATCAAAGTTACCTTGAAGGGATGAGCTACCTGAGGAGGGAATGGGTTTCCCTTCATTGCAGACCTTTAAGAGGGGCTAGATGACCATTAGTCTTGCATAGTGTAATGGGAATTCCTGTACAAATACTGATACACTAGACTAGGTGCCCTCTGACATCCCTTCTACTCCTGAGATTCCATGATCTATGGTAACATTTCTACATCATGTTAAAGTTTACAAAGCCCCAGGGGTGCCCAGGCTACCCTTTGTGAATCACTGGTCTGCTTGGACTGTATACACCCTGGCTATAGCCACGGTCAAGTTGCTTCACTTAATGTCCCAAGGTTATTAGTTGCAGAATAGCTACAGAACTGTACTGGTGGGGGGAGTTTTCCCACCTGAAGTTCCCTATATATACTAGGGAGATCTCAAGCCTGGATCCCACCCTGACCCATAAATGTGCTCAGCCACTGGGGACATAGAGACAAAAATGACCCTCAAGGAGTTTATAGTGTATTGGAGGAAATCCAACTTATTACACACAAAGAAGTTTAGTATGATGACAATTTAAAAAGGAGTGGGGATCAGAGAGGGCTTCATGGAGGAGGTGGCTCCTGAATAGGATGGAGTTTTGAAGGAAGACTTTGGCGTGTGGCAAGGTCAGAGGATGGAAATGGATTATCAAGCTTGGAGAACAGATAATATATTGGCCATTTAGACTAGAATACATGGGGGCATCTAGATGGTGAAGTGGATAGAGCACCAGGTCTTGTTTTACAGCTATGGAAACTGAGGCAGCTAAGTGGCACAGTGGATAGAGTGCTGGACAGTGTAGAGAAGAGCTAATGAACTATTTTGACTAGAATATGTAAAGGGTAATGACTGAAGAGGTATGTAGTTACCAGATTTTGAAGGACTTCAAATGCCAAGCTAAGGAATCTGTGTTTCATCTCATTGGAAACAGGGAGTCACTAACAGTGAATGAGCAGGGGAGTAATAGAAGAAAGTAAATTGATTTGCAAACCTCAAAGCTCTGCATAGAGGTTAGTTGTTGTTCCTCTGGCCATCCTTGTGTCTAAGGAAGATGTCTTTTGGGGAGCTGTGTGAAAGGGTGAATTGGGGAGGAGATAGAATGAAAGCTGGCAAACCAATCAGGAGGCTGGTTGTTGCTGTGGCTGTGGTTGTGGTTGCTAAATTCTTTGAGCAAGAGGAGAGGTAACAAGCACCTGAACCCAGATAGTGGCTATGTGAAGGACAAGAAGGGGAAGCAACAAGAGATGCTGAGAAGAAAGAAGTAACAAGAAGCAACAAGACTTACCAATTGATTGGATATTGCTGGGGGAGAACAGTTACAGCCTCCTGGGGGTACACATCTGTCTCATATGGGGTTTTTTTCAGGTCTGCTTAGATGACACAGTCAATCTGAAGCATCCTGTGGCATTTGAATAGACTGATGATGAGATATACTGGCTCAACAGAGTGCCACATTTGTGGAGTCACCTGTAGCTAACAAATGCCAACCCCCCTCTTTTAACAGAAGAGGAAACCAGGACTCAGATTAGTGGGACTTCCCCAACTTTGCATGGTCAAAGAGTAGTTGAGCTGGGACACAAATTCAAGTTTATAGAACCATAGAATTAAAGCTGGATGGGACCTTAGGAGCCATTGAGTCCAACCTTCCCATTTCATAGATGAGGAAACTAAGAGCCACAGAGATTAAAAGATTAGCACAAGGTCATATGCTAGTAAATGTATGAGTCAGGATGTGAGTCCAGGTCTTTGTGGTTTCAACTCCTAGTGTTCTATCTACCACACCATACTGTCTCTGTACTATGATGAAATTTGCAAATATTGAGATTTAGGGTTGCTTTAAGGAAAATCTTCTTACCAAAATTAGAATTGTGCTATTTAAAAAGTGAAATGAGCTACTTCTAGAGGTTCTCCCTTTTCAAATGTAGGCCACCAAACCATTCCTCAGAAGTCCTTAACCTAGGATCCAAGAGTTTTTCTTTTTAAGAAAAAATATTTTGCTAATTATTTCAATATAATTTGCTTCCTCTGTAATTTTGTGTGTTTTATTTTATGTATTTCAAAGCATTATTTGGAGACAGGGGCTAGAGGCTTCACCAGATTGCTCAGTGTATCCAGGGTACAAAAATAGGGTGCAGAACCCTCAGTCTAGCATGCACTCTTGTTCAGGAGTGAGTTAGACCAAATGACTTCTTATAGCCCTTCCCTCTCTGATAATCTTACTAGTTTCTGTGATTCAGTGACCAGAACCCAGATCTGTCAAAAGTTTCTACACTGCCCCATGACAATGGGAGGAAAAATGTCTAGAAGTCAGTAGTGGGTTAATCTCCCCAGAACAATAAGGAAAGTGTGTGAAGTATTCCCTAAGAATCTGCACCAGTCTCTGTACCCCTCCCAGATGGTGACCTGAGAGAAGAACGGCAGGACTCCCAGGGTCAGAATGGAGGGAGGAGCCATCTGGTTTCTGTGTCACCAGGGATTGGGATGCAGGTGGAAGGCTGACTTCAGGCATTAGTTACAATGGGGTGGACCCCACTCCAATATTCCCCAAATTATAGAATGTTACAACTGGGAAGTCACACAGCTAATGACTGGCAGATACTCAAACTGATGTCTTCTAACTCTAACGCCAGAAAAATTTTCCTTAGAAATAAGGAGACATTAGAGACAGTTCTAGAATGTCAGAAACAACCCTGGGAGCTGGAGACTCTGTTCTGAAGTCTCATCTTCTACATTCCCCAGCCACGGGGTCAGTCAATAACTGGATCTGGTTCTGCCAAGCTTGGCAATTTCTTTACTTCCGAATTACATGAAATATATGAGAAGCAATGGAAACCTAAGCTGTTTTCCAGCTGATAACTCTAGGAGGATTCATCAGGGGCCGGGAGCCCTTAGCTGATAGGAAATAAACCCTGGAGTCAGGAACTTGTGAATTAACAATGTGTTAATTCACTGATGATGGACTTTTTTAATTAAAAAAAAATTGTATCCTTAGCAAGCCTTCAGGTTTCTGAGTGGGCAAAGCATAATTAATTATATTTTTAAAAAACCAACCAATCTACAGTAAAGCAGTAAAAACAAAATAAAAATTATTAATGTGCTCAAATGCTGTCATGGCTGGCCCCATAACACCGAGCCATCCTTAAAGTTGGTTGAAGAGGAAAGAGCCCAGGCCTAGGAATTAGAAGCCTCCGTTTCAATTACTTTGCTAATGACAGTGAGTGACCTTGGCCAGCTCAGCGATTTTTCTCTTCTCCAGTCTCAATTTTCTTCATAATAATAACACAGATAACACTTTAAGATTTGCAAAGCAGCTTCCACAGGCTAGCTCACTTGGTCTTCATAGCAATCCCATGACGAGGTTATTCTTATCTCCCTTTAATAGATGAGGAAACTGAAGTCACAATGTAGTGTCTGCAGTAAGATTCAAACTCTGGTCTTCCTGACTCAATCACTTATTCAGCACCATTTAGCAGCCTAATAATTAAATTGTTGGAATGGATAGATAGTCTCTAAGCCCTCCTCCAGTCACACAGTTTGTGATCTTTGTTTGAACAGCCCATGTACAAAATGCCTCTTTTCACAATCTATTTTTCTAAATCAGTGTAGTGGAACAAATCCTGACCTGGGAATCAGGAGGTCTGGGTTTTAGCCCATCTTTGCCCCTCACCCCCAGTGTGATCTAAGCATGAGACATAAAACAGAAAGAGTGTAATGGATGAGCTAATTTGAAGACTCTGGAAGCTCTTAGCAGAGTCCCATGATAAACAGAGAGAGAAGTTATTGATCCACAACCCAAGGGGAGGGAATGCAGGTTGAGAGTTTTGTCTTATTTTGTTTTTGCCCACAACAAAGGTAGACTCCTACTGGGGGTGGGGAGAGGAGCATCTTGGGTTGGGAGAATGAACCAAGTTAATTGGGTTGCATGATTACCAAACAAATGGAACTAGCCTAATGAACACATCACTGTGAACCCGAAAAGGTTGAAAATGGCATTTTCCTGGCACTCCCTGTCCAAGTCCCCTACTTCCCCTCACACACACATACCTATATTTAGTCCTTGAATCTTCCCAGTAGCTAAGGCCCTCAGTTAGCCCATTTGTAAAATGGGGCTAGAAAGGGAATACAGTGAGAATTCGTGCCATCTCCAACGCTTTGATATTTTGACAATCCAGCGTGTTACTGTATTCACTAGTGCTAGCCCTAAGACATCCCAGCTTTGGGTCCAAAACTACTCACAATAAAGTTCATGAGCCCCCACCCACTGGATCTTCCCTCTTTGAAAACAATTATATTAATATTTATCATATAACCTCATATGGTATGAATAAGAACACTTTAATTACAATAGAAAGCACTATGAGAATACATTAATGGCAAACAATTGCAACTCCTGTGGCTCCAAGAAAAAAATCTCACTTCTCAACAATTTCTCCCTTCCCCCAGGGATGGAATCAGCAGTCTGCTGGTAAATGTTTAACAACTGGGTCTCTGGAGTATGCATGAAAGACTTTTAAGTTTAACGTGTAAGTTATTAGCATTTCCCCCATTACTTCCTTCAGTCTAGACAATCAACAAAATAATAAATCAAGCCCTGATTTATTGTGATTTCTGAGATGTACATGCTCACGCTGAAATTTTAACAATCAGCTATTTTGAGCCAGTTCAAGAGAGCATTTGTTAGCAAACACCCTTTGATGGAGGGTTGTAAATCTAACCATTGCCTAGTACCTGACCTGGCCCCAGACCCACAGTCCATCTAGAGATGGAGCAGTATACCATGGATTAATCCTTTGTCTCTCAGTTGTTCCAGAAAATGATGTTTCTTGGTGTCTGGGTCTCTATTGCCATTCAACTGAAATGCTGCTAAGAGCTCAGGAATTGGCGACCATTGCTAGCTACTGTAACAAAGAAAGTGAAGTCAGCCGGGGTCTAGAAGAATGACATTTCATAAAATCCCAAGTCAGGAATAGGGACAAAAGTCCTAATACTTCTATTGTGATGTAGTATCCCAGTCTGGGCTATGACCTACAAATTATACTCAAGTTGAATCTCCAGGCTTACGGCATTCTGTGGGTCTGAATTACTAAAATTATAGCCCCCAAAAATGCATTTATCTCCAATAGCTAGCCAGAAGACACAATTAGCTCAGAGGAGAGGTATTTATTGAAATGGCATAGTTAGATACATTTCCCCCATGAACTTGAGGTGTATTATGTCATACATACATAATATCAGTTGGAAGGGTGGCTAGACACAGAATTCACAAATAGAAAGGCACTCATATTGGCCAAGAACTCAGGCTTCCAGTAGTACTACCGGACCTCCATGTCTTTTCTTTTTTGATAATGTCCTTTATGTTACTTCCCAGTCCTCTGTGCCATTCTGAAGAGCACTTATCTCTGATAGACACCTGAGACTATTCTTCTCCTAAGCTCATCTTCCTGAGTCCAAATCTGGCCTCAGATTCTCACTAAGTGACCCTGGACAAGTCACATAACCCTGTTTGTCTTAGTTTCCCTATCTGTAAAATGGACTGGAGAAGGAAATGGAAAACTATTTTGCCCTGAAAACCCCAAATGGTATTACAAAGTCAGGCACTACTGAAAAGAAAAGTAGTAGTCCTTGATCATACTCAGACAAGGGCTAAAATATTAACAATAGGGAGGTCAACTGTCTTCTCAGAGCATGTATCCAGGATGTGAAAGAGAACTAGCCCCCTCCCCCCCAAAAAATTTGTTAAGTCCTATGACTCATTTCTGGAATCTGATGTGGCAATACATTTTGCTGACAGAATCTAGGGGGAATCTAGAAAGCATTACAAAGAACTATGAAATATCAGGCAAGAGATCTTAGATAAGACTTTAAGAACACATGGTATTTTCATCACCACTGCTGACTGAAGGAGAAATTGAAGTTGTTTGTGAAGTGACCAACTAGTTAAAAGGACAGTATCTGAGAAAAAGTTTTATAACAATTTAAAATATCGGAATGATTACCTTGTGACCAGCGATGGAGTGCACTTAACAAAAGTTCATTTTGCCTTGAATTCTACAAATCTAATTTAAAAGACTTTAAACTGAAGGGGAACATCGGCAAACATGGGAGATGGAAATAATCAATGTTGAAGGGATTGTAGAAAGATAGGCACACTAATACATTGTTGGTGGAACTGTAAATTCAGCCAACTATTCTGAAAGCAATTTGAAACCATGCTACAAAATTGCTAAAAAAAAAATCTCCATATCCTTTGGCTCAGAGATCCCGCTGCAAGGTAGTTACTCAGAAAGGTCAAAGAGAGAAAGAAAATTCTCCCATACACAAAAATGATCTTAGTAGCACTTTTGTAATAGTAAAGAATTGGGAAAACATAGATGTCAATCTATGAGGGAGATGGCTAAAAACCATTAATATAATGGAATAATACCAGTCTACACAAACAATGATCGCATGTATCTCTGATGGACGCCTGAGATTGTTCTTCTCCTAAGTTCATCTTCCTGAGTCCAAATCTGGCCTCAAAGTGCTTTATAAATATTTTATTTGGTCCACACAATGAATCTGGGAGGTGGATGTTACTAGTATTCTCATTTACAGATGAAGAAACTGAGGTTTGGAGAAGCTTGATGACTTGCCCAGGAACACACAGCCAGCAAGTGTCTGAGGAAGAATTTTAACTGTGCAGACTATAGAGAAGCACTGAGGACTTCCATAAAGCAAGAAGAAACAGGAGCGTCAGTGGGAAGAACCACAACAACACCAAAAAGAGAAATTGCATACTGTGTAATTATAACAACCAAGCTTAGCCCTGTAGAAAAGATGAAAATGTATTTTCTTCCCTTCTTTGGAGAGAGTGTGTAACAGGGGTATGATGGGGAGAACTATGCTTGATTCATAGTGGTTAGTTTAGCTGAATTACTTTTTTTTTCCTCCATCCATCTTTAATTCTTTGTTTTAAGGAATGGTTATGTGAATGGGGAAGGGGAGAAAATGAAGGTAATATAAAAATAAAAAATATTTCTATTTTAAAAAGAATATAAAAGGAAGAGAGAGGAAAGTATGTATGTATATTTATCAAGCTAGGTAACTTGGAAGGTAGCTACAATGGGGGAATTATGACCTCAGAAACACCAAGAAGTCCACCGCAGACAAGATCCTGGAAAGGAGCCAGTAATAAAACCCGTGACTTCAGATATCTCTATATAGAATGCAGAAAGTATAAGTAACAAGTAAGATGAACTAGAAATCCTCATGCCAAGAGCCAAATTTGACCTTGTAAATATTACTGAACCTCAGTGAAATGAAACCCAAGATAGGAAAATGGCTCTATGAAGATATATCATATTCAAAAAAAAGCATAATTAAAAAGTGCACAGAAAATATGGGTATATTAAGAAAATATATTTATGTGAGGAAAAGCAGAAACTAGAGAGTGGAAGGCATGGTGGATGACATTTGGGCAAAGATGAATGGAGGGTACAACAGAATCAATGTTGTCATCAGAATATATTACCAACCACTTAGACAGAAAAAAAAGAGAAGAAAAAGGAAACAGATGAGGAATTCAGAAAACAGATCACAAGCCTGGCACAGATGCATGATCGAGTGGTGATGGGGGACTTCAGTTATCTGGACATCTGCTGGAGTTCTCTCTCTGCCAAAAGCAGAATAGCTAAAAAGTTCTTGACTTGCCTTAATGATAATTTCATTCTTCAAAAGGTGGAGAAATGGATGAAGGGAACTGCTATTCTAGACCTGACTGCAGCCAACAAGGAGGGGCTAGTTGATGAAATAAAAATGATTCACAGATTTGCGGAAAGTGACCATCTTAGAAATATGATAAAGAAGACAAAGAAATATGGATAGAGTCAGTCGTGTAACCTAGGTTTTAGGAGAACACAGGTCAAAGTATTTAGAGAAAGGATAAGTATAACCTCATGGACTAAAAAATTCTACCAAATGAGGCAGTCCAGAAGTGATAAGAAATACTAAGGAGTAAAATTCTAAAGACACAAAGACAAACAATCCCAATGAGGAAGAAAGGGGGAAGTTGCTTTAAGATACTAACATGGAGGGCATAAGAAATTGATCAACTTAGACTTAATAAAAACAAATAAATGTAAATGACACACTTCGAGAGTCACCTTCTCTCACATGGGGAATCCAGAAAGTTATCCCAGATTTAAGACAGTTTGAGGGGTCCAAACCCATTAAAAAACTGTTGCCCACCAGTCTACACTATTTGCTTTTCCTAAGCTAGGGGGCAGATCATTTGGTTCAAAAGAAGTTCATTTAATGAAATAGTATAGTAAGGAAAGTAGCAGTAGAACATTTTCTGCTCACAAATCTGGGGACAAACTCTGTGTAATTAAACAACCTATCAGTGGAGAAGACTGGACACATCTAAATAATATACATGAAAAGACATACATAGAAGTACCTAAAAGGATGTACAAATGGCAAGTGTCAACTCACAACTCCAACACTACAGGGTCATTGAAATCTTCTAGGAATGCCTTTCATGCTCCCCTTGGACCTTCATTCTGTTGATCTTGTGAGGCATGTAGTCTCTGCTGCTGGTGCTCTGATTTGGCCTTGTGGTCATTACTAGGCACAGATCTCATGATCACTGCTAGGTGGTGCTCTTCTGAACATGTTCTATAGAACTCCAAACTTCTGGACACCTTAAGTGAGCTACTACCTCATTTCTCTCTAGAAGGAAAGTGGGCTCTACCATCTTACTTTTAACTTAGGTTAAAACTTAGGTTTCTAGGAAGGTGGATATTTTACACACCCAGAATCAGACTCAGGAAAATCTCTCACCTGCTTATCTCCCCATAAAGAGAGGGAGATCTCTCAGTTCCCAGAACTTCAGTAAGCTTTTTCTCTCTAGAATAAGAGTCTTCCCCTTCAGAGGTCCAGATCTATTGGAACACAAAGGAGACAGTCAACTTAGAAGTGGCCTTGATTTAATCTATGAACATCATCATAGCCTACAGCCAGAAGGATGAGGACTCATCCTCAACCCAAGCTTCTGTCAGATTTAGAGTTAAAAAGTCCTTGTAGCTCCCATATAACTACTGACTGACAATTTGTGCCCCTTCAGAAACATTTCAGGAACTACACTTTCAAAGAAAAACATCACTGAGGACTAACTGGGGCTTAAGGTTCATAGTTTTCTCAACCCTGATACTGTGTTGATTCCTGTGTGTGTTCATCCTTCGTTGCTGAAGAAGACCATGCCATCAGAGAAATAATGACACAACTTGCACTTGACTTTGTTTGGAGTGAGGGAGGGCTGTGCAGGTCACCAGACTCACTTCTCCTCCAGAGCCATCTGAATCCAGTGACCAGATATGCATCTGGTCTAATCCGGATGATTAGAGATGACCCAGGACGAGGCAATTGGGGTTAAGTGACTTGCCCAAGGTCACACAGCTAGTGAGTGTCAAGTGTCTGAGGTGAGATTTGAACTCAGATTCTCCTGACTCCTGCACCGGTGCTCTATCCACCACACCATCTGGCTGCCCCAAACAATAAAGCAGGAAGATATGAACTGTGGATAGGTGAAAGTATGGATAAGTATATAAAAAGACAAGAGTTTTGGATAAGATAGATGAACGTTTGGAAAAAGTAGCAGAGAGAAAGAATGTTGACCTCAGCAGACAGCAACTCTGAATCAAGGCAGTGCAGGGGGTAAGAGTTTTCCAGTCATAGAATGGGGAAAGAACCAGTTGATTAAGAATAACTGATGGTTTCTCTCTGTTGCATTTGCATTACCTTTGGGTCAAAAAAAATGTGTGTGTGTTGTATGTACATATGTTTGAACTTAATATTGTAAGCAAATCCAGAAATTAACAATTTCCCAGCTGCTAGGTAAGCTCTGAGTCAGCTCTTTCTCTTCAGTCACTCAGCCACTTACCAGCTTCCACGTGACAGCAGCTCTGCTGAACACTTTGGACTCCGGAAGTGAGTGACAGAATTTCATTGTCAAGGTCTTTGAGATCTGTGTCACTCACAGTATCAAATTCATCCTAAACGCAGATTTAAAGGACAAGAAATTAAAAACAAAATACCTGTGTCACACCTGTGGAAACATTGTCTTCTACCTTGATCCTTCTGTTAAAGATTAAACATTTAAACAAATTACCAGTTTAACTACTACCCTTACATATATATGTGCACTCACATACATACACATGAATAGAAACATGTCCATGGGATGCAAGGGAAAGCAAATAATAGAAGATGAATGAAAGAATGGTATTAGTCCTGTGCAGAGAAGGCCAGGTAGATGTAACTGAGACTAATAGAAGGCTATCTGTAAACCCCAAAGACTATAAAACAAGTTCTTTTTTTAGCAAAATTTGAGGCAAGAGGGGAAGAAAGGGGGAGAGGATATTCAGTGTGACCCAGGAGATAGAGTACAATACTTGGAGTCAGAAAACTTGAGCTTGACTCATAGTTCTGACACATTACTTGGTGATCCTCAGCAAGTGATTTAATCTCTCTTGCCTCAGTCTCCCTGATCTGTAAAACAAGACAGTTTAATTAGATGACCTCTTTCTAGATCTCGGTCCAATCCTAATAATGTTATGAACTGCTCCTTGAGGTACATGAATTGTACAATTGAAAGAAGGAAGTACTATTCAAATTTTATCTTGCTTCTGTTTTCTCTACCAAGGAAAATTATTTTCCAACTAGGAGTGGAAATGCAAGGAATGTGAGGTGATGGTGCAAGCCCACCTGGTTGAGTTCAAGTCACCAGACCCAGACAAACTATATCCTAAGGTAATGAGGCTGAGAGATGGTACAATGGCTAGAAGGTCAGTTCTGGCACCAGGCAGACCTGAGTTCAAATCTGATTTTAGATACTTACTATGTGTGTGACCCTGGGCAAGTCACTTAACCTCCCTTAGGCTCAGTCTCCTCATCTGTCAAACAATGATAACGATAACATGTACCTCTCAAGGGTTACTGTTGAGGACCAGAGAAGCTGACATTTATAAAGCATTCTGAAAACCTTGAACCGCTATAGAAATGTACAGCACCATCATTGTTATTAGGAAAGAATGTGCATAATATAATTGCAGAGTCATTGACAGTTATTTTAGAAAACCCTTGGATATCTTAAATGCCACAGGCCTAGAGAAGGGCAAATGTGCCAATTTTCAAAAAAAGGGGGTAGTGTCTTCAAATTTTAGGCAGCGAATTTGACTCAGGCACCTTAGAAAATTCTACGATGTATTATTAAAGAGTTGATTAGAAAGGAATGGGGTAATTACTAAGTGCACAGGACTTCATTAGAAGCAAGCTATGAAGAGCTAGCCTCATTTCCTGTTTGGATTATTTACTAGAATGGCAGATCCAACTAGATACAGTCATAGATAGATGCAATATACCTGGTTTTCAGCAAAGCATTTGACAACATCTCTTGATTCTTTACTAATGCACAATAGGTAAAGGTCTAAGTTATAAAAATTTGGTGAGGTGGCTTCGGAACAATTTGAATGCCCACACCTAAAGAGTAGTCCTGAATGCCCCATGTTATCTTAGAAGGAGACCTTTAGGGGAGGGCATCAGAGTCTTTGGCTCTGTGCTTTTCAATATTTTTTAGTCAACTGCTGGGATGAAGGCATCAATGACATGTTTATCCAATTTACAGATAACACAAAGCTGGGAGAGACTGCTAACATATGGAGTGATAGAGACAGGATCCAGAAATATCTTGATAGCCTAGACTAGAAAGATATGCTGAACCTTATGAAATTTAATAGGGAAAACATAAAGTGCTGAATTTTTTTAAAAATCATCTTTCATAAGCAGAAGAAGGAAGAAGTGTGGCTGGACAGCTTTCTGAAAAGGGTCCAAAGGTTTTAGTGCACTGTATATTCAGTATGTCTCAACAGAGCTTAGCACAGTGCCTGACATATAGTAAACACTTAAATCCATTTATCTATCTAATAATAATAGAATAGTTAACATTTACACAGTACTCACTATGTGCCAAGCATCATGCTTAATGCTTTACAATAATTATCTCATTTGATTCTCACTGTAAAATGGGGCTATTATGAACCCCATTTTACAGTGGAGGAAACTGAGGCAAATGATAGTTAAGTGACTTGCCCAGGATCACACAGCTGGTAAGTTTCTGAGACAATATTAGAACTCAGGTCTTCTTGACTCTAGGTCTAATATTCTATCCACTGAGCTACCTGATGTCCCAGTATCTACTACCTATTGATCTATCCATCTATTCACCTCTCTCTCTATCCATCTATTTATTTATCTATCCATCTATTTTCTATCTATCCATCCATCTATCCACCCATCTATCTATCTATCTATCTATCTATTCATCCATCCATACAACCATCCATCTATCTACTGAGTGGCATGTCAGTCAAAATTACATTAAGAGAAGTATAGTGTTCAGAAGAAGGGCAATGATAATCCCACCGTACTCTGCCCCAATTAGAATAGATCCGGAGTACTGTGTTATTGTGTTTACTTCAGTACTGGGTGCCAAATTCCAGGAAGAACACTGATACTCTGGGGCATGTCTATCAGAGAGAAGCCAGGATGGTGAGACTGGAAAGTATGTTGTACATTACTACGGACATTTATCCTGGAAAAGAGGGCCATGATTTTAGCTTCAGGGGTTCAGGTGATTATCACATGCTAGGAGTAGACTATTGTTTCTGGACCACAAAGGCCACAATCAGGAATAACGGGGGCTGTGATGAGATCAGTTCGGTCTTAATTGAAGGAAAAAATTTCTTGAACTGTTCAGAAAGGAAATGGAATCGTGCAGTGCTAGTAGGCTCCCCCTCAAGAGAAATCTTTAACCAAAGGTGAGATGAGCACTTATTGGAAAGAAGGGCAAGGGATGAAGAAGAAGACAAAGAAGAAAGAAGAGGAGGAGGAGAAAAGGAAGGAAAGAAAGAAAGGAAGGAAGGAAGGAAGGAAGGAAGAAAGAAAGAAAGAAAGAAAGAAAGGAGGGAGGGAGGGAGGGTAGAAAAGAAGGGAGGGGAGGAGAAGGAAAGTAGGAGAGACAGAAGCTGAGGGAAGGCAGAGTTGGAGGAGAGAGGCAGAATGCCCTGATACCACCTCTCTTGTCTTGTGTTTCCTTACCAAAGAGGTAACTGAGCAACAACAATCCAGATGACCTTGGAAGCTTCTACGGCCTAGGGAGGTGACCAAGGCAGTGGCTGCGTTGTCTGTCTGGGCAGCTAATTACTGCAGCAGCGGCAGAATTGGGCTGGCCAAAGGGAACAGTCAATAGAGAGGGACCACGGTGCTTCGCAGGTGTAAATATGACGGAACTAATTAGCAGACTTGCAAAAGGAACTCAAAATATTTCTATCCCCGTGGGCTGGGATAGTATTGTCCAATTGATGGCACTAATAGTAATAAGTTGCTGTATTCTGTTCTAATGATTCTTAATAAACTACCTGTTTCATATTTGATTCATGTTTGTAAATTGCATACTTTTCTTACATTCCCTCCTGGGGGAAAAACCTAGACTTTGAGTTCATAACAAACTAGCTCTGTAATTAGCAATTCTATAAGTAGCAACCTTCCCTGAGTAGCCAAAGTTGGAATGAAGACAGTGAACGAGCATGTCTGTGGAGTCGTTACCCTAAAACAGTGAGCCCAGGGCAAAAGGACTGGGAGTGACTTGGGTTAACCCCCTGAGATTTCATTAGAACAGTGCCCACCCCTTGACCCAGCAATACCACTTCTAGGTCTGTAACCCAAAGAGATCATAAAAATGGGGAAAGGACTCACATGTAAAAAACATTTATAGCAGCTCTTTTTGTGATGGCCAAGAATTGGAAATTGAAGGGATATCCATCAATCTGGGAATGACTGAACAAGTGGTGGTATATGAATGTAACGGAATACTATTTTTCTATAAGAAATGATGAGCAGGCAGACTTCAGAAAAACCTGGAAAGACTTATATGAACTGATGTTGAGTGAAGTGAGCAGAACCGGGAGAATGCTGTATGCAGGAACAACCTCACTGCTCCAGGACTAACTTTGATAGATTTAGCTCTTCTCAGCAATGCAAGGATTTAAGACAATTCCAAAAAGGCTCATCATGGAAAATGCTATCCACATCTAGAAAAAGTCTGAATGCAGACTGAAGCATACTATTTGCTCTCTTTTTTTGCTTGTTTCTTCTTTCTCATGTTTCCTCTCATTGATTATAATTCTTCTTTACAACATGACCAATATGATAATATATTTAATAAGAATGTATACTGAAAGTCTATATCAAACTGCATGCCATTTTGAGGTGGGGAAGGGTAGGGGGGAGAAATTCTTATGGAAATGAATGTTGAAAACTAAAAATAAATTCATTAATATTGAAGAAAAAAAAAGAACAGTGCCCAGTTAACCACAATGCTAGACCTAGCAATAGATCCTCTGGGTCAAAGAGTATGATATTTTAGTCACTTTCCCTTCCCTCCCCCCCACACAATTCCAAATGATTTCCCAAGATGATTGGACCAGTTGCTAACTCTACCAACAATGTATAACTGCGGGGTCAGCTAGATGCTTTAGTAGATAGAACACCAGCCCTGTCAGGAGGACCTGAGTTCAAATCCCATCTCAGACACTTATTAACTGTGTGAACCTAGGCAAATCACTTAAGCCCAATTGCCTCATAACAAAATAAAAATAAAAACAAAAACAACATATCACTATGCCTGCCTTTCCTTCAGCCCAAGGTTGACTATTTCCATCTTTTGTCATCTTTGCTGGTTTGCTAGATGAGATGTGAAACCTCAGAGTTGGTTCAATTTGCTATTGATTTGACAAACAGTAAATCATTTGTGATTCTTCTTGAGAACTGTTTGATCATTTGTGTATTGGGTTGTGTTATATATTTGTGTTAATTCCTTGTTCCAAGAACGTTCATGACTTCAACTAGACTGTTAATCTCTGAGAGTGGCATAAAAACAGTGGTCATCTCACTAAGTGACTCAATATAATCAATAAGCAAACAACATCTGTAGCCTTAATAAATAATATATCTCATGCATTTCAAATCTATGTAGTTTGATAAAATACAAATTCATTTAAAAGCATAAAAGGTCCAAATCCATTTGAATATTTCTACCATTTTTCATTACTACCCTCAGAATCTAACTGCTATATAAACATTATTCTCTCTCTTCCCCTCCACCCTCTCTCTCCCACCCCCATGCCTCCTAAAGAATTCAGCTTCAATCACATCTTACCCAACTTATATCTGGAGTGGAGGAAATGGATGAAACAAAGCCAGCATGGTCCAGCATTACAAATACCTGTTTCAAGTTATAGTTTATGAATTTAACGAATATTGAACTACTAAATATGCAGAAATGATAAAACAGAGTCTTGTCATTGCATCAGAAAGCTCCTAAATCAGTAAGATGGGACACATACACCAGCAACTGATTCTCTGTAGTATTGGACAGTAACAATCACTCTCCCTCTGGATACTCTCTTTTCTTTTTCCTTCTACCTCTCTGAACATTCCTCAATCTCCTTTGCTGGACCATGATCCAAGTTACACTCACTAACTGGGGGTGTCCTCCAAACCTCTTTCCTGGACCCTATTCTCCTCTATACTATCTTGCTTGGTGAGGTCATCTCCCATGGATTCAACTATGATTCCTTTGCAGATTCCCAGATCTATATATCCAGCCTTCAGTTTGTCAGCTGAGTTCCAGTCTAAGCTCAAATTAAATGTTCCATAGGCACGTAAAACTCACCATGTTAAAACTGAATTTGTTCCTCTGAACCTTTGACTCTTCCCAACTTGATTACTGTCAAAGGCACCACTAGATTCTCCTAGACCACTCTCAGGCTCTGTGTCATTCTCAACTCTTCACTGCACTCACTCACTCACTCTCACTGCATGTGTCCGATGGGTCGTCAAATGTCATAAATTTAACCTTCACAACATCTCTTGTATATGTCCCCTTCTTTTTACTCACAGAGTTACCACCTATGTACAGGCTCTCATCACCTTACACCTAGACTGTTCCAATTACCTGCTGGTTGGTGTCTCTGCCTCCTATGTCTCCCCTCTACAATCCATTTTCCATTCAGCTGCTGAAATGATTTCCCAAAGTGTAGGATTGACTCTCCTCCCGCTCACACACACACACACACACACACACACAACACCCATAGCTCCCTATTGCCTTTAGGATCAAATATAAAATTATTTTCAGGCAGCTAGGTGAAAATAGTAAATAGAGTGCTGGTGCTGGAGTCAGGAGGACCCGAGTTCAAAGCTGCATGACCCTATGTAAGTCATTTAACCTTACTTGCCTCATTTCCTGAATCTGTAAAATGAGCTAGAGAAGGAAATGGCAAACCACTCCAGTATCTTTGCCAAGAAAAACCTAAATAGAGTCGGACACAACTGAAATGACTGAACAGTAACAATATAAAACCTTCTGCTTGGCATTTAGAGCCACGCACAACTACCTGGACTCTTCTTAACTTTCCAATCTCTCCACACACTCTAAGATACAACTCCACTGGCCTCACTGCTATTTTCCACCTCCTGACTGTGCATTTGCAATAGCTCCTCCCCCAAATACTGGCAATGCCATCTTTTTTCACCTGAGTCTCCTAACTTCCTTGGCTTCCTTCAAGAATCGTATCCTTTAGGAGGATTCTCCTGGTTCCCCCATCCCACCTCTCTGCTCCCTCCAGTTTATAACATGTATTTCTTGGACGCAAGACTATTTGCATATTAGAATGTTTTTTGAGGGTTGGGACCATGTTTTTTAATCTTTCTTTGTATCCCTAGTGCTTAGCTGAGTTCCTTACATATAGTAAGTAAAATAAATTTTAACAAATTTAATTTATTTAAATAAAATTTAAATTTAAACAAATTTATTTAAGTAAAATTTAATAATAATTTTAATAAAATTTACATTTAATAAAGTTTAGTAAGTTTAATCCTTGTCAATGGACAATTTTGAGATAAGAGTTACAAACAAAAGTTCAAAGAAAATTAAGATCACTTTCAAGGTTGGCTGAGATAACAGTTCTATTTAATTCACTTCAACAAACAGATTACAGAGGGAGGCAATGTGGAAAAACAACTGGTTCTGGAATCGGGGAAGCTGGGTTCAGATCTTGCCTCCAATACTTAATACCTATGTAAGCTTGGGTTTTAGTTTTCCTCTTTGTAAAATGAAGAAATTGGACTAGGTCCCCTAGAAGGGCCATTTGGGCTCTGGACCTCTGATTTCTAATACGAAATGCTTCCTATGTATAGCACCATTACCGGCTTTACTTACCCAACCTCCACTATCACTGGCTGGTCGGATTCCTAGAATTTGGATGTTGTTTCTCTCCTTAGGGCTCTAGGGACAACCCAAGGGGATTAAGGTGGAGGGGCAAGTTTTCTCATTCTGTTGTTCATTGGTCAAGCCATTCTCAAGCAACCCCTCTATATACAAATAAACATAGCTTTCTAGATGTCAATTCCAATAGCTTGTTTATGCTACATCAGCCACCAGCAGTGACCTCCCTCTTCTTTCCCACTTGTCCCAATCTCAT
Source organism: Potorous gilbertii (assembly GCA_028658325.1). Classification (NCBI taxonomy): domain Eukaryota; kingdom Metazoa; phylum Chordata; class Mammalia; order Diprotodontia; family Potoroidae; genus Potorous; species Potorous gilbertii. The sequence continues at coordinate 176,148,738 of CM053773.1, forward strand.
CCATTTTTTGAGGTATAGCTTCCATCCTCTTTCTTCCTCGAAGACTTCCTCAAATACTCCAGCCTACACAGATTTCTCACTACTATGAACTCACAGTAAAGTAGCACATGACCCAGAAATTATAAATCATCGTGTACTGTTCTCTAATTGTTTCATGTTTCCTATATCTCCAACTAGATAATCTCCTCCAGGTATCTTCCAAACCACCTAGCAATGTCTCTTGCCCAATTTAATTCGAACATGTGTTAGGCACTAGCAAGATGAAAATGAAAAGGAGAGATCTTTGAGGTGTCAAAGGAAAATAACAGCTCCCATTTCTTCACTACAGGGTTTACAAAACACTTTCCTCACAGCAGACAGGTGAGGGAAGTGCAAGGATTTTTATCTCTTCAGTAAACTGAGGCTGAGAGGGATGAAGCCCAGAGTCATATAGCTGGGAAACGTGTTCAGGAGGAATTCTCAGTCCTCACCATACCTGCTTGTTGATTCAGGATATTTCATCATAACCTAGAACAGTACCTAGGGTCATCCTATCTCAGAACTAGGAGGTTGACTTCTGTAGGACCTCCCCAACAAAATTGCTCTTTGTAAATTTGATATCACTGCTGAATGAAAATATAATCAGTGTACTGTAGATGATCAGCCATCCCTGGGGGTAGAACTTTAGGTGGTTCAGAAAACCACAGCCCTAGGTACCTTCTTAAAAGGGCCAAGCCCACAGGGAATTTAAAAAACTCTCTGGCCCTGACAGTTTTCCAACAAGGCACCCTGGGGAGGGAAGCTTCTGAGCACCCCCTTTCCTCCTTGCCCTATACAAAGGCCTCCTCCATCCTTCCAGGCTCCAGTTACCTTAACCCTGTTTCTTCAACAATACTGGCAGGCAGCATCATAGTATAGTACCAGGATGGGAGCTTTGAAACGCCTGGGTTTGTGTCCTGCCTCTAATCAATATCTCACTGGGTGACCTTGAAGAAATCACATCCTCTCTTTTTGGTGCATCTGTAAAATGTGGGGATTGGACAAGGTGATTTGTGAAGCCCCTTCCGGGGCTGATAGTCTTTGTTCTATGTTCTAAGGTCTCTTCCAGCTCTGACAGTCTGAGATTATAATGGCCTTTTTAGAAACTCCCATTTGTGTAAATCTGTCAGCAGGTGCAAACCACAAGGGCCTATTGTTGAGTGAGAAAGAAGGTGTGGATGAGAGAAAGGGGATAGTAAGATTTCCTCCATCCTTCCTTTTAGAGTGACCTCAAAAATAAGGAGTCAAGGAAAAATTCCCAGATTTGGAGTCAGATAAAGCTAGGCTCATCTCCCAGGAGAGGTCCCTTAGACCATGGGCTTCCTAAAGGCAGAAGCAAGGGCTCCTCAAGGTCAGAGGCTGTGTCTAACCCTTAAACCAGGGGCTCCTTGGAGGCAGGGACTGTATCTCCACCTCAAAAAGGTATACCTTCTCAGTCTGGAGTTCTAAATTTGGTTCTTCCAAGAAACGGAGGGTTAGACAAAATGGGAAGAGGTCTTCTCGGTTTAAAATAACTAACGAGGAGAGAGCAGCATCATTTGTCAGGGGAGGGAGAGTGAGCCATACTACAGCTGGTCTCAGCTTCTATATTTAAACCAGAAGCTTTCTCCAGCAGCCCCCTTTCAGGGGCTGCAGTGGTACGTGGGAGACCAAGGCATGAATCTAGAAAGGAGGGGGCTTAGAGGATTCAGCCGCCCTCTGGGATCGTGATGGTGTCAAATTTGGAGGCCAGGTTTTTCTGGGGAGGGTCCCACATAGCCTCCCTCCTTCCCTGTCCTCACTTGTACCCCACCACCCCCTCTTTGAGGGAAAAGGAAAAGCAGAGACAGTCATGCTGTCAAAGGCCCAGCCCCATCATCGTGGCCTGGTCCTGAATTCTGGGGTTTGAGAGGGCTGCTGCTGTGGCTCTCCCCAGATGCCCATCACTCAGCCTCTCATCTGTGGGTCTCTGCCTGATCCAAAGCTCATGTCCCAGGGCAGGCCTCAGTCAGGAGGAGTTTGACACTGACTTTGCTGTTTAACCCTGTTTTCTGCCCTGTATAATCAATAGGAGGATTCAACTCAACCCAACAAGCATTTATTAAGTGTGTAACTGTGTGCTGGCAATACATAAACGACAGTCCCTAGCCTGAAGGATAATTAATAATTTTATCACTGTTATCACTAAGATTCAGAAAGCTCTTTGCATGCCACTTTATTTGATCACCACACCCTGCTGTTGGAGGTGCTATTATCACTCCGATTTTACAGATGAGGAAACTGAAGTGGAGGAAAGTGAAACGACCAGAAGTCACACAGCTAATACCTGAGGCAGGATTTGAACTGAGTTCTTTCTTAATCCCAGGTCCAGTTTTTATCCATTCTACCACATCCTTCCTAGGGCAAAGAACATGTATACACATAAGTAAAGAAAAAGGGTAGGGAACAATAATAACTGGAGAAAATGGAAGAAAGTGGGATAGGAAATCAAGCATTATATTAAGTACCCACAATATGCCAAGCACTTCTATAATAAAGCTATTTATAATTTATAATACACATTTATTATCCTCACAATGATAATGGTGCTATTGTAATTTCCATTTTACGGATGAGGAAACTGAGGCACACAAAAGTTAAGTGACTTGCCCAAGGTCACACAGCTAGTAAGCATCTGAGGCTGGATTTGAACTCAGTTCTTTGCAATTCCAGGGCTCATACTCAATCAACTGCACCACCTAGCTGCCGAGGTAGAGGGTGAGGGTCATGGAAAGGCTTCCCATTGGAGGTAGTTTCTGAGTTTGAATAAAGGCAGTTCCTAGAGAAAGGCACTTCCAACTCTCTTATTATGTTTTATAAGACCCATTAGGGTCACCCTAATTTCAAAGATGACCAAACTGAGACCTAGGGAAGTGATGGGAAGTAGCCAAGCCAGGACTTGAACTCAGGCCTACGTAGCCCATGTTGTTTCCATTATGCCATAGCCTCCCCTGGGTTCAAAGGTTCCTTCTTGTACAGGCTCTGGCAGTCAATGTTCTATGTTCCAAGTCCCTCCAAGGTCTGACATTCTAATGTTCTAAATTATGCCATCCTGGGATTGGAAGTGGGCTTTATGGAACCACAGGGGAGGGAGAGAGCTGAGCTCCCTCTCTCCCACAGCCCAGCCTGACACCTGGGTCCAAGAGTAGGTGCCTGCCCCAGCAACATTCTTGCTTTAGGCCCATGCTCATGGTACGAGGGCATCACAGAGAGGAGGGTCTGAAGAAAGAGGTCGACTAACCATTTGCCACATGGTTCAAAGAGGAGGAAGAAGAGGTGGAGGAAGAGGAGGAAACAGCCTGAAGTCTGTGAAACAGGGATGCCACCTGACTATCCCTGAGCTGTAGCATTGGATTTGTCTTCTCATGAAGTCTCCAAGAGGAACAGTGGGGCAAGGATACAGACTGGCGCTGCTTAAAGGCTAGGGAACGAACAAAAACCACAGTGAGTGGACCTTGGAATACCTTCCTCAGTCTTAAATACAGAACTGTAATGAACTATCAAGACTGGAAGGGATCTCAGAGATCACTTCATTTTACATATGGAGAAACTGAGGCTCAGAGAGAGGAATTAACCCAGCCAAGGTAATGCAGCATGACAGTGACTGAGCTGGGACCAGAACCTTGGGTCTCTTAATTCTCACATCTGCTCATCATGCTGTACTGCAAGCTGCCTCCATGATTTCTCTTGCAAAAAACCAAGTGTTTAAAATGAGGAATAATTTACGAAATAATTTACCAAAGACCCCCAAGCCCTCATGCTAAATTAATAGCCCCAATTGAAAACACATACAGACACAGACGCACACACACTAGTTAAATTAATTGGACATTTTCACTGAGTTCACTAAACGGAGAGAATGACTTTATGAACTTAATCACTTCCTCAGCAATTAAATAATTTTATTTTTTTTATTAACATCATTGGGTTTTCAGTTATGAGTCAAACAGTTCTCCATGTCTTGTAGCTTGCCAAAGTGCAGATTCCTGGCCCCAGAGGCCAGTGTGCTCACCTAAACCTACGGCATGGCTGCCTTCCTGACCATGGGAGCCTGAATAGAGTCACACAAAACATACTTTAGCTCAGGGTAATTAAGAGAACAACCACTGAATCTGGAACCAAGAGACCTGGATTCTAGCCCTTGTCCCTCACTCTTTGCGGTGACAAGCTGCTTTCCCTTTCTGTGCTTCAATTTCTTATCTTTAAACATCTGAGGGTGAACACACGCTACGTATGTCCTTCCTCAAAGTCTTTGTCCAAAGATCGAATGAGAAACTAGAGAAACAAAGCCCTTTGTATACTAGGCTCTGGCTCACCTTGCTTCAGAATTGTCTAACTGTTTTCCTCATATCAAACCGTAAATCTTCTAACTTAGACTGTAAGAGCTGAGAGGAATCTCAGCCTCTGAAATGGGAGGACTGGGAGGGATCTTAGAACATAGAACACAATATTAGACCCAGAAGGGACCAGAGAACCTAGATTCCAGGTTCTGAATCCAAACTTCACAGAAAAAAAAATCTCCTTAATAAAAGGATTTGTTCTGTAAAACTTGGACTCAATCGAAAGGCACACCAATGACCGAGAAGGCCACATGTGGCCTCAAGGCCACAGGAAACCCATCCCTGATCTAGAACATCAAAGCTAGGAAGGATCTTTGAATACAACAGAATCTCAAGGTGGGAGAAGGGATCTTAGAACACAGAACACAAAATGTTAGGGCTTCAAGAGACTTTCAAATGCATACATTTTGGAATTTTTAGTGGTGTGCTAGTAAAATGTTCCACAACCAGCACAGGCAAGGGGCATGGATATTAATCAATCAAGTAGGGACTACACACTCCAAAATTTGATCTGTACTGTCAACATTTTCTTCATCGCTTTCTTAAGTCTTGACCAGCAATAAAGCAAACCTTGGTTTATAGTTTGCACATTTCTGAGATGTGAATACTCAAACTGAAAATGTAAGAACCAGTGAGCTGTCTCCAACACACCCCTGAGTTTAATCAGGTATTTCAAGTCTGAAGGTGTGCTTCGACCAAAGGCGTTTTGAAAATGTCCATCCTGTCTAACCCCATCACATTTCAGGGGAAACTAAGGCTCAGATAGGGGCTTCTCTAAACTCATACATCACATCATGGGGGCCATCTCCAGTTGTCCTGATCTATATCTGGCCGCTGGACCCAGATGACTCTGGAGGAGAGAGTGAGGCCAGTGACTTTGCACAGCCCTCCCTCATTTTAATCCAATTCACTTGTAAGCCATTATATCACCTTCCTGACAAACAATAACAACCTCACATCAGCAGCCCAGCCAGGACTCAAATCCATGTCTCTTGACTCCCAAGTACAAGGTTTTTTCCACTAGTACCACGAGCCTTCTTACTCCAGTCTAATCAAGGTAATTGGATAGAATGCTGAGTAGGAATAGGGAAAACCTCAAATCATGCCTCCCATCCTTCCTAGCTGTGTGGCTCTGGATGGGTCATTTAATACAGAGGTGTCAAACTCAAGGCCTAAGATGCCTGTGGCCCATAAAACTCCCTAGTGGCCCCAAACCAAATTAAAATGTAACTGGAAATGTTTTTTTTAAAAAATAAATGAAAATAGAATAAACTTACGGTTTATTTATGTTTTTTCTAAGTCAATAGGAAGGCAGTAGGAGTCCATTTCTATTTGACCTTGACACCATTGACTAACTCTTTCCCTGGGCAGCCACATAACTACTAAGCCTCAGTTTCCCTATTTGTAAAATCAGGATAACAATAGCACCCACTTCAGAGGGTTGTGGTGGAGACCAAATGGGATAATTAATGTAAAGCTCGTTGCAGTCCTTAAAGCCTTATATAAATGTGAGCTGTTATTATTAAGTTCCCTGACATTTTCTTGATGGGGGTTTAAATTAAAATTAAGTAATACTTGTTACTTTATTAAATAATGAAGTAAAATCATGGCCTAGTTTCTTTTTTCAATCACATCAAACAAAAAGAGGTGGATTTGTGGTTGCCTTAATGAGATGTGGGATGGGCTAAGAATTATTTCCAAAATGTCACTGGGGGAGGGAGGCGACACACTCCAGGCCTTGCAGGAAAAATCCTTTATGAAAATTTATTACTCCATAAAAGAGTGAAAATGACTTATTCAAGGGGGGGAAGGAACTCAAGTAGCTGTGGGTTGGGAGATGCTGTGCTAGCAACTAGGCTGGGAAGGCATTGTAAATAAACTGGTCTCTAGGTGGTAAATCAGAGGCTCGCTGCCAAGGCCTGGGGCTCAGATAGGAGGCAGGGAGAGAAGTCAAGGGCATCTAAGAAAGGAGTCCTTTGTGGGAAGGGAGGAGGCCAGCCTGTACAACTGACTTCCCCATGCCATGGGGCATTGGGCTCCAGGTTCCCAGGAAATGATAACTTTAGACTCAATGATCGCTAAGGTTCCTTTGGGCTCTGACACACATTTTCTGTCTCTCTCCTCCACTATGGTCAGGCTTGAAACTACCCTTCTCCTGGCATGGATCACAGGATCATCCATCTGAAGCTAGAAGGGGTTACCCTCATTTTACAGATGAGAAAACTGAGGCTCCCCAAGGAAGTTAAATCCCTCAAGGTCACAAAAGAAGTAAGTAGAAGAGCTTGGATTTAAACCTGGGTCTTCTTCCTCCAAATACTCCACTCTTTCCTCTGTATGACGTTGGATCTCTGACGTGGATTATCGCTGAATTAGAAGTTGATGGTCTATTCATTTGTGTGAGACACTGATCCTCACCCTGATGTCTGTTTCTGACTTCTTAGTGTGGAGGCTCCCTAAAACATAGAGATTGCATTTCCTCTCTTAGATCAGAGGCTCCAGAGGGCAAGAGCTGAATATCTCCCTCCCTCCAGGGTTCCACAAGGCCAGAGCTGCATTTCCTTCCAACATTTACTCTAGGGGTCTGGTTCTAGAGGTAAGGTCTCATGATAAGGGTAAAGTTGACCTAATGATATTGTCTTTTGCTCTGATTCCTCACCCCCCCCCCCTGCCCACACACACACAAAAATCTATCCTCATATCTTTTCAGGCGGGCTATAATTATGACAGAAATTATAATGCAGGATGCCTATGGAGGAAGTCTTAAATGAAATTTACCTTCTTCAATGAATATGAGAAGTTCAGAAAAAAAGAGAGGAAACATATTTATTAAGTATTTTACTATGTATAAAATGGGGCAGCTAGGTGGTGCAGCGGATGGAGCACGGAGATCTAGAGTCAGGAAGACTTCCTAAGTTCAAATCCAGCTTCAGTCACTTACTAGCTTTGTGACCCTGGGCAAGTCCCTATTTGCCTCAGTTTCCTCACCTGTAAAATAAGCCAGAAAAGGAAATGGACAATCCATTCAGTGACCCAAATGGAGTCACAAAGAGTTGGACATGACTAAACAACTGAACAATAAACGTATAAAATACTATTCTGGGGATAAAAATAGACAATGTAGGCAGGCCTGGCTGTCCAGGAGCTCCCACTCTAATTGGACAGGTAACACATATTATAAGAATTTAGCTGCATGGAGGACAGAAAGGCCTGGAAACCCCAATACTATAGCAGTGGGGTAGATAGCAAGTGGAAAGTAGTCCTCCTGCCTGACACTCAGATGGGCTGGAACAGCACACCTTTACTGAGATAATATATGTGAGAATACCTTGCAAAGCTTAAAGTGCTATTGAAATATTAGCTGCCTCTATTGCCTCTACCAACTCTTGTATCCTGCTTCTTAATAACATATTTGATAGAGGTAATGATAAAGCTAGCCCTTGTGCCAGATGTGAGTTGGGGAGGAGGAAGGTGGCTGGGCTGAGTCCATGGTGCTGATTAGACTCTCCCCTGATGAGAGGTTGGTGGGAAAGGTAATGGGGGACTAACTGCACAGATGGAGGCCAGGAACCAGATGGATGAGTCAATGAGCTGGAAAGACCAGGTCAGGGTGGGACAGGGCATCTGGGATAGAAACAAGGTCTAAACCAAAAATATGCAAGGTCTGAGCCTGGGGCTGGCGAGGAACAAGGTCTGGGTTTCAGGCTTCAAGATGTGATAGAATGGTTGATCTAGACACAAGCTGGTTGCACTAAGGGGCCACCAGGGGCGCAGCAGTTGTCAGTCAAGCCAATCACTATTGAAATCCATTCTCTGGCATCCTGCCTGACAGCTGGGGATTTCTTCAGGGCACCAGTACCTTTATTAACATTCCAGGAAAATATAGGGCAGAAAACTCATTCCAGCTCCTATCAGTAGGAGGGAAAAGCTCTCTAGTCCATTGCTAATAACATAACCTCCACGGAATTTATCAAGCAGAAGATACACTTGGGAAAATTAACTTTCCAAGTACAGGAAGGGGAAGATGAGACTAGTAACTAGTTCACTGGGAAAAGATTTGAGAGTTCTAGTGGGCACAAGTTCAACAGGATGTGATCACCAAAAGAACCTAACATCATCTTAGACTGTATTCCAAGAGGTCTAACTTGTCTGAAACAAGGGAAGTGGTAATCTTTTTGGACTTTACCCTGGTCAGACTATTTCCAGAGATTTATGCTCCATTCTGCGGACCACATTTGACAAAGGACATTGACAGTTTTGTATAGGATAGAATGGTTGACTCAAGGAAGGGGAATTCATTGGCTTGGCCTATAGCCATCTGTCAGGGATAATCTTATGACTTGGGGAGAAGCAAGGCATTCCTGGTATGGTGGATAGTCAATGCAAAGGCAGAGATGGGAGATGGAGAGTCATGTTTGAGGAACTGCAAGCACAGGCTAGTCTTTCTTCATCACAGAAAGTATAGAGGGGAGTAAAGTGTAAGATTAAAAAAAACAAGGAGGTAGGTTCTTTGTATGCCAAAGATAATGCCAAACGTAAGAGTTTACATTTTATCCTAGAAGTAGTAGGAAGGCACTGGAGCTCCTTTAACAGAGGGATGACATGGTCAGACCAACACTTTAGGAAGATCATTTCTGCAACTGACTGCATGATAGATGGGAATGGGAAGACATTGGAGGCAGGGGAGACAATGTAAAAGGCTATTTCAGGATTTAAGGCACCAGGCAGGGTGAGTGTGATAAGCTTGGAAGGAAGGAGATGTAGACAAGAGATGTCATGAGGGTAGAAACAAGAGGAGGTGGAAATGTGGGGGTGAAGGTGAGGGGTCCAGGTTGCAGGTCTGGGTGGCTGGAAGGATGGTGGGGTCCTCCACAGTCACAGGAACGGTGAGAAGGGAAGATTTGTTGGGAGATAATAGGAGTCCTGCTTTGGACATGCTGGGTCTGAGATCCCAATGGGACATCCAGATGAAGATATAAAAACGGCAGTCAGGAGAAAGACTGGAGTTACATTTAGAGAAGCACGAAAACATTTCCCCGAGACGTGTGGGGCTGTCTTCTCTACTGCCTTGGTCCCTAGGGACAGTGGCCTCAGGCTTCAAGCACCCTGCCACCGGGCACCCTGCCCCCGGGCACCCCTGCCCCCGGGCACCCCTGCCCCGGGCACCACAGCCCGGCTGCCTGGCCGGCTCCCCGATCTGCGGGATCGGACCCCCCCCCCCGGATCCGTTGTGGCCGCTCCGGCGGCCCCTGCCAGGGCTGGGCCGGGCTCTGCCAGCCCCGCCCTGGGCACGCACCCGCCGAGCCGGCCGTCCTCTCTTCAGGTACCCTTGAGGGGGCACCCGCGGCGGTCCCCCTCCCTCAGGCGCGGCCCTGCCCCTCGTGACAGAGCGGACACACCGCCTGCCCACTACGGAGCACGGGCAGGACTCGGAAAGTGTGGGGTAACGGCACCGCCCCGTCCCGCCGCTCCAGCAGAAGCCGCAATGCCTGCTCCCGCCACCAGGGGGCGCTCCCAGACTGCGTCGCGTCCCTCGCCGCCCCGGCGCCTCCAACGAGCCACAGGTCCCTCACCCCGTTACCCCTCCCCCTCCCGACTCCGGCCCCACGCGGCCCAGACTGCCCCGCCCACACGCCCCTCCGCCTGTGACCCGGGGCGGACCGCTGGGTCACGTCCGCCCGCCTCAGCGGCGCCCCCCCAGGGCTGAGTGTGTGTGTGTGGGGGGGGGTGGGTAGCACGCAGTAGGCACTTAATAAACGCTTGTTTTCTTCCCTTCCAGGTATCAAGAAGAAGATGGGGCCCTGGTCAAAGCAAAAGAGCAGCTACTGTTGGGCACATGCCACCTCAGGGGTCGGGGTGGTGAGAGACAGGCAGAAAGGGGAGACAGCAGGGGAGGGAGAAGGAAAGGGGGGAGGGGGAGGGGAAGAGGAAGGGAGGGGGAGGAGAGGAGAGAGGGAGAGGGGAAGGGAGAGGGAAAGGGAGAGGGGAGGGGGGAAGGGGGAAGGGGAGGGGGAGGGGAAGGGGAGAAGGGGAGGGGGGAAGGGGAGAGGGGAGGGGAGAGGGGAAGGGGAGAAGGGAAGGGG
>CM053773.1:176160512-176198875 GCA_028658325.1 Potorous gilbertii
GGAAGAGGGGAGGGGAGAGGGGAAGGGGAGAAGGGAAGGGGAGGGGAAGGGGGAGGGGAGAGGGGAAGGAGGGAGGAGAGAGGAGGGAAGAGGGAGGAGAGGGGAGGGGGGAGGAAGGGGACGGACGAAGGAGAGAGGCTGTTTGTTGAACCCTGTTATCACCGTTCACCATAACTCCCCGGCCACCCACCCAGTCTTCCCCCCCTCTTTGCTACGGACAGCCACAGGTCTGGGGGTAACGCAGAACGAGAGACAAGAAAGGAGGCTGAATCTCCTTGGGAACTTACGGGCTCGATCTGGGGGCTCGAGGAAAGAGAAGTCTAGAAGAGTGTGGTGGCCAGAGTAAAAGGGAGTAGAAGATGAATAAAAGGGCGGCTGTGTGGCAGTGAGTCTGGGAGCCTTTGGTGTTTCAGGAGCAGAACAGAAGGGGCCAATGGGGGGGATGCTCCAAGGTGGAAGACTGACAGAGAGAGATCCACAAGTGAAATGAAAAAGGAATAAGGCACGTGGGCAATGCCTGGTTGAAATAGCTAACCATAGGATCAAGCCTGTGACAGAAAGGAAGGCCCAGGAAACAGGGAGGTCCCAGAAAGGGCCAAGAGAAGGTTGAAAAGGTTGTGAATGAAGGGCTGGAGTCTTAGAAGACACGGGGGTAAGTTGTAAGAAAGGAGAACTATTACACCGGATGAGAGCTGAGTCACAAAGCTCTTGACAGGCTAGAAAACTGGACTGAATCCATTAAATACTATTAATTGACTAAGATGTAGGAGAAGTAGTAGTAGTAGTGGTGATAGTAGAGATGTAGTAGTAGTAGTGGTATTAGTAGCAGCAGTAGCATCAGTGGTAGTGGTAGTAATCATTTTAGTTTTAATAATGATAGCAAGTGATATTTATATAGAGACTAACTGTGTGACCCAGGGCAAGTCATTTAACCCTGTTTGCCTCAGTTTCCTTATCTGTAAGATGAGCTGGAGAAAGAATGACAAACCACTCCAGCATCTTTGCCAAGAAAACCCCAAATGGAGTCACAAAGAGTCAGAAACAACTGAAAAACACAATTGAACAACACAAGGTTTGCAAAGAGCTTTACAAATATTTCCTCATTTGATCCCCACAGCCAGCCCTGTGAGATAGGTGACCTTATTATCCCCATTTTACAGATGAGGGAACAGAAGCAAATGGTGGTTGAATGATTTGCCCAAGATCACACAGCTAGTACATATATGAGGTTGGATTTGAATTCAGGTCTCTAGGTGCTATGCTCTAGCATGGGTGCTGTGGTACCCAGTAGTAGTCCAAACCTGTGGTTTATTGATGTGGGGAACTCCCTGGAGAGGAAACTTCTTCCACCAATGCAAATCAGTAGCTGCTCTTCAGCTTATAGTCTTAAGAGCTGCCTGGACACTAAGCCGTAAAGTGACCTGGCCAGGTTATAAAGGAACACAGCTCAAGAGGGCAGTTCTCCATCCCCCATTCCACATTATCTGAACTACAAAGTTACTATCAATCAATACTGTGAGATGTAACACAGCCAGGAAACCTGAGACTGCATTAAGAAAAGCATCAAGTCAAGGACTAAGGATGCATTAGTCCCACTAGATTGCCCCAGTCAGATCACATATGGGCCACTGTGTTCACTTCTGGGTTCCACATATTAGGGAGGATGTCAATAAGTGTAAGATCAGTGCCGCATCCTTGAAGCAAACAAAGATATTTCTGCCTATGGCCATTTCATTGTGTAAATTTTGGCGATCTAATATCTGGCCACTGTGACCCAGGGTTGATGCTATGTGATAAGGAAAAGTCACCCAACTGGCTGTGGAGCAGGATGAACGGATGAGCCAGGACTGAATGTGCACAGCAAAGGTGAGACTTGGGCATCATTCAGGCTCTTTCCCTTCCTATTGAGAAATGAAGCAGGGACTCCTATGAATTACTGGGCAAGGAAATAAGGACCTGCTCTTACTCCTACTGGGAACTCATAGAAACCTGAACACTGGTGCCTCTGTTTCTTTTGTGTCTAACTGGGGCTGGTGCACAAGTACAGCAATCCCCTCATGGAAGAAGGTGAGGATGTGTAATACATGCCTTACACCTTGATCTGGAGCATTCACAACCACAGGATAGAGTCAGATTGTTGACTGGCTGGGTAGCCGGATGTGGGGTGCATTCAAAAGGTGTTAACTGACCAAAGCAGGATGGTCCTCATTCCTGTCTGGCAAGGACTAGGCCCTCAGTGGGGAGGCCTTCAGGCCTTTATCAACCCATCAGTCTTGTGGCTTTGCTGCTGCTTCCATCTCTGCCCCATCTATTCTCTCCTGATTTTAGGTTAAAGGAGCCCAATGATGGAGATGACCTTGTGAGCTTCAAAAGGTCATGAGAACAAGGCAGAATTCTAGTAGTAGAAGTCCATGCCAGGATTTCCCAAAAGCCAAATGAGGTGATGATCCCAAGAGACCCGAAAAGTCCAGATAGCAGCCAAGGTAGCAGAGACCCAGATCAGTTACACCTAATTAGGGATTTCATGAAGACTCCAGGAAGGGAGAAAATGACAAAACAAGAAGTCAGAAGATATTCTTTTACCACATGTGTCCTCTCATGCCTATGTCTTCTTATTAATATTATACTGTAAGACTGAATCCACCAGCACCAGGGACTTTCAAGGAAAGAGTGCTCAGAAGTAGGATGGTCTCACATAGGATGTGTTAGAGGAGATTCTACTCAGGTATAAGTTGGACTAGATGTCCCCTGAAGTCCCTTCCAATTCAGTGCCTACCTCTGTGGGTAGTTAGGGTAAAATAGAAAAGGAGGTCCTAAGGGCTGAGAAGGTTGATGAAAAAGGACAGTGTTAAAAGGGTCATCATCATGAAAACTGAAGTCACGAAGAATGATATAGGGGATAAGGGTAAAAAGGAAGCTAAAGTTCATTGAGAAAGGAGAGAATAACATGGAGTAGGTGGACAACAACCAGTAGGATCTAGAAAAGGCTCCTATGAGAGGTAGTATGAACTACAATGAGGAAAGGTTGTTTAGTGATGATGGCAGAGAGAGGGAAGCACAGGAAGAGAGAGAGAGAGAGAGAGAGAGAGACAGACAGACTCAATAGTGGGGAGTTACTGCCAGAAGATACAAGAAGAGTAATGAGATTAAAGATGAAAGGGTTTTCTCAATTGATAAATGGTCAAAGGATATGAATAGGCAATTTTCAAAGGAAGAAATTCAAACTCTCAATACTCTATAAAAATGCTTCAACTCACTAAAAGACAAATGCAAATTAAAGAAACTCTGAGATTCTATTTCACACCCATTCTAACTGGTCTTGTTGATAAAGGAACCTGGCAAATGTTGGAAGGACTGTGGGAAAAGGGGTACATTAATGTACTTTGGGGTAATTGTGAACTGGTTCAGTTATTCTGGAAAACAACTTATAAATACCACAAAAGCTACCAAGTTGCATTTGACCCAGTGATACCACTGCTAAGCTTATACCCCCAAAAAGATCAAAGAAGAAAATGACATATTTGCACAAAAAAATGCTCAATATATCCCTTTCTGTAGTGACCAAAAAAATAGAAACTATAAGGGGCACCAATCAATTGGGGGGAAAGTATGAAGGAATTTTTTTTTTTGGTTTATGCTGATTTTCTACCAGTCCATGCAACAATATTTTTAGGAGCCTTTTGATACAATCAATTACTTAGTATAAATTTTCTAATATCTATATCCAAGTGATTCATAAAAACATGAAAGCTGAAAAAGTATGAGAATTTACACCCTGCAGATGTTACAGATGAGAGCTGATGAAGGAATATTTAATATCGTAAGATGGTACTAGAGGGCATGGTGGAAGATTCAGGTTATAGTCCATGGGCTAGGAGAATGTTTCTGAACTCTGTAGTGTCAGAAAAAAAAAAATGATATAGAAACATGTATTCTCTGAGTTGGAGGAGACTCAGTAGAACTATCCCAACCCATACCTGACCAGGAATTCCCTCTGCAACACTGTTAATAAGCAGTCATCCAGACTCTGTTACAAAGGCCTCCAACTGAACTTACTGTCTCTTCCCTCTCAGCTGAAGACTCCACCTCATACTTTACTCCTTTCAAACTAAGTTCATTTTCTCTGAGACCTTCCGTCTCCCCACCTCCTCATGTCATATCACTCAAGATATTTTCCTCTAATATCTCCTTCATTTCAGTCTCTGAATGAAGAGGTGGTCCCTTTCCTTGCCAAGACCTTTCTACTTGTATCCTTGATCCCATCTTCTCCAGCAGATCACTCCCCACTCTCTCCCTAATTTTCAGCCTCTCATTTTCTATTGGCTCCTTCTCTATTGCCTTCAAACATGTCCAAGTCTCCCCCAAACCTTAAAAAAATTTTTACTTGACCCAACTATTCCCTCAAACTATCATCATTTAAATACTTCTCTTCCCTTTTATAGCAAAACTCCTACAAAAAGGTATCTGTACTTGATGTCTTTACTTCCTCTCCTCTCACGTTTCTCAACACCTCACAATATCTTCCAATCTCACTGTTCAAGTGAAAATACCCTCTCCAAGGTAACCAAAGGTCTCAATAGTCAAACCCAAGTCTCTTCTTGGTTCTCGTCTTACTTGGCCTTTCTGAAGCGTTTGACACTGCTGTCTCCTCCTCCTGAAAAATCTCTTTTTTGGGTTTTCATGATAATGCTCCCTCTGGGTTCTTCTGCTTATTTCACTGTTTCTTAGTCACCTTTTTCAAACTGTCATTGAGGTTCCACTCTCCCTCTCTGCCATGCTTCACTGTATGTTGGGGTAGGTCACAGGCACTCTGTCCTGGACCTTTCCCCTCTATACTCTCAATGACCTCATCGGTTCCTACTTGTTCAAAGTCACCTCCACAAAGATGACTCCTAGACTGTGTATCTAGCCATAGTCTCTCTCTTGAACTATAGTTCCACATCCACCGCCTAATGGACATTTCCAGCTAGGTGTTCTATAGGTATCTCAAACCCAACATGTCCAAAACATAATTCACTTTCTTTCCCCTCAAAACCACCCCTTCCTCCTAACTTCCCTATTTCTGTGGAGGATATCATCCCTATTTCTGCTCACCCAGCTCACAACCACAGTCATCCTCGTTGTTATGCTTTTCTAATTAATTTCCCTTTTGTTGCTTCTACTTCCATATCTCTTGCATCTATCCCCTTCTCTCTACTTATTTGGCTACCACCCTACAATAAGATCTCATCATCTTCCACCTGAACTATTATAATAGCCTCCCAATTGGTTTCCATGTATTCAGGCTCTTCCCCCACCAAACCTCCAGCTGGCTATCCAATTGAAGCAGATCTCAGAAGTTTGAAGAATGTGACCCAGAGAAGGGAAGGCTTACTGTATATACAGAGCTAAATAAGAAGGATGAGGCTCTTCTCATAAAGGATGGAGTTTAACCTTGGAAGAAAGATGCACCTCATCATTTCCAATGATAAAATGGATCCATACATGCCACCAAGAGTGACGTCAGAAAAAAAAGTAGCACATTGACAGCTATATTTTCAAGATGGGGAAAGGAAACACAGTTTCTAGTGAACTGCAAACACAATTTGAATTTTGTGACACACCAGTCAAAAATAAAAAAACCAAGGTGATCTTAAGTTGCATTATGAAAATAGTTTCCACAATGAGGGAGGTGATAGTTCCACTATCCTTTGCTTTGGTCTAATCAAATCTGAAATACTGTGTTCCATTCTGCACATAACAGGAAGGACGCTAAAAAGGTAGGGTACTATTGTGAGGCCAACTAGGATGAGACCCTGCCATCCAGGGGTTGGTTGAAAAAGAAAAAAAACAACAGATGTTTAAACTGGAGAAAATTCAAGAGGGAAGTGGTAGTTTTCTTTTTGTTATCATACCACTCCTAGTATTGTATCATATCTTAAGAATTATCATCTATTGTTTTTATAGTTCCCCAGAATTACAAATCTATTTAAGAGTGGTAAATTCTTTAATTTAGATAGTTCTGCATTTTCTTGTTATATCCCTTAGAGGTGTGCTAGAAAGTTAAGGTAAAATAAAACATATTACAATATTTATAATAGTGTTTAATTTTGCCTTATTAATTTAATTAAAAGTGTGAATTGAAAAAAATTATCATCTAGAACAGGGATCAGAGTTATTCTACTTGATGCCAGAGCTCTGAATGAGGGAGAGTGAGTGGGAAATTGCAGAGGAAGATGAGGCTTGATGTAAGGGAAAACCTCCTAGTTATTAGAGCTATAAAAGAGTATAATGGGTTACTTTTGAAGGTATTTGGTTTCTCCCACACCCATCTGAGGTTTTAAATGCTAGAGGACCACATGCTTATGCTGTGCTTGACCAGCTGGATTCTGAGATCCTTCCCAACTCTATGATTCTGTGACCAGACACAAAGTATAATCATTAACAGTGCATGTCAACTTGGACAAAGAAGTAGGATGAAAGTGTGGAAAGGATGCTGGGGTATGGAATCAAAGGACCTTGGTTCTAATATCCAAAATAAGAGATAGATCTATTGTCCTTTGCCCTGGTCAGATCACATCTTAAATATTGTTTGGTTATGAGTATGATGTTTTGGGAAAGATACTGAGCTGGAGAGCATCCAAAGTTACCCTACTCTCCTAACCAGAGTGTTGAGAGGATAGGAGACCATGGCATAAAACTATGGTGGAAGGAATCAGAGATCTTTAACCTTGAGAAGTGAAAACTCCAGGAAGTACCTTATGACAGATGTCTTCAAGTACTGGAAAGGATATCAAGAGTAAGATTGAACTTCTTTTACTTAGTCCTACAAGCATGATTACATTAAGAGAGGTATATTTAGGCTCCATGTAACAGAAAACTAACGGACTCAAAGACTCAATTGACTGCCTTAGGAGATAACTCCAACAAAACTGAATGATGACTTATTGGGGAAACTTTAAAGATGTATATTGATTCACATATGAGTGGGATTAGAGAGCCCCTCTTAACTGGACAAAGATAGGAGCATGGAAATAAGTACTAGTAATAAATAACTTTCACTGAGATCTAGCTTAACATTCCACCAGCTCTTCTTGGTGACATCACAGTTATAAAAAAAGGGAAGGAATAAAATTCCCCCTGCAGGCATTACCACATTTCTTACAAGACCATTGAAGCTGATCAAGGTGAAGGGAAGAAGAAAAGTGGAAAAAAATAAATGCTTCTTCCCAGTCTAACCAACACAAACTCTGTTCAGTCAGACATGGAAAGTTTGATCCAAAAGCAGACCAGGAGTCTTAATTCTTTTTTGGAACTTTAAGGAGTATTAAAGATCATCTGTTCCAATTTATTCTCATTTTACATATGAGGAAACTGAGGCCAAGAGATTGTGTCTTGCCCAAGGTCATATAAGTAGTGGCAAAAACAGGACTGGAGTTTGGGTTCCCTAGTTCCCAACTTTCTAACATACCATGCTGCATCTCTGGAGTAATTCACAAATACTCTTTCCTCCACTGAGTTTGCTGCTTTATTAGATATCCACCCTATTGATTCAGTGGTTCAACCTGAGAGTGAGTTAAGAACAAAATCACTGATACACATTATATCATATCACACATATCAAGACATTTTATTGTTACTCACAAATCAAACAGTGACTGTTACAGAAGATTTCCTTTCTTCCCTCACCCCCTTCTCCAACTGGCCTTATTTATCATTATGGTTTTAAACTATTGCAATTTAAACCCAAAAGTCTTCATTTCTGGAGTTCAGAAATAAGTGTTTAACACCAAAAAATAGGAATGTTCTATCCATCTGCAGAATCTTAAGCCTTCAGAAACATCACTGAATGTGTATGTTCCTCCCAGGAATGCTCACCCTTTCTCTCTCAGATATAGCCTGATTGCAGTTAAACGATGGCACAAAGCTTTAGAATACTTAACCCTATTCCATTTGTGGATAGCTCCAAAATCTATATCTCCAGTCCTAACCTTCCCAGGCTGGCGTATGTCTCAGAGCTGCCTGGCAGTTACTGGCACTTGGACTTCTTATCAAGAGTTCATCATCTTATTCCTCAAACAGATATTAAGTATTAAGTGCTTGTTCCAGGCATCAGCCTCCTTTCAGATCACAAGGAACTGCCAGGACTCACAGTCTCATGAGTAGTAACTGTAAAGTCAAGTTATTCTGCCCTATTTGCCCAACAGAGAAAGATTTGGTGGAGATGAGTCCTAATTTCCAATGTTTTCCCTTGGCTGTTGTTCTATGAGGTTAAGATAAAAACATTATCAAAGAATTTTTTCTTTTAGACAATCAATCAATAATCATTAATCAATAGTTCATTTGCATGTGATACAGAATTTGGGGCTCCACATGGGGCTTGGTTACCCAGCTTGTGAGCTTACAGTTGTTAATGGTGTTGGCTCAATGTGAATTCTTAAGAGTTACAAGGCTCACAAATTAATTCCATTCACATGCTTTTGTGATGTGACTTTTCAAATGTTGGTCAAGATCTGTGCTTTTACTAAGGGATAGCTCTTATTTACAAATATGAAGAAGACAAATGTTTTATTTTTCTAATATATTTGAGGCATTTGATGGTTTAACTTCGTTTAAACTGTGCTTGGTTTTGTTAAAAAAAAAAAAAGTCTGGCTTCTTAAAGAAGTCAGATCATAAAGTACTGATTCAATGTGTCATTCCAAAAAGAATATCTAATTTAGAAAACTGGCAAATTAGGGGAAGAGATGCATCACAGGTTTCTAAAAAGAAACTAATAAGTATAAAAACAAAGAACAGGAAAAACAGAGAGCTAAACTCTGTACAAGATCTCATTGCTCTGAAAGACATGTGAAATGCATCAGGCCAAGAAAAGTTGGGAAGTGGTTAAAAGAGTTGTTCCTAGTAAATATTTTAAAAGAGTGAATATGGTTATTACCACTATAACCCTCTAACTACTTAGAAGCTGAGAATAAGTGAGGATAGACCAGGGAAAAACTGGAAAAATGATCTGGAAAGCCTAGTAGCTACCCAAATGAGGCACTGCCTATAGAAGAACTAAAGTATGTTTTAGGCATACTTAAGACCCAAATCCCTTCACTGTGATGGAAATATCTAATTTACAATGCTGAATTTCAATGACAGCAATTGACCTGTGTTGAAAAGCTTTCCTATGTGCTTCACATCCCTTGGATTTCCTTGTGGTGTGAACTCTCCATGGTTAAATATGAGATAAGTGATGATAATGTACAAGAAATAAGCTGAAGGCTTTCAAATTTCCATTACATCCAAAGAGTTCCTCGCCAGTATGAATTCTGATGATAAATAAGAGCTGACCTGTGACGAAAAGCTTTCCCACAGTCATTACACTTATGAGGTTTCTCTCCAGTATGAATTAGCTGGTGTTGAATAAGGGCTGAGTTTCGACTGAAGGCTTTTCCACACTCATTACATTCATAGGGCTTCTCTCCAGTGTGAATTCTTCTATGCTCAATAAGGGTAGTGCTCTGGGTAAAGGCTTTCCCACATACACTACACCCATAGGGTTTCTCCCCAGTATGAATTCCCTGATGGTAAACAAGAGTTGGCCTGTGACGGAACGTTTTCCCACAAACATTACACTCATAGGGCTTCTCACCAGTATGTATTCGCTGGTGTTGAATGAGAGCTGAGCTTCTAACAAAGGCTTTCCCACATTCACTACACTCATAGGGCCGCTCTCCAGTGTGGATTCTCTGGTGTCGAATAAGCTCCGAGCTCCATCCAAAGGCTTTCCCACATTCTTTACACTCATAAGGTTTCTCTCCAGTGTGAATTCTCTGATGCTGAATAAGGGCTGAACTCCAACTAAAAGCTTTCCCACATTCATGACATTCATAGGGCTTTTCACCACTATGCATTTTCTCATGTTTAATAAGATCAGAGCTGCGTTTGAAGCCTTGGCCACATGTATCACATTTGTAAGGTCTCTCTCCTGTAGGAGACCTGTGATATGTCACTACACAGTCACTGTCTTCTCTTGGAGTTTCCTGGCAGGCAACTGTTATTTGTTTTGAATTTCTCTGCTGGGGCAGGAAAGGGTCTTCTCTCTCTCCTACCAGATTTTCCATTTGCCTCTCTAAATGGTCCTCAAGTTTACAGGATTTGCCAAGCGGTAGATCCTGAGGAACCCCACCTAAAAGTATTTCTATTATTTCCCCTTTTGAGTCAACTTCTTCAGAAATTTCCTGTTTTAATATCAACTCCTTGTTCTCAGTCCTGGCTTCACAATCTGAAAATACAAAAACAATACACAAATGTCAGCTGTGCCCTGTTCTAGGGCAGTGGAAACTGCTGAAGCAGGGCTAGGATTATCACATGGGAAATATCATGTTAATAATAATTTGCATATCAATGGTTCTCAAAAGAAGACCTTACAATCTGAGGAGAGGATGGGAAAAGAAGGGAAATAATGGCAATTTAGGAATCCAAGTGGTGAAAGGGAAGTGAGGAGACAGGGAATAGTCAGCACAAAGCATGCAAAGGGTTCCTCTCCCTTTCTCCCACTGTCTCATTTCTAGCTGCCTTTTTTGTTTTGATTTCCTCTGGCTACAAACATACTCAAGTGTCCATGGTTCTAACAAGGCTTCCTTTATTTTCTCTATCCCATAAGGCTACCAACCCATCCCTCTCCTGCATTCCACTGCTGAACTTCTTGAAGTTGTCTCTACATTGTCTCAATTTCCTTATCATCTCTCTCCCCAAAATCTTTCAACATGATGTCCACTCCAGGCATCTACTGAAACTGTTCTTGGGTGATTGTTGTCCTTCATTCTCGATGATAGAGTCAAGTTTCAATGTGTCTGACTATGGCTGATCAGACCAATACAAGCTCGGAATGCTCTTAATGGTTGCTAGGGACTTCTAAACTGGCAAATTCAATTTGCAAGTCTCAGATTCTTTGACTTCTTTGAAGTTTTTTATACTGTTAACCACCATCTCCTATCTTCCATTTGCCTCAGACACAACAGGACCTCCTTGTTCTACGTTTCCTCTCTAACAGATTACTTCTCAGCTTATGTGGTTCTTCATCTTCTTCCTTACTCCCTAATATGTATGTTCCTTAAGGTCCTGTCTTCGGTTCTCTCTTCTATGGTCTCTTCCTTGGCCTTGCTACTCACTCCAACAAAACAAATACCACCTTTAAGCAGATGATAGCTGTGTCTATATTCATCTGTCAATTGTGCCAGAGCTCCAGCCATACAAGTCCATCTCCACCTGGCAACTCAAAGTCAGTATTGCCCAAACTATGCTTATTATATAGACTTTCCTAAGCCTGAAACCTATTATAACATCATTATGTATCATTATATATAACCACCATCCTCCTCCCACATTCAAAAACTTTCTGTTATTGTAAAATGCTTTTCTCTCCCTCACCTGTTAGATCTAATGAGTTTGCCGCAAGTTAGAGATTTCATACACTCTCCCTTCTCTAGTCCCATTACCACAACTCAAATTACTGTCTAAGGTATTACAATAGCCTGTGAACAGGCTTTCCTGCTTCTACTCTCTTCTCCCTCCCAATCCATACATACATACAATTTACCCATAATCTTTCATGTGCAGAAAAATGGTCACAGCATTTCCCTGCTCAAAATTCTTCACTGGCTCTGTACTACTTATCAGACCCTTTCCCCTAATATTAAAGGCCATTTAGATTACCCAATCTTTCCAGATTTATTTTATAGTACTCTTATATACTCTATGTACCTACCAACCCAGGTTATACTTCTAGAACAGACCTTTAATTCTCCTACCTGGACGTTTTTGCTCATGTTATTTTCTATACCAGAACAGTCTCACTTACCTTCCTTATTTGTTGAATGAATGCTACTCGGTCTTTAAAGTATAACTG
Organism: Potorous gilbertii; assembly: GCA_028658325.1. Classification (NCBI taxonomy): domain Eukaryota; kingdom Metazoa; phylum Chordata; class Mammalia; order Diprotodontia; family Potoroidae; genus Potorous; species Potorous gilbertii. Next base: position 176,172,386 of record CM053773.1, read on the forward strand.
ATATACCACCTCCTAAATGAAGCCTTTCATAATTTCCTCAATCAGTAATGGAATAGTTGACTTTCCAACTCTCTAATGCATACATCATGTGAGCCCCTTAAAGGAAGGGATTCCAGGAATATACTGTTCTGCCTAGATTAGTTTTTTGTCTATATTTTAAGTCAAGAATGCTATCTGAAAAGACTCTATATTTTATTAAAGGTTTTAAAAATAGCCCTGCATTGAAGTGAAAGTGTTATACAATGCAAACAGCTCTGGAATTGGGGTTCAAAGGACCTGAATTTGAATTCCAATTCTAACTTGGCTGACATCTCTGAGACTCAAAGTCATAATCTATAACATGGGATCTCATAAGTAGGCACTCAAAACCATATAGGAAGGTTGTGAGGGGCTGATGTCACACAGTGGTTATAAGAGCTGACACAAGGATACTCTCAAGGTCTCTCTCAAGAACTTTGGAATTGATTGTATAACAGGATCACTCAGCATGAGAACGCCCACATCAGAGAAGGTCTTATGTTCTATGAGCAAAGCAGAACTGAAACATCTTAAAGGAAATTCAGGATGAGCAAATTTAGAGTATCTACCCCAAATGTTCACATGGACTATCTGTGCCCAATCTGTGGTAGAGCATTCCGAGTTCATATTGGTCTGATCAGCCAGTCGGATACACGGCAACTTCATTTTATCATGGTGATGTCATTTTGGTCCTCTTTAAGAATGAAGGACAACCACCAATCAACTTTGTAAACCTTAAGGTGCTATAGATAGCGGACTGACTATTCTTCCTCCAGCTCATGACCTCTGTCAGATGAAGGCTTCAAACAGGACCTGAGGGAAGGGGCAGGATGATAAAAATTGATTTAATCTTGGGCAGCAGTAAGAAAAGTGTGGCAACTAAGACTAGGGAGGCAGCACTGGAATTATCTTCTGGTCCCTCCCAGCACCAGAGTAGGATCCGGCTGTTTGATCATTCTACTTTGGGAAGGACTCGGATAAGCTACTTACCCTCCAGAAAGACTGGGATGGTGAGGGATTTTGAGTTCATGCATACAAGGATTGTCTAAAGGCACTGGAAATGTTTTGTCTGGAGAAGAGAGGACCTAAGGGGGCACATGGAAAAGGAATCCCAACTGTTCTGTTCACCAAGGGCAGAACAAGGAACAATGAATAGGGGTTGCAGAGAAGTAGTTTTAGTTTTAAAAGAAAAACTTCCAAACAATCACAGCTTTCTAAACATGGGAGGATGATTCGGGAGGCAGTGGGGTGGACTTCAGAGGAAGTCTTCAACAAATCACAAGTTGAATGACATTCTCTCTATTATGAGCTCCCCCTTCTTCATTTCTGAGCAGCACCAGAAGCCCCAAGGCTGAATCCTTCCTCCGACAACAACTAGTTATGAACCCTGGCTAAGTCACTTCACCTCCCTTGGCTTCACTTTTGTCCTCTATAAAATGGGAGCAATCATACTACAGAACCAACTTGGTCTAGTGGCTGAGGATCAAGTGAAATGACACAAAGGAAGCATTCTGCCAACCTTAAGCACTAGGTATGTGCCAGTTACTGTTATTAATCAGACCCTGTCTGTCATGAGGTTGCCTTAGATAGCTGTCTAAACCTAAAAGATGTGAGCCCATGACCCAAGAAGCTTGGCTGTTCCTTCACCTTGACTCCAGTCCAACTGATTAGGCCAGAAACTTCACTCACCTCCCTGGAAGTTTCTTTCTTCAGTTCCTTGTGTATCCAGGCCCCAGGGTTCTTCCCCTTGCTCCAGCATGCAGATCAGATCAGGTTTGGAGATGGGGAGCCCTGGTCATAGGAAGGAAATGGGAGGGGGTATTGTGTATGGAGAACTCAGGCCTCCCCTTGTTGTAATCCCCACATCCCCCGCTGTCTGTAGGGAAAAATGGACAAAGCAACGAAGTCTTGAAAAAGATAACCAGTCAGATCAAGGTGATTGTCACAAGTGAACCCTGAGGGTTTTGACAAATTCTTTCTTTTAATATACTTTTTTCCAGGACTAGGAGAAGCATTAGATTAGAAAACAGAGAGGTAGAAAGAATGTTAGCTTTAGGATGTAAGTACTTGTGTTCAAATACCAAATCTGCCACTTATTACAGGGGTTCAAGCAACCCCCAGGCTTCTATAAACTGCAGGGGTCAGATGGTTTCTAAGGCCCTCACCACTCTAAATCTCCCATGATCCTGTGATTCTGAAAAGCCAAGAGCTCTGAACACCCAGCAACAAGTCCTGGATTTGCCACATCTGTGTGCTCTTGGCCACATCTAGACTCTCCCTCTAGGATTCTTGCAGTTGGTAGGCTTGGGTTTGAATCCTAGATGGAATGTTTTCTAGTTACAGGACCTGAGATGTTATTTTACCTCAAGCTTCAAATTCCTTACATGTAAATGAGGATAATAGGGAACTCCACTTATCTCACAAGGCTGCTGTAAGGCAAAAAAAAATTTCTACACCTTAAAGCACTGTAGAAATGGAAGGTTATTGTTAATTTAAAACATCTAATCCTGTTTTTCCCCTTTTATTACCAGGTACTTAGTGATAACAGGGATGAACAAACCCTCAGGTCTCAGGGATATGCTCTTTAAAAAGATCAAGGAACGCTCTTTGTTCAGTTAACACGGTAGAAAGAGTTTTGGACATGAAGGCAGGAAAGCAAGATTCCATATCTATAGGGCTTTCCCTCATAGCTGCTTCATAATAAGTGGTACAATTGATAGTGCACAAGTTATTATTCCTGCTTTACAGACGAAGAAATTAAAGTGCATGGTGATTACATGACTTGCTCCAGGTAACAAAACTAGTGAACAGCAGGTCAGAATTCAAAGCCAAGTCTTCAGTCCCAAATCCAATACTCTACCAGCCATGCTAACCTCAAAGGCAGGGGGTCTTCACCTTCTGTGTGTCATGGACCCCTTGGGCTTTGTGGGGAAGTCTATGGACCTCTTCTCATTATTTTTAAATGCATAAAATAAAATCCATAGGATTGCAGAGGAGACTGATTCTTTTGAAATGCAGTTACCAAAATATTTTAAATTATAGAGCCACAGACCTCAGGAAGTATTAAGTAACTATCCATTACCCTCAATAGAGACCTGTCCCTTGGAAGCACATACATATCTAGGATAAAAGAAGGTCAGGAATTTCCATCCTTGACAAAATTTGAGAGAGGCTGCTGGATTTTCTATATCTGTTATCAGTGGAAAGGGCCACCATGAGCAGAACCTGAGTCATTGGGTAGGGAATTGGGAGAATCCTTACCCAAAAAGACCATGTTTCCAAAATTCTCCAGCATCACATCCCTGTATAGGCTCCTCTGAGCAGGGTTCAGATACCCCCACTCCTCATGATTGAAGGATACTGCCACATCCTCGAAGTTCAGCAATCCCTGAAACAACACGTTCCTGCTAGGACAATGCCATATGAGGCAAGGATGGGAAAGAAAGGAAAGGGTTCATAGGAGTTCATAGGATCATGACTTTGAGCTAGAAAGGACCTTAGAATTCACCTAATCCAACATCCTTGTTTTACAAAACAGGAAATTCTGGCCTAGGGAAGGTGAAATAATCTATGTATGATCATATACCCCAGTATGTGGTAATTTGACTTCAAATCCAGTTCTCTTTCTCCCTAACACCATGGTGGTAGCATGAGAAAGAAAGGAGAAGGAATCCCATGGTGCAAAAGGTTCTCTGTGTATTTGTCTATGTGGTGGGCAGATGACATGAGATGGAAGCCCATCTTGAGTTCTTCCCAGTTTACTCATAGCCAAGAGGGAAAAAACACCCCAAGCAAGCAGTTAGCAGTCCAGGAGAAAGTTCCCAGTACTTCCCTTTCCTCAAATCCTCCCAATCCCTAGTAAACACTGGGAACAGGCTCCCAAATTTGGAAATGTCATCTGTGGTGTTATCTGAAACAACCCCTTTCTCCTTCTCCACTTGATTACCTATTGAGTATAGGAGTATATTCTTCATGAAGGAACAACTGAATTAATGTGTTTGAAAATTATAATGGATTAATATGTAAAATCCAGCTGGACACAATTCTCTAGGAAGAACAACCAAAATTCATGGTTAATAATACAGTAGAAAAACCATGGAAAAATCATGACTACTCATTTCTTGTTGAGTTAAAGACACAACATGCTACAGTGGAAAGATCACTAGGTTTAGCATCAGGAAACAAGTTGGGGTCTCACTTCTCCTACTTACTAGCCATGTAATTTTGGGCAAGTCATTTAACCTGGGTCTAAGTCCTAGAATGGCAATAAGGATACTTCACAAGTCATTGTAGCTATACTAAATGCCCACTCCTGGGTTCTCAGAGGATATTCCAGTAGAGTTTAAATTATCACAATTTATACGAAGCTGGTAAGGGGTTCAAGAATAGGCCTAACAACAGACTATATGTCTGCCATAGAATGACCAATTTGACTAAATCTGGAAAAGCTCTTCATGAAAAAGCTAGCCACCAGAATCTCAATCTTTTCTGTAGCAACCCAGGGAAATCAACTACCAAGGAGCAATGATGTGGGCGGGGGGGACGTCATTCACCAGACAAAACCAATAATCTTAAAAAAAAATGGGTTTAAAATCATGGGGGAATACATGTGTGTTCATGTGTGTATACATACACATAATAAATATTCCCCATGAATCTTCTATACCTTTCATGTATAAATTCATACATAAGATATAAGTGTATGTTTATATAAAATGTATATATATTTACATATAAAAAATTCAATTACTCATAATTATTGTGTTTTGATATATTTTGTGTATATGTATATACACATACATATGTATGTACGTTTTGTGACTAGAAAGTACTATATAAAGATAGCTTTAGGTTTGACCTGGTACATCCTTGGGCTAGATGATCTGTTTATACCTAATATACTATATCTGTGCTTAATCAACTCCCTAATGATAGGTTATTAAAACAACTCAGGTATCAGATTCTGAAATGAGGCAACAGGGTCTTTACCCATCACCCATTCCCAGTCTATAACTGTACAAAGGGAGCCTGGGGGAAGATATCTGAATGTAGAGTCATGGAGCACACAGGGAAGTCACCAAGACACCAAGAAGTTATCCACATGAAGGTCCTCCTAGATTCATAAACTTTAGTATTAGAAAGGGCCTTTTGTAGGGTAAGGCCTTATGAGATCCTCTAACCTTATTTCACAAAGGAGGAAACTGAAAGGAGGGATGTGTTCTCATATCAGAGGACACACAGGGAGCAGAGATGTAGCTCTACCAAGACAATCCCAGCCTCATCAGTAAGAGCAGGAGTAGGAGGAGTAGCAGCAGAAGCAGCAATGAAAGTACTAAACAGCAGTATCTGCTGGTATTTTTATAAACATGCTTTAAGGTTTGCAAAGCACTTTGGAAAAACCTCATTTATCCTCACAACCAAGAGAGAGGATTTACTATTATAAACCTTTTTAGATGAGAAAACTGAGGCAAGCGGAGGGTGTCACTTGCCCAGAGTCACACAGCTAGTAGGCAAGGCTAGATTTGAAGTCATCTTTCTAACTCCGATCTCAACAGTTATTAGGTAAAATACTTAGAGCTTGAGCTCCCAATGAGGTCTATTGAGCAGAAAAGCTCCAAGCTGAAGGACCTTTGGTCACTCTCAGGAAACAGCCATCAGATCTTGGGAAGGACAGCTCACCTGGGGACTGGCTGTGAGGAAGATTGTAGTAGCTGCCATCACCTGGTCTCTTGGACTTCCCTCTAGGAAAAGGGTAGGCCCAAGATGAGCAGAAGCTGAGAGAGGAGAAAGTTACCATGAGTAAAATCAGTGTTAGGGTGAGATTCCTCCATTAACTCATGCTAACGGCCTATCCCCTTCAGAGGATTAGAAGACACCAAGAACAGCCCTCCCTCTCCTCCCTCCCTTTCCCCCATACTTTCTCTATCTTAAAAGCTTTAGGGGGAGGGGGGAATTGTAAAAAAATACCAGCCCCCATCTCAGTTCTCAAATGGTGTGTGCGTGTGCATGTGTGTGCGTGTGTGTGTGTGTGTGTGTAGAGAAACATCAATAAATGCTAAACTGCTCAACCCTGCAAATTTCTCAAGATAGAGGAGACCTGAGTTTGTGTAACAAATATCTAGGGGTACAGGGAAAGGTTTGGCTAAGGTGACATGAGTCCTCAGGGGCAAGTCAGAGATTTAAGACCTTGGTTGACTAGTTAATTGCTCCCACAGGAATACAAGCCATACTTAAATTTACAGGTCTGTAGTGTTAAATCTTTGTACATAACCCATCCACTATCTCTCAACATGAGACAATAAATTTTACTAATGAAGCATTGATTATTGTCTCTATTATCTATTTACCCTACTTCCGCAAGTATCCTTTCCTTAACTTCCCCCCTTTGGAAGCTTGAATAGTAATATCCAGCCTATGAGCTGATGCCTGACATAGCAACAGGTGTGCTTGGGAAGGGCTGGCAAATGATCTCTCTTTGTCCTATGTGTGAGAGGTCATTTTTGCTCACTGGCTGCCACCCTATGTTTCTGTTCCTTTCTTCTTTCCTTTAGAGCCCTAGGTCTTCTCATAGGCTGGTATCATTAGCCCAGTTTCCACAAGACCCCACTGGGGACTGTCCACGAGTCAAGCAGGACAAAAGTAAGCTCCAAAGTTCCAGGAGAACCAAGTGATCTGGTTGGTAAGATGATAAGGATGAGCAAAATTTCATGTCCTGAAAAAATGAACACAACTGATTTCTGGAATCTGGGGGCTTTCAAATATCCTATACAATGTACCCTTACTTTCCAAAGTCTGCTTTTCACCCCTGCTTCCAAGGGCTAACCTAGTCACATGGACACAGATGCTGGAAGTGCTGAGCAAATACTAAGAGCATTCACTAGGGAAGCAATGATGGAAAATCAACTACACTGAATCAAAAAAAATCAAAGAACACAAATTAAAGCGACAAATCTCCTCCACTCAAAAACATTGATTCAAAAAGCATTTATTGAGGATCTGCTGCACTTGACCCTGGAGCAGCTGTGTTTACATGAAATAATCCCTGCCCTCACGGAGCTCACAGTCTAATAAGAGAATTAAGGTACAGAGACAACTATTCTCTATATCGGTTGGAAAGATGAGATCATCCATACCCAAGCAGCTGACTCCAGACAAGCACTAGAACTTCATGTATTCTCCATACTACTTTCTGAGCCTCTGAGAAATAAAAATCACAAAGTCCATCAGAGTCCACTGGCAACTATCCAAGTAAAATTCATTCATCACCAAAATCCAATCAATGCTCTTTGGGATGTTGGTCCACACTCCGGGCTCCAGTGGTAGGGATGGGAGTCAGGCTTTTCAATTATAGCAAGACTAACCCAATTTCATGCTCCTGGTGGTTCATGGAAAACCCAGTTCTTTTCTAAAAGCCAGGATCAGCCTTCAAGCTGTCCCAAGAATTCACTTTAATCACCACTGTAAGGATGGATACTGATTAGTTTAAAATTTTCAGGAAGCCCTGAAATGGATAACACCCATGCACAGTGAATATGAGGAAAATACATTGTTTTCTGTAATATATAATTGTGAAAAGCTAGGTATAGAATGAATTTTTATAAATCCAAGTACTACTCTGAAACTGTTCAGAGGGCTTGTTATGTAAAGGAACATCATGGTGGAAAAGCTATTTTGCCAAGTGAGGAATAGTTCAGTAATGCAAGCAGCTGTTCCGTACTGTATGCGTTTCTGAGTTTAGATTTCTATATAACAAGTTTGCTTAATGTCAGATATACTGTCTTTAGGACAAATTTAAGAAGAATGTAAAGGAGAAGAGACTATTAGGTAGCCCACCAAACTCCCCTGACCTAGTGAACCTGTAACTGTGGATTCTACTGTGTACTATATAACACCTGAGATCTGTACCTGAGGAACACCTTATCTGCACTGTATATGTGGAGCCATAGCTAAAATCTATCAGGATTCAGAAAGTACTATTTAATACAGTCCCAGGTATGACATAGGCACTTCCAAGCAAAGAGGGAAGGACCCAAAAGGTGCTGTCAAGGCTGTCACTGACTTTGTGACTTAGTATCTAAGTGTATACTAACTCTAAGAATTCGGCAGCATATAGCCCAATGGATGAAACTTTATCCAAGGGCACACACAATATAGGGGCACACAGACAAATCCCTATTTGGTTTTCCCTAAAACCACCCAGGTATCCAACCAGTCATAATCCTTTGCCAATAAAAAGTCTCATCTAATTCACTTTATTTTTCCTGTCTTCAGTGTACAGTTTAGAGAACACCAGCCCAGAGGTCCAGACTCACCCCAATTTTCTAAGTTATCTACAGCTAGCCTTAGAATTGGAGAGGCTAGTACCCTTCTCTGGGTCATTGGAGGCAACTGCAGCTTTACTATCACATCTCAGCTGCCTTGGTTCCTTGGCTGTGATAGGAGTAACTGTAACTAATATCCACTCTAGAACAATACTGTAAAAGGTAAGTAATTTACTGTTGTACAAAAATACATACATAAGTACTAGAATCTATTCACACCAACTGCTTCAAAAATCAAAATAATGCTAGCCCAAAAAGCTACAGTGCCTACACAAAAAAGGTACTCAATAGTTACTGCATTGAACTAATAGGTCCATACATTGATGGTTCCTTTTGAGAAGCCCCTTCTTACACTCAACTCACACTGAGTTGGTTGTTTAGATCTTCTCATTTAATGATCTCATTGTATTCACTCTGCTCTGGAAGTCTTCCATTAACCTTTGACCAAAAATAGGATCCTGCCTCCAGTATTGGAGGGAGTAGAGATTTAAGAAAAAAAAAATACAGTAGAGCTATTTGGTCAGAAAAGCCATCAACGATGCCCTTGGAGAGTAGCTGATGATGAGGGCAAGAATGCTGAAGGGACACAAGTCTACTAGTAGAGAGCAAATGAAGGCATGGTGTGCCTTATATATCTGAGAATAGTCATGAAAGAATAAAGGGATTCAGGCTTGATTAAGTTTTAATGACTTCTGCAATCTAATGGGCCAGTGGGGAGGGAGAGGAAGATGACAGGGATGGAAATGAGGACTCTCAAGAAATGATAGGGCCTGGAGGAAGGGACTGGCTTCCCAGAGCAGGATGGAGAACTCACCCTTCAAGTTAGGAATAAAACCCATCATAACTTCACTTATATAGTACTTTAAAATTTAAAAAGCACTTATTTCATAATAACCCTTTAAGAGAGGTAATGAATTTTTTTTCCCACTTTACAGATGATAAAATTGAGGCAAAGTTAAAAGAGGCTTACCCAGAGTCACACAGTAAGTACTGGTGCTGAGACCTTGAATTCAAGTCTTCTGAATACAAGACCAGTGTTTTCTGCCAACTCAAACTGTCTCTCAAGGAAAAGTTGCGTAAATCAGTCAAACGTATATATCGAGCCACTACTGTGCATAAGAGACTGAGACAGGCACTGTGGGAGGTACAATGAGCACAATTCAGGATCTCAAGGAGCTTACAATCTAGTTGAGAAAAAAAAGGTTAATTCATGATACGAGATAAGATACAATGTCAGATATGTGATATGGACAGTGACAGTTACAAGAGTTCGGAGGAGGGACAAATCACTATGGAGTAAAGTGACCAAGGAAGACTTCTCTTAGGCTGTAAGATCTAAACTAGGCTTTGAAGGCCGGAGAGGATTTGGATAAAAGAAGGAGCCAATACAAAAAAAGGTAGGGTGGGTGAAATGGGCATGGCATGCAAAAGGAGTTAGTAATGACAGTCTGGATGAGACAATGCCCACACAGGGGAACAACAGAAAGGTCAGTGGGGGCAATTTTGTAGGTCTTTACTTTTCCAGTATCATCTATTTTAATTGAAATATTAAGTGCTTATCAGGTTCAAGGGACTGTACTTGCCATCAGGGACACACAGATATGTCAAAGATTGACATGACACTAATCCTGCTCAAGGTGCTCATAATCCCATAAGGTAAGGAAAATATTTATAAATAAGAAAAAAGTAAAGTTAATAAGCATAAAGAAAAGATGCAGGCAAACTGAAATGAGAAATTTCAGGAATGCAATCCTTTCCTAGCAACAGATATTGGAAGGTCCACCAAGGAGGTGGTACCTGAGTTGGATCTTGAAGGAAACCAGGATGTCAACAGATGAAGGAGGAGAGCAGGTGAGGACAGTGGAGAAAGGGGATACTGAACATGTCCAGGACACTTGAAATGAAAAAGACAGGTAAAGCCCTGGGTCTTATTAAAGGAAATTTTGAAGAAAACAGGGTAGGGGCCAATCTGAGGAGGGTCAGAAAGGAAACAGGCAGATGATGTACAAAAAAACCTCGCTGACTCTTCGAGTTTGAGAACTTGCGGCAGGCAGGCTCCCTCTGCTCTGGTCCTCACCCTTTCACAGGCTGGAGGAGGGAAGCTGGAATCAGAAGAAAGGGATTTCATTCCTGGCCTTTTCATTTACTATCTCAGTTCTCAAATGTGAGTCACCTAACTTCTCTGAGCCTCAGTTTCAACTGAAAAATGAGGATAAAACCTGCACATAGTTTGGAAGCAAGAAGAAAAAAGTCAGGAGGCTGAAGCTAAAGGGCACTTGTAGTCGCAGGGCCATAAGAATGTATCTTGTAGTTTCTGGGCCTTAGTTTCCTCATCAATAAGTTGAGGTAATAATTTCAGGTCCCTCTTAGTTTTCAGTCTATGATCACAGATCCTATAGAAGCTGGAAAGAACAGCTGATACAATAGATCCTAAGTATTCCAACAGCCTGTCCTAAATCAGATTAAAATGTAATTGTTAATTGAAATATTTAACAAAATAAATGAAAATATAATGGAACGCAGATGTTAATTTGTGGTTTTTCAAAGTAAAAAGTAAAGCTCTGCATTTATGTTCAAAAAAACCAGCTGCACAAGTACAAGCTGCAGAAGATATGGGACAGTTTATATGACAATGACTTAGAATGGGAAAGGGAGGAGAGAAGGAAGCTGGGTTAATGAGCTACAGGGTCAATGGGCTGTTGTCATTTTCCAGTCATGTTGACACTTCATGACCCCATCTGGGGTTTCCTTGGTAAAAAAATACTAGAGTGGTTTAGCATGTCCTTCTCCAGCTCATTTTACAGATGAGGAAACTGAGGCAGTTAAGTAACTTGCCCAAGATCACACATCTACTAAGTGTTTGAGAGCAGATTTGAACTCAGGAAGATGAGTCTTTCTGACCCTAGACCCGGCACTCTATCCATTGTACCATCTAGATGTTCCTGAGTCAACAGGAGTCAGTATCAAAAGAACTCATTTGATTTTAGGCTACATTGATTAGCCTCAACAGGGTCCAGAGGTAGAGGAATGACAGTCCTTTTGTATTATGCCTTAGATACATTTAGAATATAAGGATATCAAAGAGAAGCAGCAGCAAGTTGGTTCTGTACAGCCCTAGAAGACAGAACTAGGGCCTAGGGTGAATGAAAGGCTATTAAGGAAGCAGATTTTGACTCAACATAAGCAACTTTTAATGAGCAGAGCTAATCTACAAAGGAGTAGGTTGCCTCATGAAGTTGTGGGCTCCCTTCCTGTCATGCAGGGCAGTAAGAGGGATTCATGCTCAGGTGCAGGCTGAGTGAACCTTTAAAAGTCCTGCCTCCCTGAGATTCTATTACTGGCTTCCGGAACCAGTAACTTCACTGGAGTGAGGACTGCCTCCGTCAAAGCAGGTGGAAATTCTACTTCAAAGTTGATAAGGTTTTAAAAATAATTTTTTAAGGCATCACCAGGTATGGTGATTTATCTATCAAATGATTTATTTGTAAAGCACATGGTAAGTGCTTAATAAATGCTTGTTCCATTTCTAGTGATGAGCCTCTCTGTTCTGAGAGCTTTTATTATCTATGAAAAAATGTATTTTTCAAAAAAATAATCAGGCCAAGGGGAAGAGGAAACTCTGATAGGTTACATGAAGGCTAGGAATAAAATAGTCCAGATAATATTTAACAAAGACCCAAGTTCCTCCAAACATATTAAGGGGTTGATAAAACACATTGGGATAAAAAAGTCAGTAACAAATCCATTAGATCACTTTCTGATCACAGTGAAAAAGTTTATAAATTGGGGATTAAACAGGAGGCCTAACATGAATGCTATAGGACCCAAGAATTTCCTATTCACCTGTCAAAACTGATTAGCAGTACTGGATCTGTGGGTAGATGTTCTGAGACTTAAATGGCTTCCACTCAGCTGTTTTGAAGGAAACAAACCTAACCAGACAAAATTCAGAAAGGACACATGATAAGGTCTGCTTTTGGATTTCAAATCAACTGCAAGTGTGAGGATAAGGGGGCACTTGGCTTGACTGAAGTATGAAGGGAAAAAAAAACCTTAGGGTTCTGGTGTACTACAAATACAGTAGGAGTCAACAGATTACAGTATCAAAAATGGTGTCCATAAAGGACTTGGCTCTACAAAAGTGTGGCCCACAAGAGAAACCATAAGGCTGTACGCCAAAGAGAACCAAACAGTACCAAAACCTGTTGGACCAGAGAAATGGGAGGCTTTAAGTGTAGGTTCCACCTCTAACAGGGTCCTGGAAAGAACTCCCAACAATAAACTAATGAAACATTTTTCTGGATCAAAAAATCTGTTAGACTAGAATAAAGAGCTGAGTCACAGCACTGAACAAACTAACCTATTGGAAGAAAAGACACCCCATTTTCTGCTAGGATAAATCTGGCTTTATTCATCTCAGATTTTTCTGATCAAGTAAATAATCTAATACAGTAGAAGCAGTGAATGTCACAAAATGACTCTTGGAATGTTCCACACCAAAGACTATTTTAAAAACTGAGTTACCATAAGAGGAAAGGCAAGGAAGGATGCTCTATCATGGACAGGGAACTGGCTTCTAATAGCTACTATTTGTATCGTCCTTTGTACACATTATTGCATTTGATTCATACAATAAGTCCTGAGATTAGTGCTCTGTTATTCCCACTTTGTAAATGAGGAAACTAAGGCTCAAATAAAAATAAAGTGGTTTGCCCAAAGTCACACAGCTAGTGACAGTCAAGACTCAAGTTCAAGTCTTTTAAGATTCAAAATCCAGTGTTTTTCCCACTAAATCAAAATCCTTTCACACTTTGAAAGACAGGAAGTGCTCAATGGCCACTTCTCTGGGAGGAAATAGATGTGAAATCTCCCAGGGATAGATGGTGGACTACTGAACCATTTTGTAAATGATCCGGAAGGGAAAATATGTAGTCTAATTTGCAAGCTTGGTAAAAGATACTAAGCTTCTCTGAGGAGTGAAACACCCAAGGGTGTGATGAGTGGGCAGATGAGTTTCCAAGTATGTGAGTTCATTACACAATGTTAAAACTGGAAGGCTCATAACATGCCCAACCCTCTCACTTTACAAATGAAAAAACTGTCATTCAGAAAAATGAAATGGTTTGTCTGAGTCAATAGTAAGGTTAGGATTAGAAACGAAGTCTAACTCCTAATCTAGTGAGGGCTCTTTCCATTCAACTGTACCTAATATCATGTTAAGGCTATGAAAATGGCTATCACATTTTCCATTTCTATAGTAAAGGCCCACAAACCAGATCACATTGCAAGTGTTCATATGATGACTGATAAAATGCAGATGAAAGATTCAAATAAGTTAACCAAAAGAATGGATCAAGGGAAAGGCTGCTGTGTAAACAGAGATTAAAGGGGTCAATTATAACTCTTTAGTATGGAAAGACAAAATCCTAAAATCTGATCAAAACCCACAAACTTGATAAGGATATCCATAGGAGGAAGTCATTCATGAAACCGCAGAAAATCTCAAGGAATGAGCTCCCATGATGACAGCAAATTTAGGGAAGGGATTTCATCACTTTTAACAGTAACACTATTCTCCAGAAGGGGTAAAGGGAAGAAAAATGTTTTACCCAATTCATGTGAATTCATAGGAATTCATAGTAACAGAGATATAAACCATTCCTAGTGGAAAATGGGATGTTCTGCTTTGGGGTTCCTATTAAGGATCATTCATTTCCACATGTAATGCCTTGCCTCAAAAGATTTTTATCAATTTCTGGCTTCTTCCAATTATTAACTTAAATCTATCATAGAATCATATAACATTAGATGGAAAAGGAACCTAGAGATCCCTGTATTATTGGGGAAGGAATAAACGTGAGAGAACACTTGAGATCACTCATCAGCATATATGTCCTTAGGCAAGTTACTTGCTTCTCTCTATACTTAAATTTAACTATATTTAACTATAAATTTAACTAAATTTAACTATAAAAGGGGGTTCAGACAGTAGGATCTCTAAGGTTCTTTCCAGTCCTCACCTTTTATAGACAGGAAACTTTAGAAATAGGAGGAAATGATCTGACTGTTACGGATCATGGCTAAGACCAGATCCCAGGTTTCCCCTACACCACCAAGCCAGCATTACATCCCTAATTTACGCTCCTGCTGTCCTAACATCTAATAATCCTATTAGCCCTAAGACTTTTATAAATGGCCCATTTCCAACTGCATTTGTTTTCCAGGCAGAGGATGACATGCTACACCAGAAAGTATTATTGAGTGAAGCTGCAGAAGAACAGTAAATTGAGTAAAGGTAAGTTTTTTGTCCATTCACTATCTATAAAATGGAAGAACTGGAAATCTTTTCTAGCTCTAACCCAACTTCCAGAAACTCTTATAATCAATTCACCAGGCTTCTGGAGTCTTCTTTTGGCCCTGTAGGAAGCTCTTATTCTGACATTCATTTCACACAGGTCTGTGGTCCTCCTCAAGAAATAATTCCTCTCACATCCCCTAATCCAGATTCTCATTCCCAGAATGTTACTTCTATCAACTAGAGATCAGGAGCAGGGCAACCTGATTAAATAAACTGAATGTAAGAGGTCCTACTTCAAGGAAGTGAAAGAGGAGCCTGTTGTATTAACCCAAATAAACATGATTTGGGGAAGTTTTGGCTGAGTCATTTTTAAGCAATGTGAGGGCTCTACAACTGACCCCTTACTACTATCACTCAGCCTATCCCAACAATGGAAGAGGTCATTAACCTGGTAATCACCTGTAAAAATTCAGCTCATCCTTTTTATATACGTGGAAGTTCTATATATTTGTATGGGTTAGAGAGCTGAAGAATATAAAAAAGTTAAATGGGAAGAGAAGAGCACACGTCAGTAACAATTCAAGACCTCCACTGGAATTGCCAGAAGTCAGTATCAAAGACTAAAGAAAGTCAGAAGAAAGGCTATAAGAAACCATTAGAATACTATAGGTGGAAAAGTCCCTAGGAGCGTTTTAATCCTCCCCCCTTCCCTTTCCTCTATGTCTAACCTATTTTACATATGGAGAAATGACTTGATTAAAGTCACAAAACAAAATAGGCACAAGCTGAGACTAGAACTCAGGTCTCCAGGCTCCCAGTAAATGTTTTTTCACACATTTCCTCCCTTGGTAGATGAAAAATAAGATATCTAGGCATATTTCTAAACAACAAAGGAATAATAAAACCGCAGTAATGAGCAACCAGCATCTGAATTACTCACAGAAAATGGCAGTAAATGAAAAAGAGGGGGAGTTGGATTGAAGATACTGGGCATTTGCCCCATAAAAAAGACTTGAGAGGGAACTGAGGGATATTATCACTTTGGGGCCATCAGGATATCTAGACTGAACAACCAGATAGTAAAAATCAAGCATTCTCAGTGGCCATGCAAGCTTTCTGAGACAAAGGGAATCTATTTTGAGATTGCACAAAACCCACCAAAGGAAACCTGGCTTTTCAGGGAGCTAAGGAAAGAAAAGCTAAGGCCAGGAGTTGAATTTCTGAGTAGACTAATTCAGAAATACCAGAATTTCTTCAATCTGGCAAAAGGCGGTATTCTACGATGTATTTACAATTTGCTTATCGTCTGTACCCTAATCATCTTCATATACCACATAGTTTGTGCACCATAATCAATTTGTTTAATTAAAACTGCTGGGGACCTCTGATCAGGGTAGGGTATTGAGGAAGGAGTAATGGTGGCAACCTCAAACTCAGTCCAACTGAGCTTTTGGGTCACAGTTAGATAAGTGACCAATGGAAAAAGCAGAGATCACCTGTCATCATATCCCAGTATTTCACTATGAGGGTGCTGGTAACTAACTTAACCAAAATGGAGATATGACATTCAGTAAGCTTACAAAATGTGACCTTCCATATCATCCTCCATAGGTCTATCAAGATGAGACCTCTGGGAGACACATCCCCTCAACCAAGTATTTATTGATCATCAACTCTTATGTTCAGCCTGTAACAGGTGCTGAATGAAATGTGACATAATTCCTGCTCACCAAGAGCTTACAATCTGACTGCAAACAGGACTCACACACAAGAAACAATGTCAGATCAAAACGAGAACTCACAGAATCAGAGTCTGATTCAGAGGGGTCATCTATAAATGAATCTCCCTGACAGCAGGAGGCTTTGCATTCTGTTCAGTTCAACAAGCATTGCAAAGCATTTTATGAGGACACTTTGAACACCTTCAGTTGGAGATCAGGAACTCAGTATCTAATTAAGGCAGTACTCATCCTATGTCCTTCTCCTTATCAAGATTTTTATATACAGACAATTACAAAGCTCACTTTTTTCCTTTTTAAAGACCTTGAGGTTTGAACAGAGGGTAACTGCCTCAGGAAAGGGGTTGAATGAGCTGCCCTCCATTCGGTTATTAGCAATAAAGAGGGAAAGAAGAGGGCAGTGTCTTTAAATCACTACAACTTCCTGCATGTCATTCCCTCAAGCAGAGGTGACTCGAACAGTTTTTTGAAGAAGGGTCAACAGTGAAGAGAGTACAGAAAACAGCACAAAAATACACGGATATACAAACATCACCTCAAAGACACAGTGGGACTCAACAGCAAGTGACATAGAAGTAATAAGGGCACAAAGTCAATTTGACTTTATGTAGCAATAATGAAATTTTTTAAAAGCTATTTGAGATATTGCATAATCTATACACATGCATATAAAGCAAGAAATACACAATGCATTTATATTTTGTAGGATTATTTCATTTAAAGCAAGAAACATGTAAAAATAGTTATAAACAGGCTGTGGACAAAATTCTATCCATCAGGTCTTAAATGCCTCTTGGTAGAAGGGATAGCAAACCCTGGAATGAAAAGTATGTGCTGATTCCATTTCCACAACATTAATCCAAAATTAAATGGGAGTTAGAGACCCAGGAATGAAAAAAAAAGGGATGGAAAAATACAATCATTCTGTGTGTTTCTTAGAAACACTGGTAGATAGGGGGTCTTAAGTAGGGATACATATGGTTCGTATGCATTTAACTGTTCATAAGTCAAAGATTAACATGGTATAAATGGGAAAAAAATATTAAATTTTTCAACTAAGTTGGCCCAACAATAAAAGTGAAAAGAGCAACCAGACTTTTCAACACTGAGATAAGAATGTCCAAGGCTACATAAGAAAGTTCACTGTATATTTCTTGGTGTGGAAGTTCAGCAGCTTACATACAACAGAAACTGAATAAACTTAAGTCTTAGTCTGGATTTAAAGACATTATCAAAATCCAGAAATGGGACCAACTGAAATTCCTGGGAATGTGATATATAAGACTCTGGAGTACATAACTTACACCCCCAAAATTAACATATTAATTACAGAAAGTCAAAGACAGAAGGGCACTTCAAGACTGCCTCATCCAAACCCCTCCTTTTAGAGGTAAGAGAATACCCCAGAGAAGGGAAGTAACTTGACCCAAGTCACCCAACAGAAGGCAAAATGCCAATCAGAGTCCCCACACTGGATTGGAGAGAGGAGCAGGTTGATTTAGGATGGCATTTTTTATATCCTTGGGAAGGAATTATTTTAATATTCAGAGTGACTGGACCTTGCTACCAGTGCCTTGTTTCAAATATAAATTGTCAAAACTATATTTCCATAGAATCATGGAATGTTAGAAAAAGAGCTTTAGAGGTCATTCACTCTAATTCCCATTTTTACTAACAGGAAGAATAGGTATTTGGCATAAGGGAAGAGGCTGACTTTCCCAAGGTCACAGAGCAATTTCTTTCTACTGGAATGTAATTATACTATGGGAATATTATTAATTCTGAGTTCTTAGAAATATTACCTCAAAAACAGAAATAGACTATTTTTATTTCCAGGGGGGATGTGATGGCCCCAAGCCCTCCAGAGAATCATTCACAGAACCTCACTTAAGTTCAGTCTGGAGGATTTATTCTACCTAATAAACCTGTCAAAAGTCAGATGGTCCAAGCCCCTCTCCAGTTAAACACTCAGAAAAGCAACAAGCCCTTAAGTCTCATTTAATCCCCACAAGGAAAGGTCTGTAGACACACATTTGTGGACACCTGAACACCTTACACTTTTCTCTCCTCTACACTAAGCTCTCTCTCTCTGGATCCTGTCATTATGGTGCAGAGATTCTGTTTGGGGAGTGCTTTCTGAAAGATGAAATACAGACTTGCACTACACTCAGTTTTGTGGTCTTCTTCAGGGGCTCCTCACACTATATAAAGGGTGAAAAGAGTAAAACCTCGATTAACCGGAATGCACAGCACGTTTGGGCTGTTATAATTAAATGACTCCAGATTCCATGATCAACTTTTGGTTTTAACCAACCCCTATGGAATCTGTCTAAAAGTTTTAGTAAAAATACAGTCTGCTGGATTTAACTGAATCCTCCTCTGTTGATGTAAGATCTCACAGGGCCTCAGGGATACCAAAATGACTCTCAGTTATCACTATACAGTGCTGTAGATGTAGATGGTATAGGAGACTGCGCTGAATCAGTGCACACTCCAGGATATCCCCTGGGATTTTCTATCTTGACTATATCCCTAATCTCAGTTTGTTTGTTTGCCATCTGCCTTTGTCGCATAAAAATAGCATGCAGCATATGCAACTGCATAATCTCCTGGTTTGTAAAACATGGCTGCTTTTCTGCAAAACTAATAATTGAATCAAAGGATGAAGCAGCTTTTTCCCAAGATGTTTTTTCCCCTTCCCTAAAATCTTCTCCATCACTGTCTTTTTCAGAATCAGTCCCATTGTCAGGATTCCAAACAGTTTCTACTATTTCTGTGTCACTAACACCCTGTGACACTTCACCTTCTTGGTCAGCGTCAGCCCACTCATCTCCTTCACTTTTATTCAGTTTGTTGACTGGGGGTGAAGGAGGATCCTTCACCATTTCAAGAATCTGTACCAGTGCATTATTTGGAGGCCTTACTCTAAATCGATCAAATTCTTCTTCATCAGAAGATACTTCTGCAAACATGACACTCGGCCATAATTTTCTCCATGCCCGTCTTAGTATTTCACTACTAACAGAATTCCAGGCACAAGCAACATTAAAAATGGCATCGCTTATGTTGTAACGAGTTTGAAGATCTTGTACAGTGACTGGAGGATTGATGAAATTTCTCATGAAATCTCTTCTAATGCCCTGGTCCATAGGCTGAATCAACGAGGTAACACTGGCAGGCAGGAAGATGGTAAAAATGTTATCAGAGACTAACTCTGCTTCCTGAGGATGGGCTCGAGAATTGTCTAGCAGAAGAATAGCTTTGCTGTCATCAGGTAAGCCTATATTTCTAAAATGATCTTTGACTGAAGGTACAAAAATATGATGAAACCAATCAGAAAAAATTTCTTTGTCCATCCATGCATTACCTTGTGCTTTGTAAGCAACAGGTAAATGCTGAATTCCTTTGAAAGTCCTGGGACCATTACACTTTCCAATCACCAAAGGTTTGATTTTGTGGGAGCCTGCAGCATTAGCACACATGAGGACAGTCAATCTGTCCTTGGTCTGCTTCAAACCTGAGGCACTGGCCCCTTCAGGAGTCGAATTTGGCAGGCAACGCCAAAACAGACCAGTTTCATCAGCATTGTAAAACTGCTCGGGGGACAAACCATGTTCTGCAATTAAACTTCGGAAAAACCCACAAAACTGCTCTGCAGCCTGGTGGTCTGCCGAGTGTCTTTCATTGGAAACATCTAGCTTTTTGATGCCATGCCGCGCCTTAAACCTCCAAAGCCATCCTCCAGAAAAAACACATGGCTCAGTCAACTGCATTTGCTCATAAAAATCTTTAGCCTTCTCAATGAGCATTGGGCCCGAGACAGGGACTCCCTCTGACCGTTTCACCAAGAACCACTCATACAAAACCCGATCTAGATGCTCTAGTTTAGGGGTGTGCAGCGTGCGGCGGTGTTCAAGGGCTTTGTTAGAATCCGAATTAGCAAAAAACCGCAGCAGCTGTCCCTTGTGAGCCTTGATGTCGTACAAGGTAGACATGCCAACATTGTACTCTTGCATCAAAGCTTTCCTGTTCTCTCCCTTTTCAAGACGGGTACAGATATCAATTTTCTCCTTTAGAGTCAGCACAACTCTCTTACGCTTCTCTCCTTTGTTCTTCACTATGGGCTGTTTGGAAGCCATGGGACTGGATGTCTTATACACACCGTAACTTAAAGAAGAATAGAGGTGGATGCTACACTCGTACAGAGGGTTGATTTGTCACTGCCCCCCTTCTCTCTTTCAATTTACTTGAAGTTTCCTCTACTTCCTTTTAATTTACCTCTCACAGCTCCCACCCACACCCCATTTCTCCCAAGGTTCCTGGCTACCTCTCTACTTCACCAATATTTGGTCTTCCCTTCTTCTCCTGTCCTAATTCCCATTTCCCACCATGTTTTCCTTCTTTCTCCTCCCACTGCCCAAGACTCCCACCCGTTTGCCTCAGCTTCCCCCGTCTTCTGCACTCAAGTGCTCACAGAAATCCACTTTTTTTAACAATTTGTTCGGTTCCCAGACCACATGCAGAGCTTCTCTGACTTGGGGAGGCAGATCTTCTCAGTCGATGAAGCAACCAATGACAGAACTTTGCTTTGAACTTCAAGGCTTCTTGGTGGTGGGGGGGGCGGCTCTCCCTGCCTTCCGCCTGCAGCTTCCTTCCACCCTCACAAAAATACCGGTTAGCTGAGTTCCGGTTAATCAAGGTTTTACTGTCTAAGTTGTGGGTGGCTTTCTCCGCTGTTTTACAAGCACAGAACTTTATGAACTGGAAAGCAGAGGGGGAAAAAAAAGAAAAAAAATGTTATGGAAAGTTTGTCCAGAATATTTGAGCACTGGAACTAGTCAGAAGACCTGGGTTCTAACACTGTTTGCCACTTGCTAGCCACGTGGGTGAAAAGGAGGTCATGTAAGACCTAGGACAATTCACACATTCCTTAAGCCTCAGTTTCCTCATCTATGAAGGTAATAACACTTGCACTAGCCACTGAACAGGTCTATTGCAAGGATCAAATAAAGTGGTTTGTAAAATTTTTAAAAACGCTATTAGCTGTGATTATTTGGAAATGTCTGCTACTGTCATTATTATTTGTACGCATACCCACCCTCCAGTTTTATAAACTAGAACAGATCACCTGAAAAGAAGAGGTTAAAAGACCAAAGATTGCAGCTCCAATGGGGAATAAATGCAGTTTTCAAGAAATGTGACAAATTGAGGAACATAAAGGTAAAGGAAACTCAGCTGTCTATAGTAGGCTCTATACAAATTGAACATTCACAGTTGCTCATATTTTGCAGAGAAGGAAACTGAGGCCCAGGGCAGTTCAGGTTCCCAAGATCCCACAGTAAGTGGCATAGCTAGAACAAGAACTCAGGATTCCTGACTCACCAGTCTGATGTTTTGTTTTTTTCCCCACACACCAGGTGCCTCCCCAAGGAATCAAACTCTAAGTGACAAGGAGTTCTAAATGTGCATTTCAGTATTAGCCTCTTCATGGGAAAATGATGATGGTATAAAGTGAGTGTGAAAAAGAGGTCTGGGCTATTATGCTTTCATCTAAGCACAAATTTCTCACCTTCCTGAGCTGCTGTCTAGTTGTTTTCAATGCTATTCTTCGGCATAGCCAACGTGGCCTTCTAGAGAAGGGGTTTTATGTAATTTAGTAAGTGTTCATTGAGTCCTTACTATGTACACAGGTCCATTCTAGGTGCTTAATCATCCTCCCCTTGCTCTTCCTGAAACTGTCTTGGAAGACAAAGACCCTACAGGGTTCCCCATCTACCCCATTATCACCTCAAAACCACAAACCACCTTCACTATATCGGTGAGGAATGAAACTGACTTTAAAGTAGCACCAAGGAGCAAACCATACCAACTTTAAGGCCTTGATGAAGGCCCAGGAAGCCATCTCTGAGCAGAATGGCCCACCCTTCTTCCTCAAGCTGTCCAGGAGCTAAGGATTTGACTGCATAATATCACCTGACATCCTGCAGCTGCATCACACACTAAGGCTTCTCTGTTCAACCAGTCTGTGAGATAACTACTAATGTGTATATAGCACCTTACGGTGACTAAGCACATTCACACATATGATCATATTTGCTTCTCATCACAAGAGAAATACAGCAGGTCCTACACTTCCCATGACAGGGAAGGAACGGACGTCTCAGAGGGAAATATTATGCTCAGTCACATAGCTAATGGGGGAATGTCATGGTAGGAAGACACTCTTTTCCACAATTCCGTCTGCTGAACTCTTCCTTTTTATTCAAGACCCAACTTCTTCCCTAATTCCTACAGTCTGAAGTGATCCAACACCTTGTTTTAGACTCTGATTTCTCTATCACATCTTCAATCAGTTGTTTATATAATGTCTTAACTCATTAGTAGAATGCCAATTCCTTGATTACAAGAACTACTCTGAAGGTTTGTTTTTTTAATCTCCAGCATAGCTAACACAGTGCCCTGCTTAGCACAGTGTCTTTGGACGGTAAGCTCCAAGACAGGGCCTGTCTTTTGTCTCTTTTTATTTCCCCAGCACTTAGCACAGCACCTGGAACACAGCAGGCACTTCATAAAAGTTTTACTGACTGACTGAGCACAGAAGGCACTTAAAAATGTTTACTGAATGTGTGTGGAATTTAGTATTTACTGAATGGAATTGCTAATGATCCAGTTATCATTTTGAACATCAATTACTTGTCCTGTTTAGGCTTTCATCACTTCTCACTTACACTGGTATTAAAACTTCAAGTGTCTTTCCTCTCTAAATCATGTCATAAAGATTCTTAAAAGGTAGAAAAAACTATGTCACTCCTCTGCTCAAACAGAAATGGAAAAGAAACAACTTAGCTAGTGTTTGGGACCCTCCAAACTATCTGACTCCAATCTCCAGGGGAGACAGCTAACATGAAAGATCCTGACAGGAATAAATATAATGAAGTCTCTCTGGGGTTCAAAAGGTCAACTTCTGAAATACAGAAGAGAGAGGCCTGGATAGACAGTTCATCTGAAAATGATCCAATTGTTTCAGTAAACTGTAAAACTCAATATAAACCAACAGTGTGATATATGATAGCCAAAAAAAAGCTTATGTGATCTTAGGCTACATTAAAATGAGGTCCCTTTTTCAAAAACTATGGATGTTCTAGAGTCCAGTTGTACGTACTTTGCCTTAGGTCAGGATACATTGAGAGTATTATGTTCTGTCCAGGCACCTCATTTTAGAAAGGACATTGACAAGCTGAAGAGCATCCAAAGGAAGAAAGCCAGGTTGATAAAACACCTTGAGATCAGGCAGGATGGCACAATGTACTCAGTTCAAATCCTAGATCTACCAATTGCTAACTATATGATATTAAGCAAATCACTTAACTTCTTTGATCCTCAGTTTGTAAAATGAGGATGTTAGGTGGCCTCTAAGGTCTCTTCCAGCTGACACTAAGATCCTGTATTACATGGAGGTATTTACCCTGGAGAGAAGATAACAGTAGATACTGATAACCACCTTCAAAAAGAAGGCACACTGGACCTGTTCTGCTTGACCCCAGACACCAGTATTGAGACCAAAGGGGTACAGTTACAGAGGTAGATTTAGGCTGGATGGGAGGAAATATCTAACAATTAGAGACATTCAAATGTAGTTTCTAACTCACTAGCGGACTTCAAATAGAGGCTGCATGACAGCCAAACACTTGCTAGGTATACTGTTAAAGGGACTCATAACTTTAGGCACAAGTTGAACCAGATGGTCTCTAAGGAACCCTAAGATTCTGTGCCACCATCCTAACTTATTTCACATTCTTCCTTCATATGTGCCATGTCACAACCAAAATGTCCTACTTGATGTTCCCCAATCTCATCATGCCCTCTCATGCCTCTGTTTTCAAGCAGGGCATCCAATCAACAAGGATTCTCCATCACAAGAAGTCTTCAAGCAGAGACAAGATGCCTACTAATCAGACATGTCATAGAATGGATTTCTGTACTCATTTAAGTTGCAATGGATGACCTTTGAGATACCATTATTCTGCAACATGATTAAAAATATAGCTGTGGTGAAGCAAAAAAAAACAAACAAAAAAAACCCCCAAAAAAACCCCAAAAATGAATTATCACATTCTCCTTCATCTCTGCCTACTAAAAATCCCTTTATTCTTTCAGGGTCTTCTTCCCTGTGGTTTGTCCTGATGCCCAAGATGAAAGTGATATCTCTTTCTTCAAACTTTCTTAGAACAGTATGCCTGTATTTCTTCTTTATCCCACTCACATTTTATCCTTTATTATATTGATCTGTGGATACGTGGTGTACTCAATTTTTTTTATTAAAAGTTCTTTGAAAGGAGATAATGTAGACTTTATTCTAAATCTTGTGCCTTGGAAACAATGCTCCTCACAAAATAGTACTTAGTAATCATTTGTTAAATTTATTGCTCAGTGCTATAGTTCAATAGCCCTCAGCTCTGAAATTCTACAACTTGATTCAAGATGCAGCTGTGGTTTAATACACAGAAAGCAAGCTAAACTATAATATTGCTTATTTTTATGTTTTAAAATTTGCAATGTATTTCCCTTACAAGAGGAAGGAAGTAGTATTATTGTGCCCATTTTACAAATAAGAAAATTAAGGCTTAGAGAGATTTAGCAGCTTGTCCAAGACCACAAAAGGAAGTATCAGGTCTGAAGCCAGGCTTCCTGACTCCAAGTCCAGTGATTTTCCCAGTGTGAGACAGCATCTCCAATGCAGCACCAGAAGACCAGCATCATTCAATCCGTGGAAATCAGGAAAAGGGAGCTGCAATTCTTGATGTACCTCCAGCTGGCTGTGTGACTCTGGGCAAGTAACACTCTCTGGATGTAGCTTCAGCATTTGCAAAATGAGGGCACTGGACTAGGTAATCAAAGGCCTACGGTTCTATTTTGCACATGATTCCAGATGTCAATACCCAGTAGTCTGGGGGATGTTGACAACATATCTCTCCTATAGAGTCAAGTCCCTAGCTTTTCTTCTCAGTGCTCACAGGTCCTTTTGTGTTTCCAGGTTTTTGGGTTCTAGCTAAGACTGACATAAGTGTAAATGACAGGTATTATAAGATACCAGAAAAAATTTCAGAAAAATCATTCTCTAGCAAAAATTGTCTTGAAAAGCACCAAGTGTTCCAATTATAACCAACAAGTTTTTACTGAGTTGTGCTGCATGACCAGCCCTGGGCTAGGCCCTGGAGAGGACAAAGAAGAAGAGCTTTTAATAGGATTGGGGAGATAAAATTCCATTCACGAAGCCACAGGAAAAAAACAACTAAGAAATAAAATGCTCATTTGTTTGGGACAAACAAGAAATGCTCTTACTAGCTGAGAAAAGAGAAAGTATCAGGGAGGGCTTCTGGAAGTGTAATTTGATAGGGAAGGTATGAATGGTTATTTTAAGTTTATTTGGTTGGGTCAGAGGTAGCATGGAAAAAAAAAAATCTTACCTCAAAGTAGACAAAAGAATTATTGTGCCTTGGGGTAGCAGCTGGTATTACTTTTTAAAAGTCCTTTAAGACAGAGGTGTCAAACTCAGGGCCATTTTAAACAAAAATATAACACGGATAATGTTAATTTGTGATTTTCTAAGTCATCACGAGGCTAAAAGGAATCCAGTTCTCTTTGAGTTTGACATCGGTGCTTTAAAGAAATAAAGTAAAACTTTACCTTCTACTATAAATACTTATGTCAGGGGGAAAAAAATCACTATTCTATTATTTTTCTCCTGGTGGAGCAGCCAGATGACTACCCGAGGAGTTCGA
The DNA here is from genome assembly GCA_028658325.1 of Potorous gilbertii. NCBI lineage: Eukaryota > Metazoa > Chordata > Mammalia > Diprotodontia > Potoroidae > Potorous > Potorous gilbertii. The sequence continues at coordinate 176,198,544 of CM053773.1, forward strand.
CCATAATTAAGGGCACCACTCTGGCTTTTCTTTGCAGGGCTGTGTATGCAAACACAGACACCGCCAAGGCAGAACTCGTTTAAGTGGTGAAGCCTGGGCCCAGGAGCCCGTTATCCCATCCACGGTGGGTGGAGGAGGAAGGTGTCACCGGCAACAGCTTCTCGGGGACCCTCGGAGGTGGTGCTGAGGGGTCTGGGGCACGGAGAAGGTTCCGAGGGAGAGCAGGGGTCAGCGCGGGGACCCTTCCTGGGGACGGGCACCCCGGGGTGGGCCTGGGCGCGCGCGCAGCGGGCCAAAGGCAAGGGGGACTCGGCCCTGGGGGGGGGGGGAGT
>CM053773.1:176199375-176243910 GCA_028658325.1 Potorous gilbertii
TCTGACGACGACAAAGAGATATGCTTACCATCAGGTAAAGACATAGGAGTCAAAGCCTCTGTATCCCAAATATCTGAAATAGATACCCCATGGGCTCAGGCCATGGAGGAGCTCAAAAAGGATTTTGAAAATCAAGTTTGATACCATCGCTGATGGGCTATGATAAAAGCAGAAGAACAGTTTAAGTACCCAGATGTTCACAAGAGACAAAATCCAAGAAAGACCGATAGTAAAAGCTATGGTCTCAAATTATCTATACACAAATGCAAAAAGTATGACTAACAAACAAAAAGAATTATAGAGGCAACTGGGTGGTATCATGGGTACAGTGCTGGGCTTGGAATCAGAAAGATACGAGTTCGAATGTAACTGTGTGACCCTGGGCAAGTTACTTAACTTCTGTTTGCTTCAATTTCCTTAACTGTAAAATAAGGATTCCTTATTGTTGTGAGGACTGAATGAGATAATATTTGTAAAGCACTTAATACAGTGCCTGGGACATAGTAGGCCTTATATAAATGCTAGTTACTATCCTTATTGCTATAGATCCTTACCTAAGGAGACAAATTTAACCTCATTAAATAGAACTGACATTTGGTGGGATGAAACTCATGATTGGAGTATGACTATAAAAATCTATAAATGAATATTTTTCTTTTAATTAAAAAAATAAATTGTTATTGATGTCTTTTGTGACATTTTTTAAAATATCACCTAAATTTTGCCCATTATCCCCTTGCCTTCTATCAGCTATATTCCTTTTTCAAGAAAGAACAAGGTAGCTAAAAGGTGGAGGATAGCACCGAATATGTACTTTTATTTTTGTTAATATCTTTGTGTTTTTTACATCATAGTAATATCTGTTACTCCCACAACTTCTATAACCTTCCCTTATTACATGGCAAAATAGTAAAGCAAAACTGGCCAATTCAGCAACTGCTAATGTCTGTATTATATATTATTATGGTATTAACATAATAAATATATTAATGTGAAGAAATCTAGGAGAGAGCACTTGGGTAAAGATCAAAGGAGGCCAAAATACAAATGTTTTGTCATTGGACAAAACTAGACAGAGGCCATCTTAAAAGAAAAAAAGAAAACCTCAGCAGTACCTGGTCATGATCTACTGCTGATGAGCAACTTCAGCCATCTGAATGCCTGCTGCAGCTCTCTAGCAAAGGCAGATCAGATACTAACTTTTTGGCTTGTCTTAAAAATAATTCCACCCTTCAAAATGTGGAGAAATCCACAATGGAAAATTTAATTCTTGATCTCATTGTCACCAACAGGAAGGAACTGATTGCTAGAGAGAAAATGATAGGAACTTTCTGAGGGAAATGGCCACTCCATCTTAAAGTTTATGACAAAGAAGAAAGCCATGAATAATCTGACATGCACTTTGGGTTTTTGAAGAGTATGTTTAAAGAAATGTGGAGTAAAATTCTACAGAAGTCAGTTCAGAAGAGGTGGGAAATTCTCAAGAATAAAACTCTGAACACAAAAAGAAACAATTCAAATAAAAATGGAAAAGGAAAGTTGTCTAAAATGAAAAATGTGATCCTGGACAGTCTTAAGAGAGCCCCATTATCCAGGAATAAGGAGGTGACTGTTCTGCTCTATATTGCTGATGTCAGACCAGAACTAGAGTATTCAGTTTACTTCTGGGAGCCACATTGTAGGAAGGACATTCAAAAAAGAGCAGCGGGGGAGAGGGGTGGGGAAAGGCCTTTAGATCAAGCCATTTGAGTTGGAAAAATAAGGAAGTTCAGATTGGGGAAGAGAAGGTGAAGGAGTATAACATCCTTCAAGTATCTGAAGCTTCGAATCACACAGAAGAGAGATCAGACTTGTTCTACTTGGCACCAGAGGGCAAAAATAGGCAAAATATTTGGAAATTATAAAGAGGCAGAAATAGGCTTGATGTAAGAAGAAAAAAAACCTTCCTAACAAACCTAGAAAAATTGCAGTGAGATGGGCTGCCTCAGTGAGTTTCCCTTAATTGTGGTCATAGTCAACAAAACCTTATTAAATGCCTATAATATGTACCTGGTACTGTGTTATGTGCTTGAGATACCATTATTAAAAAATATATATATAGTCCCTCTACTCAAGGAGCTTACATTCTAATGGGGAAGATGATACAAAGGAAGCTGAAAAGAGAGAGAGAGAGGATAGGAAGGAGAAATCAGAGAAGTCACAAAGTAGTGCAGCCAGGTGACAAATGAAGAGGACTTCAAACCAAGGCTAGAGGACAACTTGTTGGCTGGATTGGAGAGGGGATTACTTTTTATGTATGGCTTTGCATAGATAGCCATTGAGGACCCTGCCAACTCTTAAACTGTGCAATGCTATAAGTAAGAACTATAGTTACTCCCTTCACATCATGATTTTCCCCATTGTGGTTTTGATATATTGTCGGTTAGCATAAGAAATTAAATAGGAATTATGGGACAGTTTTGCAGAAGTCTCAGATGACACATAAAGGCCACAGGACAACACAGAAAAAATTTAGAGACTCAAAAATACACAAAATGTATGTGTGTATACACACACACACATATATATGTATAATATAGCCTATGACCAAATACGTCAATAAATTATTGTAAATACTCCATGAAAGAAAAAAAATGTCAGACTTCTTGTCTACTACAACTGAAGAGCCAAAAAATTTTATCCAGATTTTCCACACTGTGAGGGAGGTGGGCACAGGAGTACTGCACCCATAACCCCCATCATGTGGAAAGGATAACTGTAATCCCAGTTGTAGACTAGATTTATTTACTACTACTAGATCCAAGCTGAGTCCTAAATCTGGTGACATATTGAACCCTAATTCTGGTCCCAGACAGATTCCTAATCTAGAACTGAGCCCTAACACTGATGACAGAACAGACCCCAGTGAAAGATTGAATGTTAATTCAAATCTCAGATTCAACCCAGATCCTGGTCATAGACTGAGCCCTGATTCAAACAATAGACTAGGTCCTAAAATGGACCATTGGCTGAATCTTAATCTGGACCCCAAAGTGATTCCTAGCCCATGTCCCAGATTGAATTTTAATCCTAGACACAAATGAAGCCTTAACCATTGCTCCAGATGAAGCCCAAATCTTTTTATAGATTGAACCCTAATCCCTGACCCAGACTGATCCATAGCCTCATTGCCATACTGTGCCCTAACATGGGTATAGGATGAACCAGATGTACAAAGGGTTCACTGGAGCATGTACTCTCCAGAACCTGCTTTCATTGAGGTGGTGGTGGTGGAGGAATCTGGACATTGCATTTATGTGAGACTATTTTCAAAGCACCCTTTCCATGTCTATTTGCCCAGGTTCCTCTAGGGTGGATATGCAGAGTGGTTTCTCAGCATAACCTGATGGATAGGAACTTTTCTAATGTTATTCTTCATGAACCCCAATTTGGAGTGCTCTCAATTGATTATCAATTAGCTAAAGTTAATTAACTATGAAAACCAGGTATACTCCATAGGTATAACAATAACAGTTATTAGACAAACATCCTTTCCCTTCCCTGGGTCCCTCTCCACCTCTTGTACATACAAGATCCATGGGGTAATGGCCTCAAACTTAGAGAATTCATGTGGTCAAAGAGTAAACTGTCAGTCAATAAGCATTTATTAAGCAATGATTGTATGCCAGGCACTGTGCTAAGTATTAGGAATATTAAGAAAGACAAAAATATGGTCTCTGCCCTCAAGAAATTCACATTCTAATATGAGAGATAATATGGAAATCATTACATACATCCCAGCACTTAACATAGCATCTGGCACGTAGTTAACATTTAATAAAGGTTTGTTAACTATTTATTGACTATATAAAATACATGTAATGTAAATGAGAGCTAGTCTGGTAGAGGCGGGGAAAGCAAGGAAGGATTCTTGAATAAAATGGGATTAACACTAAGTCTTGAGGAATCCCAAGGAAACCAGAAAGAGGAGGTAAAGGAGAAGATAGAGTGTCCTCATTGATCACCAAAATGTCCTTTTAGAAGGAAGTTATCAGGTATGCATACTGGTATACAAAATGCCCGTAATGGTTGATGTACAAGTTGTTACTACTGATGACCAAAGTGCTTGATACTGATGTCACTACTCTTTGTAAGAGAATAGATATGACCATGGTTCCTGAAACTGATGAGCTGTGATTTCATCATTGTGGTTACTTCTTCTGTCAATGCAAGCCACCACTCTTCCCCACCTTAATAATCAACTGGAATGAATTGCTAAAGGAGAATGATTCATGTTTCAGTAAAGGTTCAGCTGGAGATCCTCTGAGATCATTTCTACTCTTAAAATTCTAGAAGATCTGGACATCTTCCACCAGCCAGCTTATGGGCTCTCCATGACCCCAGGAACCTTGAACATGGCACTATTGTGCCCTTCTCTCCTCCACCACCCATATATTTTTCTGCCCTCCTCTAGCACTTTCAGATCTAAGCTTTAAGAAAAACACTTTGGCACTTGAGTTGAAGATGGATTGGAGTGGAGAGTAACTTGAGGTAAGGAGACCAACTAGAAGTCTATTTTAGTAGTCTAGGTGTGAAGTGATAAAAATTGATAACTGGATTAGTAGAGAGAAGGGGAACTCTACAAGAGATGCTGTGAAAGAAGAAATGACAAGGTTTGGTAATAGAGTAGCTGAGGGGGGTGGGGTGAGTGTGAATCACTCAAGGATGATTCTGACATTGCAAACCTATGTGAAAGAGAGAAGAGTTTTGGAGAAAGAGGATTTCTAGATGTGGAACATTACATGTCAGATTTCTTCAATGTGCTTATTGGTTTAGCAACATTTTTTCTTCTTCTTTTTTAAAATAAAAATACTTTGTTGAAGTAATGTCTCTCTGCGAAGATGAGAGAAGTATGAGTATGGAGGAAACGAGTTTTGTACAATACCTAAGTATTGTAAAAGCAAAGGCATCTATAAAAATACATTTTTTTAACAAGTACACAACTGAAAAAAGAAGATGGGTGGGTCACATGGTAAGAGTGATGCATTTTCTACTGGGATCTTTCTGCCACCAGCCAAAACCACGGAAGGCATGTTTGGCAGTCCCTACAGCAAACTTAGTGACATGGATAGGCGGCATGGAAAAGAGGAAGAAAAGGAGAGGTTATAATCTGCATTGCTGGAAGGACTATCTCTCCTACATCATCAGTTGCCCACTTGGCTTCTTTATCAGCATTTTTACAGATGAAGAAATAGGCCAAGAAAATATAAGCAATTTGTCAAAGGTCATAGATCTAGTAAGGAGTAGCTAGGATGCTCTCACTCTAAATCCAGATCTCATTTTTTTCTTCTATTTTGCTACATCGCCTTAAGCACCTATTGTGTGTCATGCACTGTGCTAAGCACCGGGAATAATACACAGATAAGCAAAATCAATCCTTATTCTCAAGGAGTTCACAGTCTAATGAGGAAGACAACATGCCAGCCAAAAAATGCAAATGAGATACTTATAGCTTTAATAGGAAATAATCAACAAAGGGAAGGTGCCAGCATTAAAAGGGATGGGGAAACATTTCTTGCAGAAGGTAATATTTTAACTAATAAAAGCCAAAAAATCCATGGGGTGAAGATGAAGAGGGAGAACATTCTAGGCATGGGGCACATTCAGTGAAAATACCCAGAATCAGCAGGTGGAATGTCTTGTATGAATCCCAAGCATGGGTCTGCTATAGAACCAATCTGTCCTGGACCTTTTCTCTTCCCACACTCTGACTCATTCTATCTACTCCCACGTGTTCTATACTGATGGCTCCCAAATCGCTCTCTTGTATTATAGTCCTGCCTCGAAAGCTGTTGTTGGACATCTTTTTTTTTTTTATTGCAGAACATATCAAACTATCTGCATAATATTTTGCAGCTGGTTAACTGTTCCCTTTCCCGTATCAATATTAGCAAGTGTACAATTAGCTGGCAGCCTCAGCATGGTGTGTAGCAGTCAATAGGCAATCTCTCCTTTTGCACCTATCAAACATTTCATGACTCTCCAAAGCTTCTACCACAATAACAGTTACAGAAATAGTTCTTCAAGCAAGAGAAAGGAAAACATAAATAAAACAGTAACGATAGTATCTGACATTGATAGAGTGATTAAAGGCTTACAAAAACACTTTACATACATCATTGTTCCCAGTTCTCAGACAATTTAGCTACCAGACCATCAGATGTGAAATGGCTAAATCATCAAGGGTATTGTTTGTCTGTTTTCCTTTTTTGAAAATGTTTTATTGATGCCTTTTTGTTTTTACATTACAGGCATTTCCCAATATACTATCACTTCTTTTTGGTAACAAATCAATCAAACAATCAGCATTTACTTAGGGTTTTTATGCATCAGATACTGTGCTAAGGGATAGAGATAGAAAGCTAGTCCTGGCCCTCACGGACCTTACTAATGAGGGAAATAACATACATAAATCAGAACATAGAAGAGGAAAGGTCTCATGGAGAAAGTGACATTTGATTTGGGTCTTAAAGGAAGCCAGAGATTCTGAGATTCAAAGGGTAGGGGTAGAGAATAAAATTCCAGGCAGGAGGATCAGGCCATACAAAGGCATACAGAAAGGAGATGGAATACAAGGCATAGCAAGGAGGACAGAAAGGAATAGAATGTAAGAAGACTGGAAAGGTAGGAGCGGGGCAGGTACTAAAGAGCTTTAAATGCCAAACAGAGGAGTCTATATATGAAGGTGGTAGGGAGATACTGGAATCTATTTTGGGAGGAGGGCAGGAGTAGGCGATAGACAAAGCTTCATTACAAAGTAATACTTGAGTTTATATTTAAGAGAAAGAGGTAAAGACAGACTGGGGGGACAGACAGTGCAAGGGATAGGACATGGAGTGCCTGCATGCTGTGCTTGAAGATCAGCAATTAGACCAGTTTTGTTGGACCACAGTATGCAAGAAGCAGAGCAATGTATAATAATAAGGCTGAAAAAGATAGAAGGGAGCCTGTTTGAAAAGGATGTAAATGCCAAACAGAGAAGTTTGTATTTGGTCCTAGAGGTAACAGGGGGCCACTGGAATTTACTGAGTGGTAGTGGTAGCTGTAGTAGGACCCACAAAAGTCAATAATCTCTCTGTCTCTGTCTCTCTCTGTCTCTCTCTCTGTCTCTCTCTCTGTCTCTCTCTCTGTCTCTCTCTCTGTCTCTCTCTCTCTCTCTCTCTCTCTCTGTCCTCTGAATGCCTAGGACATTTACTATTATACCAACCAACTGAACCATAGAGCAGATTGCCTGATGATCTTACTTCTCCTATATGTGTCAGTTTCATCTTCTCCCCTACAAAAGCCAAGAACTCCTTAAGAGCAAAACCGAGGTCTACGTCCTTTGTGTCTTCCTGCTCACTCCCTCTTAACCATAGTTGTCCTTCAAGGTTCTGTCCCGGGCCCTCTTACCTTCTCCCTCTACACTACTTCACTTGGTGATCTCATCAGCTCCCATGGATTTAATCACCATCTCTATGCTTATGATTCTCAAACAGATGATCTGTATCCCCCACTCCCCTACACCGCAACCCCTCTGCTGACCTCCAGTCTCACATCTCCAGCTGCCTTTCAGACATCTCTAGCTAGATGCCCAGAAGACATCTTAAACTTAATATATCCAAAATGGAACTCATTATGTCCCCCCTAAACCCTCCCTCCCTCCTACTTTCCTTTATTATTACAGAAGACTTCACCATCCTCCCAGTTTCTTAGGCTCCCAAATGAGAAGTCATTCTGTACTCTTCATTATTTTTCACCCTCCCCATCAACCATATCCCTCATATCCAAACTGTTGCCAAGGTCTGTTGATTTCACTTTCACAACATCTCTCAAATATGTCTCTTTCTCTCCTCTGACACTGCCACCACCCTGATACAGGTCCTTATTACTGCCTACCTAGACTATTGCAGTAGCCTGATGGCGGACTATTGCACATCTCCCCTGCTCCCAAGTCATCTCTCCTCCATGCTAAACATCTTTAGTTACTTCAACAGATTGTCATGTAGCATAGATGTGAGACTCTTTGTTTTCTTGGTTGCCCTACTCTGATCTTTCCAGCTTTATCAAATTCCTTCCTTCAATGTGGTGCTCAGAACTGAATAAAATACTCCAGCTATAGTCTGACTAATATAGAGTAAAACAGGATTGTACCCCCTCTTCTCCTGGACATTATACCTCTCCTAAGGTAGCCTAAGAACTACTACATGGGATGACTAAGCCACCAACCTGATCCTTTTAACCAAAAGGACCAGGCTGTGGGAGTTTCCATAGTCATCCATGGGGTCATGCTCGCCACCCCGCTCTAGAAAGAGACTGATAGTTCTGACATCAATGACAAGCTCTCTTTGATTCTCTAAGAGAAGAATGATGTCTATGCCCAAACTCTCCTAGGGGATGCTTTTTGATCTCATTTTCCTAGGTTAAGGAGAGTGGTTAATGTGGTATAACTAATCAGAATGGGCTCATGAGCTCCTACCCACCAGAAACTCTACCTCCTCCCCAAATTTTCCTCTTGGAATATCGCATTTCCTTCAATATTCTCCTCAGGCTCCATTTTCTATATGGGGCCTTTTTGATTTTTCCCAATGGCTAGTGCCCTACCTACAAATATTGCTTTGTATCTTATTTGTATATACAGCTGTATAAAGGCATGTTGTTTCCCCTGATAGAATTTGTTTCATGAAATTATAAAAATTGTTTGTTTCATTTTTTTCTTTGTACTCTCAGTGCCTAGTAAGTACATAGGAACTGGGAGGACTAGACCAATGATTTCATTAGTATAAGCAATATCTTGATCAGGGATTCTTAACCTGAGGCCCATAAACATATATATATATAGATAGATAGATAGATAGATAGATAGATAGATAGTTGTTTAGTCATTTCAGTTGTATTTAACTCTTCATGACCCCATTTGGGACTTCCTTGGCAAAGATATTGGAATGTTTGCCATTTTTTTCTTCAGTTCATTTGACAGATGAGGAAACTAAAGCAAACAGGGTTAAGTTATTTGCCCAGAAACACACCAGCTAGTAAGTATCTGAGACCAGATTTGAACTTAGGAAGATGGGCCTACTGATGCCAGGCTCAGACACTACACATTGTGGTACCTAAACTGCTATATAAATATAGTTATAACACACACATATACACATATGTATATATTTGTGTGTCTCTATACATATATGTGTATACATATACATGTAGGTATATGCACATGTGTATGTATGTATGCACATTGTATATATACATATATAAAGCTATTTCAATATAATTGTTTTCCTTTATAATCCTATGTATTTTGTTTCATGCATTCCCTGAGAAGGGATCCATAGACTACCCAAGACTGCCAAAGGGACCTATGCCATCAAAAAAGTGAAGATATGCTATCCTAGATGAAAGAATTCTCTCAATCAATATAGGATGGCACCTTCTCTGCAACTTAATAGCCTTAAAGAGTTTCTAATATCGCTGAGAAGTTAAATGATTTGCCCAGGATCATACAGCCAGGATGTATCAAAGGACAGGATCTGAACCCAGGACTATCCACTACATACATTGCCTTCTACCACTTGGCATATGATAGATGTTCAATAAATGCTTGTTGGTTGATTGGTGGATTGATATTTCAGTGATCCTTAGTTATGTGATCTTGGCATAATAGAGTTGTTCCCCTCCTCGCCTCCACTATCCCACCTGTAAACAGGCAGATATGTCTAACTACATATAGTGGTTTTATTTATTCAATAAAATAAAAGGAATAAGACAGTGTCTAATAAAAAACATGTACTGTACACTATGCATCCACAGCTTCCATTATGCCCAGGCCATTCCCAAACAGTTATAGAAACATTCTAAGCTCAGGTGCTTTGGGGAAGACATAGGTAAGTATATTTAGCAAACCCAGGGGCCACTTTTCCTATAAGAAGGTAAATGAGTTTAGAAAATACTTCTGAGTTCCCAATTGACACTCAAATCTCAACATTCAGTAGATGGACATGACATGTCTCTGAAATTCTATATTCAGGTGAGTTCTTCTTGTAACCAGGGGAAAAGGATTCCATAGACCCCAGGACAGACAGAAGCTGGTAGCCAACTATTCTCTGCTGGGGAGTCTGCTCAGGCAATACCTCAAGCTTCTTCTGCCTTGCCATTTACCCCTTGAACTGGCTCTAGCTCAAGACTATCCATGTCTCATACAGATGAACCTGATCTCAGGACCCCAAAATTGCTCTTGGCAACATTCCCATCTTGTCTCCTCCATTCCTCTATGGCCTTTCTTACTTTTCTGTCTCTCCTTGAGTTCTCATTTCCAGTGGCCAAGAATTATGTCATTGTTTTCTCAACCTCTTCCAACTGGTACCCAAGCTTGGTCACTGCTACATTACTTTCTTGGATGCCATATCATTCCATTGACCTTGTAAACACCTCCTAATTTTTTTCCAGACAAAATATTGTCTAGTGATATGCTACCACCCACCCCACCATCTTGCATTTGTTAGGAGAAAATCTTGAAATCAAGTACAAGACTTTACATTTATTCCCTTTTAAATTCTATTTTATTAGATTTACTCCAATGCTGTAGCCTGTCAATATCTTTCTAAGCGCTAACTTCATCATCCAGTGTATTTGCTCTCCTTCCAAGATTTGTGATTGCTGTTTGCGACTTTGATATCAAAGTCATCTATGCCTTTTACCACTTTTTAAAATTAAAATCTTTTTAGTTGTCAAATATTAATTTTTTTATCCTCCCTTTCTACCTTCCCCATCGGAAAGAAAAAAAAAAACCCTTACAATAAATAAGCATAGCAAAACAAATCCCCTCATTAGCCATGTCAAGAAATGAATTCTGATAGGAGGGGGAAAGGTGTAGAAAAGAGGATTAGATTGAAAAAAAGAGGACAAATGCAAGATTCCGGTATCTAGCTATGAAACAGCAAATGGAGAAAAAAGTTAGTAGGGGTAGAGACATACTCATCTAAAGAGAGTCAGGGAGATCTGAGTCCATATCTTTTAGGGGATGAGCAGCTTTCTCCATCACTGTTCCTTTGGAATCATGGTTGACCACTATGTTGATCAGAGATATCTTTCACCATTTTTCATTTTAACAACATTGATGTTATTTTAGAAACTGTTTTCTTGGTTTCGATCACTTTACTTCACTGCATCAGTTCATACAAGTCTTCTCCAGTTTCTCTGACACATTTTCTTTCATCATTCCTTTCATTACTTCCTAAAACCTTCTCCGATCCTGGAACTTAAAGCCCTGAGCCCAAGGAACTTCCTTGAACGTGCTTAGCTAATTCCCTAACATGAGAGAAGTGGGTGTCTCCCCCTCCACTTTTTTTCTCCTATTGCTGTTGTGTAACTAGATGCCCGAATCTTGCATTTGCCCTCCTTTTGCAATCTTGCCCTCTTCTCTACTTTTGCATTTATAGATGAGAGAACTAGGGCTTATTGAGCTGTGTGAAGTAGCTTGCCTAATAGGTACTAAGTGACAAAGCACAAACAAGGTCTCTTGACTTCAAGTCCGGTGAAGTTTCCACTGTGCTAGGCTATCTCCTTGTCTTAAAAAAGCAAGAGAAAGATCTGGAGAGGAAGAGTTAGACATAGCAGAGGGTAGACAGACCAAGGTCCTTATCTGAAGTCAACTATTGGTCCTCCCTTGGAAGGAACTTACAACACACAAAAATTTGTGAGACTGAGAGGTACGGAAGGTAGAAATTTCTCCTCCTTCTCTCCCCCCCCCCTCCTCCCCCTCGCCTCCCCAGCTCTAGCATTCTACAATCTCTTCCAAATCTGGAACCCTATGTCCTAAAATCCCTTCTACTTCTGACATCCTGCATTCTAATGTATGTCTTTGTGTATTTCTATTGTATGTCTTTTTTCAGGTTGACATTATAGGTTTTATGGCTTCTCTTGCCCCTAGATCTCTGTCCATTTTCTGTTCAGCACTCCAAAAACCAGATATGTTACTTTGCTGCCATCTTGTGATGGACCAAAATAGAGTAAAATGTCTGAGGGGAGCTTATTCAATATATAGGATGGAGAAATGTAGGAGCTCAGAGATCCCTTGGTCCAAAATCATCATTTTACATATGGCGACACTGAAGGGCAGAAGTTTAGACTAAAAAACAAGTGTCCCAACTCCTAGGACAAAGCACTTTCTGCCCTATGGTGGCCCCCAAAAGCTAATTGCAGTGGTATTGAAGACACAATCCCTCTACAAATATATCTGGCATTATGTGAAAAAGGTGGTTTGTTGTGAACCTTGAAAATGATTTATGTGTTGGCTCAACATATTCTAATTTTTTGAATATTGGAAACCACTTAATAGTATAATCCTTTGTGTTGCTTTCTGACTTCAAGGGAAAAGTAATGGAAATATCTAGAATATCTTACTCTGTTACTGTTCAGAATAAGTGGGATAACAAAAGATGATAGAAAAAAGGGGAAAATTACTCAGTTTTGATTTTATTTTTCTGAATTTTTTCTGCCCAAGAGATTGATTTTTGAACTGTGAAGGGCCGAAAATGGTTAGTAAGAAGTTGCAAATAAAGATATATGAGATAGTAAATGAGCGGCTAGATAATTTCACTGAGTTCAAGTGACCAAGTCTCAGCCCAGGGTACTTGAAGAATTGACAGGTTCAATTGCTGAGCCACCATTGTTGATCCTTGAAAGATCATGGGGCATGAGAAGTGTCAGTAAAACTGGAGAATGACAAATATCCCAGTTTATTACAAAGAAAAAAGGATTAGTTTCTTTAAAGGCTGGTCATCTTCATTCTTCTTCCTGGAAAATTTCATAAGACACATTATAAGAGAGATGGTTTGTGAGAACTTAGAGGGTCAGTGATGACAGAATCAGTATGACTTCCTAAAAAAAAAAAAAGATCATGTCAGACTAACTTCATTTCCTTTTTTTTTAACAGGGATATTAAACTGGTGGATTAGTAGAATGCTAGCTAAGAGTGCAGCAAGGCAGATTCTGAACTAGAAAACCAAACCCAAAGAATATTCGTCATTAATGAGGGAGGCAAGGTGACACCCTGCTGGACCTGGAGTCAGGAAGATCTAAGTTCAAATCTAGCCTCAGACACTTACTAGCTTTTCAACCCTGGGCAAAACACCATCTGCCTCAGTTTCCTCAACTGTGAAATGGGGATAATGGTATCTCCCAGGGTTGTTGTGAGATAGAATTTGTAAAGTGTCTATGGGTATGCCATCTGGCACATTGTATGTCCTTAATAAATGCTATTGTCTTTCCTTCCCACACCTATAGGAAACTTGGAGGGAGGTCTGTGGTGGTAGGGAGCCATCCATTCCTGACCTAGGCTATTCTATACCAATAACCTTTTATCAATATCAATAACTTTTTAATCAATAATTTGGAGCATATATACCTTGCTAATTGAGTTTTCAAAGGACACATAGCTGAGATGAGAGGGCTACCATGTTGGTAGCCAATAAGCTTACATAGCTTTCACTTATATAGTGCTTATTATATACCAGGCACATAAGCTGGGGGGAAGACAGCTGGTACAGGGGATAAAGCAGCAGGCTTGGAATCAGGACAATTCATCTTTGTGAGTTCAAATCCAACCTCAGACAAGTACTAGCTGAGCAGGTCATGTAATCCTATTTGCCTCAGTTTCCTCATCTGTAAAATGAACTGAAGAAGGAAATGGCAAATCATGGCAGGAAGCCCCCAAAAGGGATCATAAAGAGTCAGTCATGTCTGTGCTAAGTGCTTACAAATACTATCTCATTTGATCCTCACAGCAACTCTGAGAAATAAATGCTATCATCATCCCCATTTGACAAGTGAGGAAAGAGAGACAGACAGAGGGTAAGTGACTCGGCCAGGGTCACAACCAGTATCTGAGGCTGCATTTGAACTCAGTGATGAAGAGATTATATTTAAAACGATCTGGGGATTTCAGTGGCCCACAAGCACAAAATGAATCATCAGGATGCCCCGTCACGACTTTTCTGCCTATGCCCAGGGATCACTGGTCTTTTCTTATGGGGCTCGGTGTCCTTAGTCTCTGCTGGGTCATCCAGGTCTTCTTAACTGTAGTTCCCTAACCTCCCAGCAAGTGGAACTCATTCCCTTTCCCATAGAACCAACTTCCCTAACTAGTTTGTAGAATTCTTTAGAACCAATCTTTTAGTTGGTGTGTTTTTCAGTTAGAAAAACGTCCCTCTGGACAGTGTCTCTGCTTCCTTGAGGCATTACTTTGTGCTATGGATACTTTGTACTGTGGACACCATTGGATTTCAAATACAAGAGGTCCTCTAGGGCCCTAGAGATTTGGGCTTCTCTTGAGCCCTACAAGTGCATTTCCCCCAATTACATGTAGGCTCCTGATGAGTTAGTATCTTCTCTCCTCCAGCACCTAGCTATCTCCTGTTCATATTAGCATTTCCCCATTAGGTTTAGGGATTTGGGGAAGGTGGTAGCCTGTTCACTCCAGGAAGTGGCATTGTAGATAGAGCACTGGACCGGTACTCAGGGTGACCTGAGTTCAAATCCTTCATTAGACACTTCCCATTTCTGTAGCCCTGGGCAAAGTCAATGAATCTTATCGTACCTCCATTTCCTTAACTGTAAAAATGAGGGACTTGGATGTGGCCTCTAAGGTCCCTTTGAGCACTAAATTCATGACTCTTCAGCCTCTACAAATCTTGGGGGCAGCTGGGCTATTCAAATTATCAAGGGCTGTTTCTGGAAACATCTACAAAAGGGACCCAACAGCAGCTCTGTCCCAAATTCCTCCTGGTCTTTGAATGGGGACAGGATGGGGAGAGAGTTATAATTCCTGCTCTGTTAGGAAGACAGCTAAAAGATGGAACTGATCCAGAAGATGGTGATCAAGGTGATGGAGAGAACTCCTGTGTTGAGGAAAGCAACATGTGGAAAGCATATAGATTCAGGGGCAGAGGATCTGGGCTCAAGTATTCCAGTTACTTACCACTTATTCATCCTTGAGCAAGTTACAAACTCCCTGGGCCTCAGCATTTTCACCTGCAAAATGAGAATTGGAAAGATATATAAAGAATTAATACATATACGTAAGACTAAAGGCCATTCCCCAATACATCAGTGTTCAAAAGTTAGTACAGAACACAGTTATCTCTTCTGCATCACAGGGGTTGGGGTGCAATGCCTCCCCACCCCCCACCAGATCTGGAAAATATGTGTAAAATGTTTTGACCCTCCCTTTGTATCAGAGAAGAATTCTGAGTTGTTTCTTTTTCTTTAATGGAGTGTTTATAGTACGTTATTGTAAAATTTGCATTAATTACTTGATCATAGCCTATGTATTGTCTGCTAGCCTTCACATGTCATCTGTGGCTTCTGCAAAACACCAAAAACAATCCTATTTAATTTCTTATGATGACCTGAAATATATCGAAACCCCTGATAAGGAAAGTCACAATGTGGAAGGAATAACTATAGTATTAAAAAGAAAAATAGAAAATCACTAATGATATGAAAATAATCCTCCAAATTCCTAATAATAACAGAAATACAAATTAAAACAACTCTGAGAGTTTTGTTCCACACTGAGCAAATAGACAAAAATGAAGGTTATGGAATTAGCCATTATTGGAGTGGATATGAGAGGACAAACAAGCTGATAAGCTAATAGTAGAGCTGTGAACTAGTTCATTAATTCTGGAAATCAATTTAGAATTATGTTTAAAAAGTGACAAAAATGTCCTTACCCTTTGACCTAGAAATCCCACTACTGAACATATATATGTATATTTCATGTATATATATATATATATATATATATATTATATATATATATGTGTGTGTGTGTGTGTATATATATATATATATATATATATATATATATATATATATATATATGAAGAGAGAGAGAGAGAGAGAGAGAGAGAGAGAGAGAGAGATCTACATCTATCCAGTACAAAATACATATATACATACACATAAGGTCCAAGTCAAGAAGGAAATTTTGCACCACCTAGTGGCCCCTTGTGAGAAAACAGGTACACCAACGCATTGATGTTGGAGCTATATCTCAATCCTGCTATTCTGGAAAACCATTTGGAATTATGTTTTCAAAGAAAGCCACTAAACTATCCGTACCTCTGACTTTACCAGGCTTATTACCCAAAGAGGTCAAAGATAGAGGAAAAGGACTGATATGTGCAAAAATATTTGTAGCAGCCTTTTTCATAGGTGCTCCTAACTGGAAACTAAGCAGGTACCTGTCTACTGGGCAATGGATGTAATGGAATATTATGGCATCACAAGAAATGATAAGGAAGGAACAAACCTACATTAAATGCCTGGCACTGTGTTAAGCTCTTAACACGTATTATCTCATTTTATCCTCACAATAACTCTAAGAGGGAGGTTCTGTTATTATGGTCACTCTTTGACACTTGAGAAAACTAAGACAGACAGAGGTTAAGGCACTTGCTTGGGGTCTCGCAGCTAGTAAGTGTGTGAGGTCAGAGTCTTTTTGACTCCAGGCCCAGTACACTACCAACTGAAATACCTAGCTGCCCCTAAAGTAGAAAACAGTGACCATTTCGGATAAACCTGGAAAGAGTTGTATAAAGTACTACAAAGTGAAGTGAGGAGAATCAGGAGGTCAATTTATACAATGACAACATTACAAAGAAAAAAAAAACTTTAAAAGACTTTAGAACACTGATTAATGCCATGGCTAACCATGGTTTCAGAGGGATGAGCATGAAGAACTCCACCCATCTCCTGCCAGAGAGAATGAGGTAGGCATTTTTGGATGTGGCCAATGTGGGAATTTGTTATGAGAGTTTTCTTTTTATTGTTCAACTGGAGAGGAGGGAAGAAGTAGGAGGGTGAGAAAATAAATTCTTGTTAATTGGAAAAGTAATAGAATTAAATTTGGGGAATATATTTATATTAACAAATAAAAATTAGTCTTAAATATCATGGGATCTTATCATCATAGCCTTGTTGAGTTGCAACAGACCTAAGAATATCAATTTCACTCAATGACTTATTCAGCAATAGCCATTGGCATGGCTCCGGGCTCAGTACTGAGGAGTAGAGAAAAATTAATAAACTTTAGCTCCTTCCTTTCCAGAGCTTAGAGTTCAAACAAGAGAAGACTGAGGGGAGAGGGAGAGAGAGAGAGAGAGAGAGAGAGAGAGAGAGAGAGAGAGAGAAAGTTCTAACACAAGGCATGAATCAATGAGAGCTTTCAGAGAAATAGGGTCACAAGGCTATGCAGACTGGGAGGATAGAGAAGTCCCTTCTAACCAATGGGATTGGCCAAGACTTCGTGGAGACAGTAACTGAACTGAGGGAAAGGCTGATGTGTTCTTCTCTCTCTCCAACCAGAGCAACTGAGCACAAGACTAGACACAGTTACCTGGTGGCTGCTGGGGTGCTTGTCCTTGGGCCCTGTGAGAGAGCTCACCAGGAAGCCATCTAGCCCAACCAGCTGAGAGTAAATCCAGATGCAGATGAACCTCAGGAATGGGAGGTAGGGATGATTGGATAGGGAGCTTTCTCTCTATTACCAATTCTAGTTCCTGGTAGCTGACTGGTCCTGGTGGTTTTCTGACCCCAGTTCTAATCCAATTCAAATCTGGGAGGAAAAGAGGCTAATTGGCCCCTGGTTGATGGATGGTTATGGAAGAAAAAGAGAGAAAATACTGAACTAAGCAAGAGAGAAGGATTTCTGGGGAAACTCACTTAGGCCCAGCATAGGAAATACTAAATTTTCAGGGGTCAAAACAAATTCAATGTCAGGCAAGACAAGCGATGACTCTGAGGACAGGGAAAGAGCAGAGAGAATGAACAAAGGGAAAAACATCATTTAGAAGGGGCCATGGCCCTTCTATTCAGCTCTGAGCTTTGTCCCCAGCTGGAATAGAGGGTCTTTCACATTCTTTCACCCTGGCAGCTTATCATATGATGTGAAATATCTATTGGTGTCAAGGCACAGCCTGAGCTAAGGCTAAAGCTGTTCCTCTGATCAAAATGAAGCCTAGGTCTGGGACCAGAGTTAAGGCTAATCTTGAACCCAGGAAATAGTTCAGTGATCAGAGATGGGGCTCAGCCTGGGGCCAGGTTTGAGGATTAGAGCTGAAGGGAAGCAGGAGAAAGAAGAAACCCCATGGTCTTTGTTCTCAGGTCTTTCACAGTAGAGGAGGATGGGAGGCAAGATTGAATCCTATCATGAGTTTACTAATCCATAATGTCAGCTACAAGAGAGATACCACAGGCCATTTACCTTTAGCAGTTCAATGCTCAGGACAGAGAGTGAGGCCTCTCAGGAATGGTGGGGAGCCTCCTGGCAAAGGATAAGGATGGAAAGGGTTGGAGATAGAAATGAGCCTCAGCTTGGCATTCAGGGATCTTTGTTATGCTTGCTCCTTTCCATACCAGTTCTTCCTGACTTCTCTGCTCCCCCTCCCTCCTAATCCTACCTACTCCTCAAGGCCCATCTCAGGTCCAGCTTCCTCCAGGAAGTCTTCCCTGAAGGCTCATTTCTACTGATGACCCCCTTCTTTTTGACCTTCTATTTAGAGCCTGTATCACACCCACAGCATGTGACTCTCTTCTCTCCTCTCCAATGTCCTCATTTTCTGAAGATGAGCCCTGTCCTTCCACAAAGACTTTCATTCATCACTTAATGTTGGTGGGGCTCTGTGAGGCAATAGTATCACCTCTTTCCTCTACCCTCCACTGTGGATCCAGATCACAGAACTGGACTCATGAGAGAGAGTTCAGGAAGACAAAAAGAACCTAGGACCAAAGTCACGGAATCTTAGAGTCAGCCATGTGGGCCAACCCATATGTGAACAGAAATGCCCCACCCCTATAATATTAGGGGGACCCAGTGTTTTGTGGCAGGGCTTGGAGTCAGAAAGATTCAAGTTCAAATCTAGCCTCGGATATTTACTATCTGTGTGACCCCTGGGAAAGATACTTCACTTTTGTCTGTCTCAGTTTCCTCATCTGTAAAATGGGGTTGATATAAGCACTACCTCCCAGAGTTGTTTTGAGAACCAAATGAGATTATAATCATAAAGCACTTTAGTACAGGGCCAGGCACACACAATAGGAGTGATACCTCTGACTTGTGAGCAAGTGAGAGGAATCCACCACCTCTTGGAAATTCTTTCCACTTTTGTACCGCTCTTACTGGTAGGAAGTTTTTCCTTAAAAGGAACCTAAGGCTGCTGCCCATACTCCCCTCTCTGCCCAGCCCACCGTTTCCACCACCACCAGGTTTCCACAATTGTCCTAGTCCAGGTGTGTGCTCTGGAGTCAGGCAGAATTAGTGTGAAGTAAGAAGATGTCATTTAAAGTCCTTTTTAGTCTGTCATTAACTTCCTGTGAGACTTTGGAAGGGTCTTCCCCTCTCTAGATTTCAGTTTCTGCATTTCTATTTAGCTTTTTGATTTCTGAGAATCCTTATCCCAACTCCCCAACCTTCACTGATCTCCATCAAGCCTAGCTTTGCAACTTCTCAGGGTCCTCTTGAAGGGTTGAAGATGTCCTCCTCTAAACTTACCCCCAATATCAATAACCAGTGATCAATATCCTAGTTACATTTAACCAACTAAGATCAATTAGCTTTTATGAAAGGCTATTTTCTGACAGAAGTACAAAACACCTCCCCCCCATCACTTGGAAGTACATTCTTCCCTGTAACATCTCAGTCCCCACAGAAAGTGGGCTGAAACTTAACATAGGAGCCAAAAACCATTCCTCCCCATTCCCCAAATCAAATTCACTTCCAATGAGTCTATCAGGTGAATGAATTTGCTCCAGAAAATGTAGTCTCAGCAGCTAGATCTGATTCACCTTTGGGTAGAATCCCACGAGTTGCTCTCCAAGGCCTTGCTGAGAATTCATCAGGTTCAGTCATGGACTCCTGACATTGGACCACTAGTTCCTCCTGACCTTTAGAATCTCATAAGGTCAATTCACCTCCAGTACTCTATCTAAGATTGTTGTTTACCCTTCGTTCTTGAAGAGGATCATGACATCAGCAAGATGATGCCATGACTTGCAAATGAAATTGGATTTAAGTGAGGGAGGCCTGTGCAAGGTCACTAGCCTTACTTTCTCCTCCATAACCATCTGGGTCCAGTGGCCAGATATTCATCAGATGGAGATGGACCCCTCATCTAAGAGCGGGAAAGAATAGATATAACAGGGATAATATTAACATCAGGGTCATTTGCTCATGGATTCATGTGGACCTCAGGGTGTCTGGGTTGGAGCAAAGGCCATTGGCACTCATAAAGACTAACTTTTCATTAGCTAGTCTCTCTACACCCTACTCCACGCATAAAATGAGGTGAAGTTGGATTGAATAGGCTATAAAGTCATATGCAAATCTAACATTCCTATGGGGGGGATCAGTATGCTAAGTCTATGAGTCAAACCCAGCTTACCAGTTATTTTTATGTGGTCAATGAGCAAAAAACTGACATTTCTAAATTAAGTTCTTTTTATTTAAAAATGTAAAAACAATTCTTAGCTCTATAAAAACTGATAGGGGGCTGGATTTGGCCCTTGGGACATAGTTTGGCAGTGCCTGCTCTGAATTGATGCTTTCCAAAATAAGAGGACCACAGAATGTCTTTGTCCAGGGTACTGACAGGGAGGTATTGGAGTCTGGAATATCTCTGGAATAAAAAAGATCTGAGAAATTCTGAAACAAAATGGAGGAAATGAAGTTCATTTTCCAATTAAATTTTCACTAGGTAATCATATTATTGATGCATACATAATTAAATTAGCTTATATTTAATATCATAGAGAGGAAGATACCATTGGTATCAACATTGTCTCATAGAGCCCAGTTTTGTGATTTGGAACCTCAGGGTTCCTTGGGATCAAGTCTGGGACTTGATGGTCATCCCAGTTCTGATATTCTTTGCTCTAAGAACCTTTCATGTTATGGGATTCTAAGATTCTTTTCTATTTTAAAGTTGGTTCTCCTTCTGGCCCCTCCCCAGGCTGACAGTTTATTGCAATGCTGGTATAAAAGACTTAACAAATGAACAAGAGATACCTTTCTCTTACCCAGCTATTACCTTTACCTGACTCTTTGTGCCCAGTGACCACCCTCGCTCCTCACCAACCCCAAGGAGGCATCCATCTCAAGTCCCTTCCAATATGACAGTCTTATGCTTATGTTTGGATCCCAGGACTCAGAATTGGAAAGAACCCTGGAGATAATTTAGTACCATCCCCTTATTTTACAAACTAAGAAGCTAAAGCCATAAGAGGTAAAGTTGTCTGCCCAGAAATAAGTGGTGGGCCAGATTTGCTGACAGGTGTAGTTTGCTGACCCTTAAGAATGTTAGATTTGCATGGAACCTTATAGCCCATCCAATCCAACCAATCCCCTTCATTTTATATGGGTGTAGAGTAGGCTGTGGAAAGACTGGCTAATAAGAGGCTACTAAGTAATAGAGTTGGAATTTGAACCCAGGTTCTCTGATTCCAAATGCCATGCCTTTTCCAGTTCCTATTGCAATTGGTGGAATAGAAAGGACCTTGACACCAGAATTTTGATCCTAGTTTTAACACTTGGTACCTTATGTAACATTGGACAAATCATTTCATCTTTCTAGGCCTCAGTTTACTCACCTATAAAATAAGGAGACTGGAGTCCATGACCCCTTTGATTCCATTCTCTTTGCTGTCTGGGTCTCAGGGTGTGTGCGAGGACAGCACCTAAGAGGGTTTCTGCTAAAACAAGAAGCTGGGGGAGAGATTGGCATCAGTCCCCGAGGGCTGCCCTTATACAATCTTTTGATCTGGAATTCAGAGATCAGAACTGGCCCTGAGATTTCCCTGGGCTGGAACTGAGCCTTTGGAGGAGAGGCTATTTATAAAGATCCCAGAGCTTGAAGCTGCCCACATGAAGCCAGAATGGTTCATCTCATCCTGTTGGCGGCTGGTCTGTTGGGGAGGGGAAATTCAATTGGAAAATAAATTGGAGAGTCACAAAAATGAGACTATAGAGATGAGCACAGGGAGAAGGGGACAAATTGGGACAATGTGAGGAGGACTAGAACGAGAGCCAAGAGATCTAGGTCTGAGTTCTAGTTCTGACAGAACCGCTCTGTAACCTTGGACAGGCTACTTCTCATTCTGAGTCTTCATCTGTTGGATGAGAGTATGGGACAACATGGTCTCTACAGTCCCTTCTGGTTCTGACTTTCTGTCAATCTAGAAGAGAAACAGGAATTCAGACAGAGAGTCAGCAGGGCAGAGAAACATGGAAGGAGACAAAGATAGAAACAGAGAGTGGGGGCAAATCTATATAGAGAGAAACAAAGAAAGAGACAGATGGAGAGAAAGAGACAGAGAGAGAAAAGGGATGAAGGAAAGATATAGACTCTGAAAAAGACAAAAAGATGATGACAGAAGGATAGATCGAGGGAAGAAGGAAAGACAACTGGAAGAATCAGGGGAGGGGGTTTAAGTAAGGATTTTAGGTGTCTTTTTCCTGACTCCCACCCCCATCTCCACCTAATTGCTTTGAACTTTGATAACTTAGAATGAAGCAACTTAAAATGGTAAAATGTCAGAGTTGGAATCTTAGTGAACAGCCAATCTAAAAACATCATCTGAAAGACAAAGAAACTGAGTCACAGGGAGAAGAAAGGACTTTTCTAATGAATAGCAGAACCAGGAACCAGAACTTTGGTCTCTTGACTCCCTTCAGAGGCCACTTCTCTCTATGATAGACAAAGGGTTGGAGTACTGGGGATGGAGAATGAGAATGTGGGTGGTAAAGGAAACTCCTTCAGAGGTCTGGACGCTCTTTATCCCTTCCTTCAGTCAGGGAGCACCCTATGACACCCTATGTCTTTACCAATGACAGCTACAAATTCATGCAGAACTGTAGCAGAAAGGAAGTCAGCTGCAAGACAGAGATGATCAGGAGTGCTCAGGCTTCTCCCAGATTCCCAGGACACCAGAGAGAGGCTATACAAAGTGCAAGTTTGACCATGCCATCACTCCTCTTCCCCTAGTCAATAAACTCTAGTGGCTCCTATGACCTCCAAGTTCAAATATAAAAGCCTCTGATTGGGTTTTAAACCCCTTTATAACCTGGCTACCTCCTACCTTTCCAGTCTTTTAACACTTGATTCCTTTCCATGCATGTTGGAACCAGGGATGCAGACTTCCTTCTCACTAAATACTCCATCTTCAGAAACTGGGCATTTCCAATGACTGTCTACCATGCCTGGAATGCAGTCTTCCTCCTTAACTCTCCCTCCTAGATTCTCTGACTTCCTTTAATAAATCCCTAATAAATCCCACTTTCTGTAAAAAATCTTTCCTGGTTCCCCCCTCATGCCAATACCTTCCCTCTGAAATTCCCTCCAGTTTATCTTGTTTCTATATAGTTACTTTTTTGCATGTTGTCTATCCCATTAAAATATAAGTTCCTTGGAGACAAGGGCAATTTTTTTCTTTTCTTTGTGCTCCCAATCATTAGCACAGTGCCTGGCACATAGAAATACTTAATAATGTGGTTGACTGATTGGAGGGGGTTGGTTTACTGTAGGGGAAGTTTTTTTATATAGGAGGGGCTCCTGCATATAGAGTCAGATCTGAACTGTAAAGTCAAACATTCACAGAACTAAACCACAGAGCCAAATATTCACAAAATCAAACTTAGAACCATGCTACAATGGATATAACTCTGGTTCTACAGTCAAGGGATGTGGGTTCAAATTCCGTCTTTGATGAGTGGAACCTCTGTGAGCTTGGGTCAATCAATTAATCTCTTGAGCCTCAGTTTCCTCAACTATAAAATGACAGGGTTGTGAGGGGGTTAGGAGATGAAAGGAAAAGATCATGTCTCTAGAAACAACCCAATTCCCTAATTTTCCCAATTTTCCAGCAGTCAAGATCACTGACCCACCTCAGACTACTTGCCTTTCTCAATCCCACCTAGATCACCTAATTAGCCTACTTGATAATCCTTTCACTGTGGCACCTGGTCCACCTGATTGTTGCTGTCTGTTGTCCTGAAAGAGGACATCACAATGCTGCAGTCAAATTTCAGTGTGTCCGTCTGTGGCTGATCAGAAGGCTCTACCACAGATCGGGCACAGATAGTCCATGTGAACATCTAAGGTGGATTCTCTAGATTTGTACATCCCCCATTTCCTTTGAGCTGTTTCAATTCTGCTTTGTTCATAGATCACAGCACAGTATGAGCACATCATGCTGAGTGGTCCTGTGCAAGTGTCTCCTATGTCACACAATCAATTCCAAAGTTCTTACGAGAGACCTTGAGAGTGTCCTTCTTCTGACCATCATGTGAATGCTTGCACTATATGAATTCCCCATAAAGTAGTCTTTTTGGCAAGCATATATTTTGCATTCGAACAACATAGCCAACTCATCAGAGTTGCACTCCCTGAAGCAGAGTTTGAATGCTTGGCAGTTTAGTTTGAGTAAGGACCTTAGTGACTGGTACATTTTCCTAATCCTCAGAATCTTCCTAAGACAATTCAAACAGAAGCGATTCAGTTTCCTGGCATGTCACTGATAGATTGTCCATGTTTCACAGGTATACAACAATGAGGTCAGCACAACGGCTCTGTAGACCTTCAGTTTGGTAGTCGGTCTAATATGTCTTCTCTCCCATACTTTCCTTCAGAACCTCCCAAACACTGAGCTAGCTCTGGCAATGCAACTTACCACTCCTTAATCCTATCCAGATGCTTTCACTGTCTCTTTTGCATATAAGCATCAGTCTCACCCCCATTAAGTTGCAGGTTCATTATTGACCCCTACTAATGATGGTACAATCAACTTTGCCACTGACAGGAAGACAGTTTCAGTGTATGAATTCATTCCAGGCAGACCCACCGTACACCCTGACACTCTGGAGTTCCTAGCAACCCCAAACCACATCAGTTGGACTAGATGGATTAGAGGTCCCTTTCAGCTCTAGGATCTATGATTCTGTGATATACAGAACTTTGGAATCTTGGAACTAGAGAATTGAAGAATCAACTGACAAGTATTAAGGAAATAGCTATTTACTACATGTCAGATTCTGTGCTAGATGCTGGGGATATAACAGGAAAGAAAGGAAGGAAGGAAGGAAGGAAGAAAGAAAGAAAGAAAGGAAGGAAGGAAGGAAGAAAGAAAGAAAGAAAAAGAAAACCTTTGCTGTTAAGGAGTTCACATTCATCAGAAGGAGGGGAGAGAGGGTATGATGTGCACACAAATAAGTAATTACAAAATGAAGCCATGGAAAGAGTTCTGGATTTGGAGGTAGAGGACCCATGTTCAAAGCTGGCTCTGTCATTTCCTGTCTATGAGTATTTGCATAAGTCATTTAACATCTCTGAGTCTCAGTTTCCTAATCTTTAAAATGAAAGGGTTAAATAATCTCTAAGGTATCTTTCTAGTTCTTAAATCTATGATCTATAAAATAACTGGAAACGGAAGACCACCAACAACTGAGATGATCAGGAAAGGCCTTGTGTAGGAGGAAGTTTGGGGTTCTGAAAGGTGAAGGTGATGAAGGATAATATTCCAGATATAAGGGACAAGTACAAAGGTACAGAAATGAACTGCAGGTGGGACACAGGTCATCATGTATGAAGAACAACAGGAAAACCAGCTTGGTTAGAAGGTTCTGTGTTTTAGGGGATGTAGGGTGAAATCAGTCTGGAAATATATATTGGAGTCAAATGGTAAAGAGCTTCAAATGTCTAAACAGATGAGGTTAGATTTCGTGCTAGAGGAAGTAGGGAGCTTCTTCAATAGAGGAGTAACATTGCCAAGTCTTGGGATGCAGGAATGTCGGTTTGGTAGCCTTTTGATATATGGGGAGATAAGAAGTAGGGAAATCAATTAGGAGATTACTACAGTAGTACAGGTGGGAGATGAATACAGACTAAATTAGCATAATGGGCTGTGTGATTGGAGAGAAAGGTACAGATGTGAAAGGTGGTTCAGAGGTAGAATCTACAAATGATTGGCTATGGATCATGATGGAGAGTGAGTGGTCGAGGATGACTGAGTTTGTGAATCCAGGTAACTGGAAGGACAAAGATGCTATCAATAGAATAAGAAAGTTAGGAAGAGGAAAGGATGGTGAGTCCTATCGTGGATATGTTGACTTGGAGATGATTATGGGAAATTCAGATAGGGATACCCAGCACACAGCTGATGATAGGAAAATGGAGCTTAGAAGAGACAAAGATAAGATAGTAGTACTGGGTATCATTTGAATCAAGGTAATAACTGAATTCATTGAAGATTATTTGATTTCTGAAAGAGTTTAGCAAGAGGAAAACCCTGGGGTGGGGGGGATATCTGCATGTAAGAGATGGGGAAATGAGTGACATCCAGCTACAAAGACTGAGAAAGGTTGGTCCAACCTGTAGGAAGAGAAGCAGGAGGAAACAGTGTTCAGTAGTATTCAGGAGAAAAGCATCCTTCAATTGAGGGAAGTCAAGAACCACATATACTGAGAAAAGGTTATTGGAATTAGAAATAAAGAGCTCCTTGGTGACCTTTAGGAGACCAGTTTTAGTGGACTGGGGAGGAATGAAAGGGGTTAAAAGGTGAGTAGAAAGTGAACAAATAGAGGCAATTTTTTCTTCTAGGAGCTGAGCCGTATGGGACAGGAAAACTATAAGACAATAACTTGAGGGGAGGGCTAAGTCAAGGCAAAGGGTTGTTTTGGTTTTTATTTTGTAGGATGGGTAACATATGGGTATTTTTATAGGTAGCAAGACAGGAGCCAGTAGATAAAGAAATTTTAAAGGAAAGCTCCCAGACAGAGTCATAGAACTGTGGGAACTTAGATTCCAAGAACCGAATTGTTATTGAAGATAAAATGCACAGAGAACCTGGAAAACATTGATAGATTTAGCTCTTCTCAGCAATACAAGGCATTCCTGCCTATGATAGGAATGGAGATGGCTAGGCACTCCAGTGGAGTGAGTGCTGGACTTGGAGTCAGGAGTCAGGAATTGTCTAAGATAATTCCAAAAAGCTCATGATGGAAAATGCTATCCACATCCAGAGAAAGAACTATGGAGTCTGAATGCAGATCATAACATACTGTTTTCTCTCTCTCTCTCTCTTTTTTCTTTCTTGTGGTTTTTCCCTTTGATTCTAATTCTTCTTTATGACATGACTAATGTGGAAATAAGTTTAATTTGACTGTGCATGTATAGTCTATATCAGATTGCATGCTGTCTTGGGGAAGGGGGAGGGGAAGGATAGGGAGAAAATCTTCAATTCAAAATCTTATAAATCTTATAAAAATAAATGTTGAAAACTAAAAATAAATAATTATTTTTTAAAAGAAGAAGATAAAATACACAGGACCAAAGGCAATGGGGAGAAAAGATTGTTTTCCAGTTTCAGTCAGGAAGGTGTTAAGAGCTCACTAACAGTCCCTTGGTAACCTGATAACACCTGTTCTCCCTGTCCTCTGTCCTAGCTCTTGGGAAACATCTCCTCTTTACTGACTTCTCTCACTCTTACTGCTACCAGTTAACATTCCCATCCTCATGAGCTCATTCTACCCTTATGAAGCCCTAATCAAAAGCAGTTTCTTCAAGGTGTTTTTCTATTTTTAAAGGAAAATAGAAACCCTTCCAAAATTTTTTAAATACAAATTCTAGTGAACTTCTGCTAGTCACAGAGCCTACAAGGGATTGATCAGAAAATCTTAGAGGTTCCTAACCCGTACCTGAGGAGTCATCCCCTCTGCAAGTATCTAACAGGTAGTCATGTCTCTGAATACTTTCAGTAATGAAAAATCTACTACCTCCCAAAGGGACCCCTTCTATAATGGCCAGGTCCAATTGTTATGAATTTTTTCCTTATATGGAACAAGAAAGCAGGGGGAGAGAAGCCTAGCATAATGTAGTGTCAGTTCTGCTATCATATCTTACCTTGGGCAAGTTACTTTGCCTCACTGGGCCTCAGTTTCCTCATCTTTAAAATTAGAGTGTTAGACTACATGAGTTCTGAAGTCCATTCCAAGTTGACGCTATAACTCTACAAGTAAACAGTGCCCCTTTGGCAACCTCCAGTCACCTGTGCTAGTTCTGCCCTGGGGGGTCACATGGGACAGGTGTACAAGATGACTAAATCTGTACTCCATGGAAATTTGCCATCTTGACTCTTGAAATGGCTAGCACCCCAAAACACCCACCTCTGAAGACTCTCCTAGAGTGATAGTCAGGTTTGGTGCACTGGTCCCATCAGAGGAACACAGTGCAGTATGGAGAACAAACAAATGTCCTCCCCAAACTGAGTCAGACTTAAGAGAAGAAAGGCCCATTTCTTCCTAGCATCCTCAAAACAACCTGTGTGGATAACCCCTGTTCTACCTCCATTGGTCTACGACCTAGTCTTAATTCTGAGGCTCAGTCCTGGCCCTCCTCCATGGCCTCCAGCTCTACTATTTTCATTTGACCTTCGACATATCTCTGAGTTTCAGATAGTTAGATCTTATGGAAGGCCTCTATTTTAAATCTTACGATCCTATAGGTCCTGACCTCATAGCCCATGTCTCAGTTGTATTCCCTGCTCTGGTCCTTGCAGAGATGCATCAGGAATGGAAGCAGCTAGGTGGTCCAGTGGAGTGAATGAGGGCTTGGAGTCAGGAAGACCTGAATTCAAGTCTTGATCCAGAGAGTTACCAGCTATATAATACCCTGAACAAGTCACTTAACCCTCACTCCTCATCTGTGAAATTAAAAGGTTGAACCCAACGGCCTCTGAAGTTTCTTCTAGTTCTAAATCTATGATCCTATAAAAGTACAGTTGTGGCTTAGGAGGCAAGGAAACCTGGACTCTGCTCAGTTCAGCTACTTCCTCATAATTGTGACCATGGGCAAGTCATTTCACAATCCTGGACCTCAATTTTTCTTTCTTTGTAAAATAAGGGAGTTGATCTCTAAATTCACTTGTAATGCTAAATCAGGGGATTTTCACATTTTTTTTTCATGTACCCCTTTGGCAGTTGAATGACTAAATTTTATGAGCCTGTCTATGGACCCCTTCTTAGAATGTTTTTAAATACATTAAATAAAATTTAAAGGATTACAAAGAAAACCAAAGATTGGTGGAAATAATTTTTATATATAATAAATGAAATAATATTAAATAAATTACATTATAAAAAATTAATTAAATTAAATAAATAATAATAATAAAAAGTTTTCATGCATCCTGATACCCTCCCATCCCAAAATCAAGGGATTCATGAACTCCAGGTTAAGAATCCCTATTCTAAATGTTCTCATCCTGTGAACTATTATCCCATGACTAGGTGATGTCTAAGGTCACTCTGAGCTCTTAACAGTCTATATCTCAATGCCCCATCCAGTTCTACAATTTTATGATCAATGTTCCAAACATTCTACTAATTTACAATCCATATGCTATTATCTAAGAATTACCCAAACTCTAATCTTCTATATCTTATGTTCTAGCTCTAAACCTCTTATGTTCAATGATCTTAAGGTCCCTTTCAGCATTAATATTCTATGACTCAAGAAGGGGGTCACAGCTGTCCTCGATGACTTTATCATCCTAGGGTGAATGAATTGGTATATGTGATTGCCAGTTATCTATCATGAAAGATCATAAATATATGCAGAGGTCCTACAGGATAAGGGAAGGACAAATATTTACCTGATTTTTTTTAAAAGGAAGAGAGTAGGCCAGCAGGCATGACTTTGATTCCACACAAAAATTTTAGAACATATAATTAACACCTGAAAATGGAAGTATAATCACCAAGTTCCAGCATGATTCATCCAGATCAGGTCATGCCATACTAGCCTCACTTCCTTTTTAGACTAGAGTTACTAGGGTGGTTGAGCAGAAGAATCCTGTTAGATTCTACATTTCGGCAAAGTCCTTTGTGAAGTCTTTCAGAGTATACTTCTGGATAAGGTGGAGAGGTGTGGGTTGGATGATAATCCATTTAGATGAATTCAGTACTAGACAGATGACTGGTCCAGACTCTAACAATAATAATAGTTAACATTTGTATAGCACTTACAGTAAGAGATTTACAATAATTGTTTCATTTGATCCTTACAACAACTCTGATAGGTAGATGCTACTATTAATCTTATTTCACAGATGAGGAAACTAAGGCAAACAGAAATTAAATGACTTATCCTGGATTACACAACTAGGAAGTATCTGAGGCCAGATCTGAATTCAGGTCTTCTTGATTCCAGGTCCAACGTTCTAACCACTGTGTAAGCCATCTGTCCCAATAAAAGTTATTAACTGTTCATTGAAGTTTGTAAGGGATGATTCAGGGATTGGTGCTTGTCCCTGTGCTATTCAATATTTTAATCAATGACTTAGATAAAGGAATAGGCGGCATGCTTATGAATCTATGGACAATGCAAATCTGGGGAGTATGGTTGACACACTGATCGACAAGGTAAGAAGAATTCCAAAAGTTCTCACCAGGTTAGAAAACTGGACCAACTCTAACAAGATAGGATTTGATAGGAATAAATGTAAAATCTGCCATTTGGATTTTAAAAACAATGAACTTCATAAGGGATGGTAATCCAAAGTGACCTCTTTAATTCTTTCTCTATGCTTTCAACATTGGTTGAACTCAACAGCTTTCATGAAGAGCAGTCTTTCAGAAAAAAAAAGATCCAGAGCTTTTTAATGGACTGCAAAATCAATGGGTCACATGTATCCTCTGAGAGGTAGAGTGTCAAGGACTGGGGAGGTGATAGTTCAGATGTACCTGTCTTGGTCAGACCACAAACAGAACAAAGAAGGCAATTTTTGAAACCACATTTGATAAACACCTTGATAAGCTAGAAAGCATATAAAGGAGATGCAGTGAGAATGGTGAAGGGCCTCAATCATGCTGTATGAGGATCAGTTTTAAAAAGTGGGGAGAATGTTTAGCTTATAGAAAAGAAGACCAGAGGGGAGGGGAACTGAAAATCATCATGGAAGGTGGGGAGAGGGTGACTCACTGGCTCAAAAAATGTCAATGTTGGAAGGGTCTTTTACAGGTCATAGGATATTCCCTGCAGATGAGGAACTGGAAAGCCAGAGAAAAGGAAATGACTTTCTGGAGTTCCCACAAGTGGTAAGTTTCAGAGTCTACACTTGAATCTAATTCTTCTACACTCCCAGGCCTCTCTCTACAAGGGAGGGGGATAATGGCCTTTGGAATAGGCCTGGATTCAATAATCCAACTGAATTCACAGACCAGAGAACATAAGGCTGTAAGAGGTGGTGAAGGAATGTCAGACACACGTGGGTCCTTAGAATAAAGAATGTCCCAGTAGAACATGAAGCAGTAATATTCCATGCTCAAAGGGTGACCAGGGCTGGGGGGAAGGGATGAGCTGAAAATCTTTACAAACACTCTCAATGGCTGAAAAACAGTTGAGTGGAAGGAAGTGAATAGTCC
The DNA here is from genome assembly GCA_028658325.1 of Potorous gilbertii. Lineage (NCBI taxonomy): Eukaryota > Metazoa > Chordata > Mammalia > Diprotodontia > Potoroidae > Potorous > Potorous gilbertii. The sequence goes on from CM053773.1 coordinate 176,230,871, forward strand.
GACTGACCTGTTACTCTTTCACAGGGCTGTTACACAGTAAGAGGGCTTAATTGGTTGGCTCTAAGAGTAGTCAGTAGGCATTTATGAATGAGGGCACAGTTTTCTGCTAGACATAATGTGGGGGAGAGAAGAAAAATTAGAAACATAACCCAGGATAGACAAATGTTCCCTTTTCCTCACATAGCTTGTGTCTTCAGGGAGTATCTGGTCTCAAAGAAAAACATGAGCCAGACCCTTCAGGAGACTCCAATGTATAGAGCAAACAGGAGAGAGTGAGAGGGAGAGAGAGAGGGAGAGAGAGGGAGAGAGAGGATTACATGGCTAGACTCCTTTTCATCATCTACTCTCCATCACACAATCCTGTTCTGGTCTAACTAGATTGCAAATCTCTCCCTTTGAGAGAAATTTGTTCCTCTTCCTCATTATAAGTATCTCCCTTTTAGAAGATCTTTTGAGAAGCAGTCCAAGGTAATTTGCACAATCAGCCCAACTTCCCTGCTAGAAGATTGAAGTCAGAAAAAACTATAGAGAGAAACAGGAATGTACCTCCAAACATGAAGGCTCATCGGGTGGTACTATGATGACTGAAAGGCATCCTGAAGGAACTACAAGATTACCAATGGTCTCTTGGCTTGAGGGGATGGGACCTGTGACTTCAGATTCTGCATACTGTAAGAGTGCGTAGAGAAGAGGCATGGTAGGAGGTGAGGGGCGGGGATGAGGAAAAAGTGTGTTAACAAGAATAATAATATCTAACATTAATAGAGGGCTTGCTATGTGACAAGGATTGTGCTAAGCACTTTATAATTATCTCATTTGGTACCTGCATTATTTATGTAGTAGAGATAAATGTAAAGTCACACTTGAGATCAAAACATCAAGTCCCCAAGGACAAGATCAGAGATCCACATTAACTTCTTCCTCTCTTCCACCTCACACCTACGGAATAATAAATAAGTCAATATCACCATAGCTACTGGGAAAGGCATGACAATTGACTGTCCAATGGCCCCACTCAAAGACCCTGTGATCGCTTAGAATAAATCTGGCCACCATTTGCTGATACTTGTTTTACTTATCTAATAAAATATGCTGTCCTTGAGGTGATAACCTATTTCACTTTTGCATCCTTTCTCATAGGAACTAACATAATGAAATGACATGAGGCAGGAACTGGAACTAGAAATTCATCAGTATAGGGCTTTCTCCAGTGAGGAAATTATCAATTAAGGCCACCACCTTCTCTGCAATTTAGAATCTTAAAGTTACCAAGGACAAAGGAATCGATCTCCAGTAAGTGTAGCCCAAAACACATTAAAATGTAATTGGAATATGTTTAACAAAATAAAAATATAATACAACAGAAAGTAATATGAATTCATGGTTTTCTAAGTCGTTAGGCTGTAGAGATCTGTTTTTATCTGTGTCAGACAGATAAAAACTGTGGACACTTACAGGCTGTGGACAGTTACAGTGCAAGTGATGTACTCAGCGTCGTAGCAGATGGAAAACTTGGACCCAGGTCTTTCTCACAGAGAGGGGACCTGGCTACAACTCTCTATCTGATACTCAGTAAATATTTAACAAATGCTGACTGATTAATTGATTGACTAAAAAGGTGATAATCCACATATTGAATTTGTTCTAGAAGTCATATTTTAAGAATGATATTGACCCACTGGCCCTGAAGTCAAGAGGACCAGAGTTCAAATCTTACCCCAAACAATTATTAGCTGTGTGACCCTGGGCAAGTCGCTTAACCTTGATTGCCTCCAAAAAATAAAAAACAAAAAGAATATTGACCAGCTGGAATGCATGAAGAAGAGGGCAGCTAGAATTGTAAAGAGTTTCAATAAGTACCATGTGAGCATCGGTCAAAGGAAATGTGGATGTTTAGACTGTAGAAGACTATGGGGGGATGCGGACACAACAGCCTTCCTGCCCCAGATACGTTAAGGGCTACCCTGTGAAAAAGAATTAAATTTGTTTCACTTGGCCCTAGAAGGTAGAACCAAATCAATTTGCAAAGAGGTAAATTTAAGTTGGATGTAATGAAAATCTTCCTTACATTAAAGCTGTTCCAAAGTAGAATGGATTGACTTGGGTGGTAGTAGGGTTCTCTTTGATAAAAGGCTTCACAAGTTGGAAGACTACTTGGTCCTTCTTCAAGTAATATAAGTTGGACTAGAAAGTCAATTTAGAAATTCTGTAATTTATAGTATCTCAAAGATGACAGGGCCACAAAAGTCATCCGGTCCCACCTCTACCCAATGCGTAACTGTAACAATGTCACTACCTTCCAAGGCAATACGTTCCATTTTCCGATAACTCTGATCATTGTAGAGGTAGCATGACAGCGAATGGAAAGCTGGCCTTGAGCCAGATCAACCTGTGTTCAAATCCTTCCTCTGACATATACTGATAGCGTGATCTTGGGCAAACGTAGGATCGAAGCTATAAATCATAGATAATTTGCTGGCCTACATTGACAGAGGAATTTCTTTCACAGGCCCTGTCTATATCGATGAAATCAAAGTTTCAGTTCCTAATTAAGATTTTCCTTATAGTAAATGGTATTTTGCAAAACTTTCTTATTTTTATGGGTATAATTGTAAATTAGTCAAGATACTATATATGTTGTTTTTAATTTTAGGTCATAATTTTAATTATAACTAATATAATGATGAATTAATAATATAATATCCAGTATAATTAACTTATTATTTTAATTATAATTTTAATAAGTTGAATTGAAATTATAACAGATTTATAATGTATAGAATTTCTCACCACGGAATTTCCCGTACCAGTGACATTACAGGTCCAGTCCCTAGCCCAAGAAAGTGGAAAATAACAAATGTTGGAGGGACTGTGGGAAACAGGCGCATTCATTTACTGTTGGAATATACCTATGACTTGGTCAATTTGATACTAAGCCTAAAATGCTACTAAATTGTAAATTACTTTGGCCCAGCAATATTACTATTGGGCCAGAAGCATAAAGGGATCAAAGAAAGAAAAAAGGACCCATATATTAATATATATGTTTATGCATGCACGTGAGTGTACATATATACATACATAGGCATATATACATATGTGTGTATATATACATGTTTCTATATATACACATTGCGTAGATGAGCTCTTTTTGTGTTGGCAGCTAGGTGTTGTAGTGGAGCAAGTTCTGGTCATGGAGTCAGGAAGACTTGAGTTCAAATCCAGTTTCATACACTTATTAGCTGTGCAACCTTGGGCAAGTCACTTCACCTTTGTGTGCTTCTGTTCCTTCCACAGTAAGATGGGGATAAAATAGCACCTACCTCTTAGGGCTGTTGTGAGGATCCAATGACATAATATTTATAATGTGCTTGGCACATTTGCCAGGCATGAAGTAAGGGCTATATAAATGGTAGTTTTATTTTATTATTTTTAACTAAGGGAGTGACCACCTATTGGGGAGTAGTTGAACAAGCTATATATACATATAAAAGAACACTGTTGTGCTATAACAAATGATGAGATGGTTTCAGAGGAAATTAAGAATACTTATGCGAACTGATGTAGAATAAAACGAACAAAATGAGGAGGGTGATTTTATGCAATGCTGACATTAGAGCTAAAAAACAGCTTTGACAGATTTTAGAACACCAATCCATGACTCCATAGCACTGAGGAGGGAGCACGCTATCGCTTCCTGAGAAAGAGAGAGATGAGGGTCTCAAGGTGGAAAACAAGTCATACATTTTTGTGCATGTGGCTATTGGGGGAATTTCTTTTGCTTGGCTATGCATGTTTGTTACAAGGGTTTTCTTTTTCTTTTTTCTTTCTCATTGGAGTGATGGAGTGGGGAGGGAAGGAAAGGAAAAAAGTGTGGAAAGAAAATGTTTTTTAACTAAAAAAAATAAACTATAAAGCAGGCAGCTAGATGGTGTAGTGGACAGAGCACTGGGCTTGGAATCAGCAAAAAGCCAAGGATCCACGCATGCTCAATTTGTTAGTTAGGCTAGCAGTAACCAAGAGGTAGCTAGGTGGCACATATAGATAGAGTGCTGGGTCTGGAGCCAGGAAGACTCATTTTTCTGAATTCAAATCTGACTTCAGATACCTAGTAGCTGTGTGAACCTGGACAAGTCGCTTAACCCTGTTTGCCTTAGTTTTCTCATCTGTAAAATGAACTGGAGAAGGAAATGGCAACCTATTCCGGTATCCTTACCCAAAAAAAAAAAATCCAAAGGGGGTCATGAAGTACAGGACATGACTGAAATGAATGAACAACAATTAACTATAAAGCACTTTAGAAATAAAAGCCAAAGGAAAAAAAATGTCTCACCTACACCAAAGTATTTATAGCAGCATATTCTAAAGTACAAAGACCCTGATGTAAGGTAATTTCCATCAATCAGGGAATGACTAAACACATTCTGGTGGTACACGAGTATAATAGAATGTTATGGACACTTAAAAAAAATATGAATGTGAAGAATTCAGAGAAGCTTGAGACGATTTCAGTCAGTCAACAAATGCCCATTTTTAAAGTCCCTACCATGGGCCAGGAAGGTACTGTGCCAGGCTTTGTGGACAGAAGTTTCTCAGGGAGCTGGCAGGCCATAAGGAGAGAGAGAGAGACAAGTATGCATACAGAGTGTCCCAAAAGTCTTGGTGCCATTTTCTTCTCAGCGCCATCATCAATCCCCACTCCACCCACCACCCACTCCTCAGCTTCAGCTTTTCAGCTTCCTTTTGTGTGTTATTTTCTTCCATTAGAATGTTAACTTCTTGAGAGCAGGAATTTTCTTTGTGTGCCCAAGTACACAAAGCACTGTGCCTGCTATACAGTAAGAGCTTAATAAATGTTTGTTACCTATCTACCTCCTTACCCAAACTGTTTTTCTCCCTTTTCTTTCCTTTCTGTTCTCTGCTACAAGGGATGATTCTCTGATTAGGAGAAAGAGGAGAGATATATTTTGAGATGAAGGTAATACAAACACAAAAGGTATCAAAAATGTCTAAAAAAGAAATTAAGTCCAGTTGCTCTTTCTACTGAGAGGCAGCAGGTTAGAGTGGATAGAGAAATGGAGAACCAAGATGCATCCTGGGTTCAAGTCCTACTTCTGATCCATCCTCTCTGTGTGACCTAGGCCAAGTCATTTAACTTGTTCTCAATGCTCTAAGACTCTAAGTCACAAAGAAGGGGCCAGCCCGCATTGGTGGAAAGAGTTTCCTCACGGGTGAGTTCCCTGTATTAACGAAAGCACAAGCAATGTCCGTGATATAATTTTACCTTTCTGAAGCTGTTTCCTCATCTGTAAAAATGCAAAGATCTGTATGGTAGAATGAACGCTGGACTGGGAGGGACTGGGTCCTACCCCCAGGCCCTTCCCTCGGTAGGTAGATATCTACTTGCACACAGTAGGTAAAAACCTAAGCGTCTGTTGAAGTGAACTGACCTTGGGACAAGCCCTAGCTCTAACACTTATCAGCTGGGGGGCTGCCAGCAAGCCCCTTACCCACGAAAGGTCCAGTATCACTCACAGGATCGTTCTCAAGGGTGCACCATATAAACGTCAACTGCTCCAGCAGGGCGAGCTGTGATGGTCCAGTGTGGAGAGCACTGTGCCTGGAGTCAGGAACGGGAGAAAGGAAACAAGCATCTATTAAGCACTTACTGTGTTCTAAGCACTTACAAGACACAGCGTAAGACAGATCCCTTAACCTCTCTCAGTCTCACTTTCTTCATCTATAGAATGGATATAATAATAGCACCTACTTCTCAGGGTTATTGTAAAGAACAAATAAGATAATCTATGGAAAGTGTTTAGTTATCCTGCATGTAAATTGCTTCGTATGTGTGGGTATGCATGTTGTCTCCCCCATTACACTGTAAACTCCTTATGTGTCTTGCATTCTCAGCATTTACTTAGAATAGTGTCTGGTATATAATAGGTGTTTAATAAACGTTTACTGATTGTTTGATTTATTGACTGGCTCTTTGTGAATAAGGGAGACAGAAGGGGAAAGAGTCACCATGATAGTCACTTATCCCTATCTTACAGTTCACTAGGAAGCTTCCTTCTTCCTGCAGGACATGTCCTGAGTCCAGTTTCCAACCCTAAGGCAGGGGACTCAAACGTCTAGGTGTACTCAGGTCATCGTTCCTGGGACCACAACTGGATGGCCTGGGACCTCCTCTTAAAAGGTCAGCTATAAAGAGATGGTCACCAGAACTGAAAAACAGAAATAATCCACCACGTGGTCTTTCCTTGTTCTTCTACTGGCTGCCAGCCTAGGGTCTCAGTATGCTAAGTCTTAGCCACTGTGGTCTCTCTAGACCCCGGGATCTTCCTCTTCTCTGTCTCTAAAATGAACAATAATAGTTCTGTGATAATGATGATTCTAGGATTAGTAGATAATGAACTATCACCAGATCTATTCACGCAAACGCTAGAGGGTTAACTGTTGGGGAATCTGGAAAAGGGGTTCCAATACTGGATAAGGATGTGACCAGATAGATGCTCCTGACTCAAAGATACCATGAATTCGAAGGAAGGAAGGAAGGAAGGAAGGAAGGAAGGAAGGAAGGAAGGGAGGGAGGAAGAGGAGAGAAAAAGGAAAAAATGAGGAAAAAGGAAAGAAGGAGGGAAGGAAAAAGGGAAGGAATGAAGGGAAGGAAGGGGGAAAGAAAGGAAGAGGGGAAATTTTATTAAGTATCTCATGTCCCAGATGCTTTAAAAATATTACTTCATTTGATCCTCACAAAAAACAGATGGTTGGTATTATTGTCTTCATTTTACAGTAGATGAAATTGAGGCAGACAAAGGTTAAATGTCTTGCTAATAAACGTCTGGGTCTGGATATGAATTCAAATCTTCCTGACTCTATCACCCCGTACTTAATCTGAGCAACTTAGATGCCTCTTTCAAGTGCCTCCTTCAAGATCTCTATGATGTTTCCAAACCTCCTTCCATTCCCTTATTTGACATAAGGAAACCCTGGGAGGCAGGCAGGCAAGGGATTGTTGTACCCATTCAACAGATGAGGAAACTGAGAAAGAAAAATGGGCATTAATTTGCCCAAGATCACACAGCAACAAAGCAGTAGATCCAAGACTAGAACACAGATAACAACAACAAAAAAAAAATCTATGATTTGGTGCAAAGAGCCCTGGGTCTGGGAGGGAAGGGGCTTATGTTTTCTCCCTGGCTCTGTCACTAAGTCCTAGAGACAATCTGGTGGTGCAGTGGGTACAACAGTGGGCCTGTAGTCAGGAGGACTAGAGTTCAAATCCAACGTCAGATACTTACTAGTTTATCTCATCCTGGGCAAGTCGCTTAACCTTTGTTTGCCTCAGCTTCCTCATCTGTCAAATGAGGATAAAAACAGTTCTTATTTCCCAGAGTTATCATGAGAATCTAAATGAGATAATATTGCTAAAGGATTTAGCTTAGAGCCTGGCACATAGTAGGTGCTATATAAATAATGATGACGATAATGACGATGTAACCTGGAACAAATCTCAGAGAATCTCAGATTTGGAAGGGATGGACTTCTGTTTTGTTTTACTCTTGTCTTTGCATCCCCAGTAGATATTTAATAAATACACAGTATTTATACAAAACATAGTAGGTACCTAATAGATGCCCATTGACTGACTGACCTTGGGGGTCATCTGGCTTGACCCTTTCTTGAACAAAGGACCATGACTCTCATCTACAACATATTTGATAAATGGCACTTCCTACCCACTCCCAAGTCTCATTGTTTCTATTTTCAAAGGGAAGTCACTGGCACATAGCCAATAGAGTTCTGAACTTGGAATCAGAAAGATCTAGATTTGAAAACCCTCTCAGATACTTGCTAGCTATACAAACCTAGAGAAATTACTAGATTATTCTGAATCCTTAATTTACTCACCTAAATATAATAAACAGAACTTACCTCACAGGGTTGTCATGAGGATCAAATCTACTGAGATTCTGTGTATACATATATATACCTATATATATATATATATATATATATATATATATATATATATATTTGTATATAGGTGTATATCTGTGTGTGTCTGTCTTTGCAAACTTGACAGTACAATACAAATGCTAGCTACCTTTATCATCTCACTCCTATGAGAGAATGGATGGGAAAATATTTTGTAACATATCAAAGGATTAAACCTATGTGGGATCACTTGTTGTTATCAGTACAGTACAATGCTTTTCTAACTACATTTCACTCTGGGTGTTGAAATTAAAGTATTTCCCTTCCCTTCATGTCCAGCTTAGGGGGATGGGACCACTTCCTTCAGGAAGTGTTCCTAAGCACCACCACTCCCTCCCGCTTCCTCAGATTCTGAAAATGACCCCCCTCTCTTGGAGTCCTTCAGGTCTTTGCCTGGACCTCTCCATTGCAATCATCGGATTTTAATGCATACTACAATTATTTGGGTAAATGCTTATCTTCCCTACTAAATTTTTCCTTGAAGGCTATGATATTTTGCATCTTTCTGTCCCTAGTCCTAAAAACAGGGCCCTGTACACAGTAAGGACTCAGTAAGCGTTTGCTTCAATCAGTCAATCAATAAGGTTTTATTATGTATTTCCTAGGTCCTGGCCACTAGGCTAGGCACTCAAAACCCATAGTAAGCACTTAATAAATGCTTACTGACATGCCCCATCTCTACTTCTCATCTCTCTGACCCTGTCTCTTTCTCCTCTCTCTGTCTGCCTCTCCCCTTCTCTGTTTCTGATTTTCCTTGTCTTTCTCTGTCTATGTCTCTTTCTCCTTCCATGTGTCTCTTTATCCACTCCATCTTTCTCTCTCATCTCTCCCATCCCTCTTTCTCTCTTTCCTCCTTTTCTATCTTCTCTTCCATCCCCCTTCTCCTAATCTCCCCCATGTCTCTAATTCTAGCCCTTTCTCACTTTCCCTCTGAGTAGTCCTGCCTTTTGCCCCTTACTGGGACCTTCCTCAATGTCAATATGTAGAAAATCTCTTACAGAAACCTTCCTGAAGATGCTTATTTCTCTTTCTAGATTGAAGGTTTCATGAAGGAGAAGATTATATACCCCTCAGAGGTGGAGGAAAGGAGCCCAGTCTGAGGGGGGAGGCACAGTAGGTTCTAAGTATGCCACAACACACACACACACACACACACACACACACACACACTGAGAAGGCACCCAGGACAGATGATAGAATATGCTGGATCTATCCAATCTATCCAAGAAGGCTTCCTAAGGAACAGGCTGAACGTGACCAAATTCAACAAGATAATAGCTGTGAGAAGGCTGGAGACCACCCTTAAATGCTGCTCAGATGCAGACTGGCTGAGGTGAGATCAGACCCAAGCCATTTCTCAGCTGATCCTTCACTTCTCCTTGCCCCCATGCCAGGTCAGGCTCTAAGATGCTATACTTGCCAGCAAAAATCCTGGACATTACTAAATGCAAGCACATCAGCACGTGCTCTTCTGGACACAGAGCCTGTCTCACCAGAGAGCATTCTGTAGATTCAGGTAAGAATTTCCTCCCTGGTAGCAAGGCAGGAGGAGTGCACAGCCAGTCAGGAGGATGCAAAAACTGTGGAACATGTTGTCTATCTATGTAGGAGAGGTAGGGAGGAACATGTTTGAAGAAATAAAAGAGAAATTAAAAGTCAGAATACCTTAGTTCTAACCTCAGCTTCATCAATTACTAGTTGTGTGACATCTGACCCTCTCTGGACCTCACTGTCCTCATCTGTAAAACAATGAGTTTGGATAAGATGATGTCTAAGAACACTTCCATTTCTAAAGTCTATGACTTGGAAGTCTCATGACTTGGAAGAATCAGTTGGTCCGTGAACATTTATTAAGCATTTACTGTGTGCCCTGTGCAAAGAACCATTAGTGATACAAAAAAGGGCAAAAAATGATCCCTGACATCAAGAAAGTTCAATCTAATGTGAATAAATAGGTTATAAAAGATCCATAAGGGAAGGTCCTAGCAGTGAAAGGGGATGGGAGAAAGGTGACCAACTGAACTGAGTTTTGAAGGAAGTCAGATTCTCAGAGGCAGAGGAAGGGATGGAAAGAGGCAGCACATTCCAGGCATGAGGCACAGAAAGGACAAAACTATGGAGATGAGACACAGAGTTGTATGTGAAGAACAGTGTGTATGCCAATATGACTGGATCCTAAGGTATGTATATGGGAGTAATATATAAGACTGGAAAGATAGGAAGGGGCCAGGTTAGGAAGAGATTTCCCAACCAAGGATTTTTATATTTGATCCTGGAGATAATAGGATTGATGAAGTTTATTGAGTAAGAAGAGGGTGGTGACATAGAACGGTGCTGTAGGAAGATCACTTTTGTAGCTGAGGGTAGGATGGATTGGAGTGGGGAGAGACTGGAGGCAGGGAGGTCAATCACAAGGTTACTGAAATGGTCTGGGCAAGAGATGGTCAGGGCTTGTGTCAGGGTAGTGCTAGTGTAAATGGAGAGAAGAGAACATCAACATGAGATGTTATGAAGGTAAAGCAATGGATTGGGTATGTGGGATGAGGGAGAGTGAGGAGACATTGCAGTTTTGAGTCTGGGACACTGGAAAGGTAGCAGTACCATAAAGAATAAAATGGCGCTGGAGAAAGCAAGCTGCAAATTGGGAAATTCTTCTTACTCAACCCTGACGTTGCATCACCCTCCTTCTTCTCCCATCTTTCCCGTAGGTTACCCCTTCACAAGCAACATCACCAAGTCCTAGGAGGCCAGTTATCAAGCTTCAAACTCTGATAGTATTGGCCAGAAACACCCATAGACCTGCTGCTACGAGGACTTGTGTAACTCAGTGGGTAGCCAGCCAGGTGTGGGCTTTAGTCCTGCCACAGGACTCTCCTCTGGACCACCTGTCTACTCAGCAGGCCCCATTCTCCACTTTCTTCTACTCATCTCAACTGCCCTGGGCTTGGGTTTCACTCCAAGCCTCTGAGGTGCCTGGGGAAACCTCACCAGAAGAAATCAGGCAGCAGGGTTAAGAGAGAAGTCAGTCTAGGGTCTCCCTAGAAGGAAATGTCCTTGTTGGGGCTTCCCAAAGACTCTGAGTCTGAAGTAGAAATCATAGGATCACCCAATGAGGCAGAGGCTGGAATGACCAGAGGGGATGGTGGTGGTAAAGTGTCCTGGGGAGACACCTTCTAGCTAAGAAATGGCCCACAATTAGGCTGCCCAGGAATGCAGGGAAGGAACCACCCATAACCACTCTCGGGGAGTTATTGAAAAGGGATTTCTTCTCAGACTGGACTAGAGACTCTTCTCTGTCTTCCTCTTGCCATCTCCCCTCACCACCCACTCCATCCCTCTCTTCTTCCCTATTCCTCCTTCTCTTTCTCCCCACCTCGCTGTGTCTTTCTATTTCCCACCTTGTTTATCATTATTACAAAGGTTACTAATAGTAGTTGCTATTTGTACAGCATTTTTAATTTACAAAGCGCATTATATACATTTATCTCTAATCCTCATAGTTAGAAACAGGCTAGAAGAACCTTGGATCAGGGGCTTCCCAAGAGCAGGGCCATGTCCTTTCCTTTGACACTAAGTCCTGAGTGTTTTAGGTTCCCCAGTGTCTCCCTACTTCTCACTTTGGTCCTCTTCAATCCACTCACACAACCTCCACACAAGTCTCACCTCTCACCTGGGCCAACTTTGAGGCCATTCCCCTTTCTAATCTACCAGCTGAATCACTATTCCAAGACACAGGGTTGTCCACTTCACTTCCTTGCTCCATAATTTTCAGTCACCTTTACTTACCCTTCCCCCTTTTTAATATTATGGACCCCTTTGGCAGTCTGGTGAAATCTCTGGATCCCTTCTCAGAATAAGGTTTTTAAATGCATAAATTAAAATACATAGGATTATAAAAGAAACCAACTATAGCTAAATAATTACAAAAACTTTTTTTTTTAAAGTTCACAGATTCTAGGTTATGGATGCCTTCTCTAAGATAAAATACAGTCCTCAGCCTGGCATTGAAAACTCTCCATGAATTGGCTGTCATCTGCCTTTCCAGACATGTGTTCTACTGCTCTTCTCTCTGTGTGCTTTCCATTCCATGGAAATTCCATACTTTATTCCATGAACTTGACACTATCTCACTTCCATGCCTTGGCATAGGTTGCCCTCCAGGGAAATAATACACTGCCCCCTCTCTTCCCCTTCATAAATGCCTAGCTTCCTGAAAGGCTCAACTCAGGTGCCAATTCCCAAGGACAGGCTTTCCTCATCCCTTCAGTTAGTAAAGCTCTCTCCCTCTGCAGATTGTTCACTTATCTGTATTCATGTTGCAGTCCACCCCTTACTCAGATGATCAATTCCCTGAAAGTTGGGAACGCTTCCTTGTTTTCGCTGTATGCCCACCCCTAGATCTACTGGGTAGCACTACTTTATAGCTATTTCACATGTAAGACAAGTGAGGCTTTGAGAAGTTGGTCGAGTGATTGGCTCAGGGTCCCAGCAACAGAAAGCGTCTGTGGCCGTATCTTAACCCCGATCTTTCTGACCCCACCCCACTTCCTTGACACGTTGAAACAAAGGAGGGTTATAGGATTTAGAGCTGCCTGGTGGGTTCTTCAAAATTCTCCAGTCCTGGATTTATGTTATTTTGTTACACTACGGACCCCTTTGGCAGTCTGGTGTGGACTGCTGTGCTTTCTTTCCTATTTGAAGGAAATGCTACCTTTCGAGTAAAAGATAATTAGAAATAAAGATGCAGTATTTCCGCATCCTAGCTGATCGATGTCCTGGACCAGCGAGAGGTCTGCGAGCGCAGGCAAAGGACCTCCCTGCTCCAGCCCATCCCTTCACAGAGAAGACCACGTCAGGTCCACAAGTGTCGGACTTTATTAGGAGGCTGAGGAGGTAATCACTGCCCCAGGAGCCCCCAGCCCTTCCCTTCACAGAGAGGACCACGCCAGGCCCACAAGGGTCGCACTTTATTAGGAGGCGGAGGAGGTAATCACTGCCCCAGGAGCCCCCAGCCCTTCCCTTCACAGAGAAGACCACAT
>CM053773.1:176244410-176291058 GCA_028658325.1 Potorous gilbertii
GGCCCTGCAGGACCCCCGGGCCCCTGCCCCCACGGCCCCTCTCCGTGCACCTCCTGATCCCACCCCCAGCAGGCCCTGCAGGACCCCCCGCAGCCCCGACCCCAACACACAGCCATCCTCCTGCATCCCACCCCTCCAGTCTCCCGATTCACGTTCCCTCCTGGACCCCTGCCTTCTCCTAATAATGGGTTTGGGCCGTTTGGTTCTGTTGGACCCCGACTGTTGTCGTCCCTCTCCTCCGCTCTCACCTACTGATTCAGTGTCTGCAGCTCCTTCTGCCTCCCATGCTCTGTGTGCCTACCTGATTAACCCTCCAGTTCTTCCCATCACCACCATCCTCTCATTTCCATCTTTATTTACCCACCCCATATGATCCTCAAATGTTGGGGCTGGAAGCTCCTCCAGAGTGTAAAGCATGGGAGGTCGGAGCTGGGGGGTGGGGGAGGGCTGAGGAACTTTGGAATATAAAATATCAGATCTGGAGAAACTTAGAATATGTAAAGTCAGAACTAGGAGGGACCTTAGAACATTCAGTGTCTGAGCTGGGAGGGCCTTAGAACACAATATCAGAACTGAGTAGGAGCTTAAAATATAGAAAGTCAGAACTGGGGGGAGGTGAGGAACTTTAGAATATAAAATGGCAGAGCTGAGCAGAAACTTGGAAAGTAGAAAGTCAGAGCTAGGAGAAACCTTAGAACCTTGCTATCTGGACCTCATTAAACCATTTCCTTCTCTTCTGTGGAAAGTCAGAACTAGGAGGGACCTTAGAACATTCACTGTCTGAGCTGGGAGGGCCTTAGAACACAGTATCAGAGCTGAGTAGGAACTTAAAATATAGAAAGTCGGAACTTGGGGGAAGCGAGGAACTTTGGAATATAAAATGTCAGAGCTGAGCAGAAACTTGGAAAGTAGAAAGTCAGCGCTGGGAAGGACCTTGGAACGTAGAACTTGACATTCTGGAAGCTGAGAGGGCTTTTGGAATGTAGAATATCAAATTTTAAAGGCCCTTGGAAGGTAGAATACCAGAGCAGAGAGGGATATTTGGCCGCAGTTTTCTATTAATTCTGTGAGCTTCTTGACTTATCCTGTATAATCTTTCTCTACTCCAGCCACACCCATGTCAGTTAAGTGTAATGGAATAAAGTGTAGACTTTGGAACATAGAATTCCAGCATGATCTTAGAATACAGAATGCTTGTAATTAATTACCTATGTTTAAGACCTTGTGCACATCAGTGGGAAATAAAGCATGTAAAAGATCAAAGATGCTCAGATAAGAGAGTAGAAGTTCATTTGAGAAGGGAGGGAGCCCTAATTCCTGAAGGGATTAGGGAAAGCTTTATTGTAAGATGTTATGGCAGATGCTATAGACTTGGTGTCAAAGGAGACTTGGATTCAGATGCTAGTTATTATTAATTATAATCTCACTTCTGACATTTCTTGTCTTCTGTGACAGTTGACAAGTTACCAAACCCTTCTATGCCCCATCTCTATATTGAATTGCATGTAATTATAATATATATGTAGTTCTTTACATACATTTACATGATATATTTTATATATATAGTTACAGTTATCTAACTCTTTACATAGTTGTTAGGGTGACATGAGATGACATGTAAAGTGTTTCTCAAGCCTTAAAGGGCCATATAATTATTAACATTAGATAATATAGAAAGTCATAGCTAGGAGGGATCTTAGAATATGAAATGTGAGACCTGGGAGTTAACTTTAAAAAGTAAAACCAGAGACTCCAAGATAGACTTGACCAAAGTCACAATGCAACACTAGAAGCAAGGTGTCCTGACTCCCCTGAGCTCCAAGCCTCTTGCCACTAATTCTGGCCCTGATAAGGACTCACTGTGTGACCTAGGGCAGAGATATTGACAGGCAGACTGTCAAGGGAGGGACTTGAATTATGTAATCACAGAATGTGAAAGCTGAAGAAACCCCTAGGGATCCTTTCACATCATCTCATAATTCATCAGAAAAGCTTACATTACTTCCTTTTATTTCGGTCGCTTCTGCAAGGTAGATGTATTTGTGATTGGGACCAATTTACGGATGAGAAAATAGCCCTCCAGAAGGAAAGGAAATGGTTTAATGAGGTCCAGATAGCAAGTAGTAAATCATAGGTCTGATTTAAGACCAGATTCTTCCATGATATTTAAGCAGTGACCGTATTTCAGGACATTTGAGTTAGATAGGTAATTCTGAGCAGTTCTGACCTTTACCTACAGGGTCTGAGAATGGGGAGGAGGACCAAATCCAAGCTCAAGGAGTTTCCAGAATCCCAGGCTTAGGAAGAGCATTAGAAGTTATCTAGTCTAACCCAGAAGTGGGCATAAAGTCCCTCTGTAATGCCCCAAGTCAGATGAGATAATAAAAAAACATTCTATTATCTTATGCTTTGAGGTTTGCAAAGCATTTAACCAGTATTATCTCATTTGATCTTCACAACCTTGGGAGGTTTGTGCTATTTTTATCCCCATTTTACAGACGAGGAAACTGAGGCAGGCAGCGATGGTCCCTAAGGACCCTTCCCATTCTGAATGCTGTGATGCTACAATTCCTTCTCTTTTGGATCTCCCTGAGCCCTAACTTGACAGGGACAGACAGTAACTGATGGTTTCTTAAAATATATGCAGGTCAGCCTCCAGAGCACTGGATTCAGAAGTCAAAAGACTTGCACAAATGGTGGCTTTCTTGCTTACTTCAGTCCGTTGTGTGACTTAACTGCTTTGAGCCTCAGACTTCTAATTTATGGAAGGAAGGACCTGTTCGATGAGCAGACCTCTAGGGTCTGATGACCTCAACTGGACCAGGCCGGGCTTTCCATCTCTAATGTGCCGGTCACTATATAGTTCGATAAGTTGAATGCATTTAAATGATTTTTGATCTGGAGCAGAGGGAAGGCTGTGGACAGGGGAGATCAGAGAGTAAATTACTGAAGATGTGGAACCGGAAGAGAGTGGGTGGAATTTGGGGAAATTATTCCAGGTCAAGGCAGAGAACAGTCCTAACTGTGTAGAGGCAGAAATGAGCTTGGTGTGTATTGGAGACAGGGAAGTGTCCTTATCTCTGTTGGCTCATTGGTTGTAGAACTGGAAGGAACTTTTTTGAGATTATCTAGACTGCGGTGGGGAACCTGTGGCCTTGAGGCCATATGTGACCCTCTAGGTTTTCAAGTGTGGCCCTTTGACAGAATCTATTGGATCTGCACTTGAGGACCTGGAGGGCCATGTTTGGCCTTGAGGCCATAGGTTCCTCACCTCTGATCTAGACCCAGGGTTTTTTAACCTTTATTTGGTGTACTGGATCCTTTTGGCAATCTGGTGAAGGCTATGGACTTCTCAGATTAATGCTTTAAAATGCATAAAATAAAGGAGACCATTTATATTGAAATACTTATCACATTTTTAAAAATTCATGGACTGCCTGAAATCTATACATTAACCCCTAATCTAGGCTGATCCCCACCCCCCATTTTAGAGAGGAGGCCCCAAAAGAAGTCATTTGTCCAATGTTAGGGTAAATATAAGTCTTATGTACTCAATGATAGGTGTTAAGCAGTCATTCTGGGATTCCAAAACAGGTTGGATGTGTCAGATTCAGTTCTTTTGGGCCTGGGTAATCATGCTTACTCACAAGTTTGGGACAGAACCCTGACCCTACTCTGAGATGAACCATAGGCCGAGGTAGTCAGCAAGAGCTTCCTAGAGGCAGAGCTAGAAGTTGAGGGGCCTTCATGGGTCAGAAGCCAGGCATGAGGGTGAGCAGCCACTGCCAGGACCCATTTTGATCCTCCCCTTTCCACTTCTCCCTCACAGGTGGAGTCCCCTGAGCTCCCTGAGGATCTTCAGCACTGGATTAACTACAATGAAGCCAGCAGCCAGAAACTCCGAGCAGAATCTGGCCTCAGCAGCACCAAGGATCAGTAACAGGCTGGCCCTATCCCTCCTCTTGGGGAAGGAATACCAGGGTCCCTGTCACTTATTAATTTATTTTCTACACGTTTGCACTTGTCCGCTGGGGCTGGGGATTCTCAGGGAAGGGATGGGGGGTGGGCAGGGTGGCTTCTATCTGACCCCCTACCTGGGCAGGGCCAGATTTGGGTAAATTGAGGGGAAAGGAAAGGTCAGGCAGGGGCTGTCATTCCCATTTTATAGAAATGGAAACTAAGTTCTAGCATATGGAAGCAACTTGGCCAGTTTGACAGCAAGTCACTAGCAGAGCCACTGGTCCCTGTGCCTCTCAGTTCCCAGTCCTGGGCCCTTTCTGTTACTCTGTCTATGCCTTCTTTCCTTGAGTTTGCTATTTATGGCTGTCATGGGGCTTTATTCTTTAAGTGAACAACCTACCTGGAAAGCCCCCTTACTGACCAACTTGGGGTGGTGGAAAGAACCTTGGGTTTGAATCTCAGCTCTTTCATGATCTCACTATATGACCTGGGAAAGTCCCTTCCTCTTTCTGGGCCTCTGTCTTCTTTTTCATAGGAGTCAGAGAATTTGGGGCTTCAATGGACCATAGAGATAGTCTAGTCCAACCAGCCTTGCAGAGGGGGAAACTGAGGCCCAGAGAAGGTAAATGACTCCTATAAAGGTTATGCAGGGAGTGAGTAATAGAGCAAGCAATTAGTGCCCCTTTGTCCCATTCCCTGCTAAGAGGGGCAGTCTGGAATACCCCTAAGGCCCTTTCCCACCTCTGACCTCAACCAAGTTGGCTTTTCCAAGATGAGTCTTTTTGTTCTCTACCCTGAGTGGGGGATCCAGAACTTCTGTGTGGGCCTCTTTGTGAGGAGCAGGGGAAGAGGAGAGATTGGTGGCCAGCCACCTCCCCCTGCCCATCCCTCAGACACCTGAATGTAGTGACCAGGTCTCTTTCCTACACAGGTTCGCCTCCAGTAAGCACTTTACAGATGAGACTGTATTTAATCCACCATACGAGATCTGTGGCAAGGCCTGTATGTTTCTTTCCACATATATCCCTTCTTCCTCCCGAGGAGCTGATGTTGGCATGTGCTCAGACAAAACAGAGAGGGAGCCCCTGAGGCCAGGGAGTCAGCAGGACAGGCCAAAGCCCAGTCTTTTCTAACCTGAGGGCCCAAATCTACCCTCCACCATTGCAACCTCTGCTTGCCTTGTGGCTGCCCCGACAAGTGCCCTAGGGACCACAAGTCTCAAACTCTCTTTCTCCTCTGTTACCCCAGCCATTCACATCCCCTTTGTCAGAAAAGCTGTAATCTTTGTGTTTTATTTAAGAGAGCGATATTAAAAGATTTTAAAACAAACTATCCTTAGGAGCTGATGGTCTCTTCATTCTTGGGAGTCTCCTTGTTTCTGACCCTTAGAAACACATTCATGCATTTCAAGTCCTGGTCCTCCCAAGGAGAGGGAGACTTTTTCCATCTCCTCTTCTCTCACATTTCAGTAGTTCTTGAAGGTTTGCAAAACCCTTTCCTGAAGACCCATGCTGTGACAAAGGTATTATAAATGTTTCCACTTTACAGCTGAAAGAACAGATTTAAAGCCCTGAAGTGACTTCTGAGGGTCACATGGGGAGGAGGTAGGGCAGGCAGTTCAGAGAGTATCCAGCACCTTCCACCGGTGTGTGCACAGGGGGGAAGAAGCTGAGGGATCAGTGCAGAAAGGCTGTTGCCTTAGGGAAGCAGAAATGTTTCCCAGGGGCTGACACCTTCCTGTTTCACCAGAAATGCTGGAAATCTGGCAAATCCTTAATTAGAAATTACCTTGAGGCAAATGCATCGCTTGGGAATCCATCCTTAGGCAGGCACATTGGTTTTGAATTAGCTGAATGCAGGGTACATTGGGGCAAGTTTTTCGAGTTCAGTTGAACACTCAGCTAAAGACCTGCTAGTATGCTATGAGCCACCCTGCACTGTGCTGGACTTGGGGCTGGGAGATGCAGAATTTGAAGAGGTTCTTGGCCTCTTGGGGACCCCAATGTGGGAACATGACACCCACACAAGTAATTCTGATGCATCATGTGCCATAAATGCATCAGAGGGACAAAGTGTGTGAGATCTGAGAGAGGTCATTAATGGAAAAGATATCGCAGAAGGCTTCCTGGAGGAGGTGCTGCTTGAGAGAGTCTTTAAAATGCAATGAGAGGCAATGCAGTACAATGGATAAGAGAGCCACCCTCAGCACCTGTAAGAGCTGGGTTCAAATTCTGCCTCTGATGGGTACTACCTAGATGACCAGGGTCAAGTCACAGCCCAGGGTTACTTCATAAGGTTACAGATGAGTTGCCAATACGGATCGTGGAGGAAATTGCTGGTGGTAGTTCCCAAACATGAAATCACCGATCATGACCAAAATCAAGGAATGTGGGTCTAAAGGAGTTCATTCTAGACCTGGCCTGGTCAAAGGCATGCAGACATGAAGGAGCAGGGTGTGTTTGAGGAGTGTATGAAACAGGAATGGGTAAGCCACAATACCCCAGTATCATTTGCTGACCCGATAGAAAGCATACATCATACTGATTGAGGCATGTCACTTCTGAATCCTGGTCACTGCAGCTAGGTTTTCTGCCTGTGCATACGCAAAGAAGCTGCTGGATAATCTCTGAGCGGCTGCACCCCCTGGCCTCTCAAACCCCCTCCCCACCCCCCATCAAACCTCTCAGTGTTTGGGTCACCTGAATTCAAGTCCCAGCTTTGCAACCCTAGGAAGCCACTGTTTCTTTATCCCCAAAGTGGAAATGATGAGGGAAAGGCTTTGATGTATCATAACATCACATGGTTCGGCATATTGTGAAATTTGGAAAGCAGAGGGCCTAAGTTTGATCCCTTACCATACTATTTGCTTTTGGACTTGGGGCCAGTGGAGGGATTTATTTCCTTTCTTTGGTCCTCAGTTATCTCATCTGTCAAATTGGGATCATAGGCTCATATTTCAATCTAAAAGGGACCATCAGTTGCACCCCACACACTATAAACCTTAAAATGTATTTTAAGTGAGAGTAGACATGGTTAGTGGTTTTGAAAACGAAAACAACCCCCTTTTGGGCTTATTGTGGCTTTTAAAGCAAGCTCTTAAGATGTTATTGATCTGGAGCTCTGGCAGAAGTTTTACTTGAACCTGGACACCTTCCCTGCCTCCCATCAGTCTGAACTGGGATCAGCTATCCTGGCCCCTGTGCTAGGCACTCCTAGCTTCTGACAGTGCTAGAAAGCCTTGGCAGCCCACCTTGGTACATACCTGCTCATCTTCATTGCGGCACAGGTATGTCTGTGAATCTGACTAAGCTACATGTCATAGGCATCTCTGTGCATACTTTGAGATTGGCAGGTGGGTAGCTGACCTTAGTTTTAGCATGGGGCTTCAGTACTCCAGAACTTCAACAGACAGAAGTGGGACGCAGCTAGGCCACACGAGGCACCAGCAAAGGGACTCAGTGAGTCCAGGATGATTAGAAATAGTGGCCTTGGGGATTGTCTTGTTAGTACAGTGGGCCAGAAGACCTTCGGGGAGAGTAAATATGTCCCTCGCACGTTCACATGTCACTTACCCATCAATTGTTTCTATCCACACAATCTATCAGCACCCTCTAAAGCTCACTTACTGTTGTTTAGTCAAATCTGACTTATTGTGACCCCATCTGGGGTTTTCTTGGCAAAGATACTAGAATGTTTTGCCATTTCTTTCTCCAGGTCATTGTACAGATGAGGAAACTGAGGCAAACGGGATTAAATGACTTGCCCAGAGTCACACAGCTAGTACGTGTCTGAGGTCATATTGGAACTCAGGAAGACTCATCTTCCTGACTGCAAGCCTGGCACTCTATCCACTTAGTTGCCCAGAAAGCCTAGCACCCTGGCCCAAATCACCGTTCATCCCACCTAGGTAATGGTTTTGTTGCAGCTTTGTTGTTCAATTTCCCACAACTCCTTATGATGAAAGAACCCTAAATTGGGAGGCAAGAACCCTATGTTCACATATAACTGTCACTAACTGGCCAAAGGGTTCAATGAGATGAAGTCTCTTCCAAATCTGATTTTCTTGAGGCTTCCTGGGTCCCCGACTTTTGTGTGTTGGTTGATTGTGCTTACCCATTTCAGGCTGAGCCCAAGATTGTATACATTGAAGGAATTTAGCCAGAAGGAGAGAAGGCCAGGACCATTTGTGACCTTCAAATATTTTTAAAAAGAGTGTTCTGGAAACAAAGAGTTGGAGTATTCTGCTTGGTCCCAGAGGGCAGATCCAGTAAAGAAGAGCTGGGACACACTCAAGGGGACAGATGCAGGAAGCCAAGTTTATTAATTGCTCAATCTAACTGGGCTGCCTCAGGATGTGGCAAGGTGCTGTCACTTAGGCAGAATGATCACCTGTGAGGTATTTCCAAGAGAAATTCTGCCTTCCAAGCAAGGTTGGATCAGGCATGCTTGGAACCTTCTTCCAACTTTGAGATCCTAATTCCATTTGTACTCTGGGGAAAGTTTGCCTTCGATTTCCCGGAGCATAGAGCCTTATGAGTAGAAACTGACTTCTTCCCTGGGGCTTTGGGTATGACATCAATGCGAGATGAGTCAGCCAATAGTTAATATTTTGAGAATCTATTATTTTTTTTAAATCCTTAAAAGACTCAAAGGTTGTGAAGGGTCCTCTTGCCTTAGTGATCTGCAACTAGCCTGCCAACCTCTTCTAGGAGTTAATTCAGGGGATCTTTTCCTCCTTCCCCCCCACCACCCCAGCCCAGCCTTCACTTTTCACTAGTGTATAAGATTTCCAAGATCTTTGAGGCCCAAGACTTTTGGGCTTGTTGAGGTTTCTTGAACTGCATGACTCATCTCTCCAATCCCTGCCTCTCTGGCTCCCGTTACTGAGCCACCATTTGTAAGTGGATGCACCAATCTAAAATGCTTCTTTTTCATCTTCCTTTTCCCTTGTTTCTATGACCTGCGGACCTCAAGAGTGTTTCTATCCCGGTATTCACAAGAGGAAAGACAACTTACAAATTCACAAGGTCCTTTAAGCTGCCTAGGAGAATTCTGTTTCCTAAGCTCTTCTTTTTAAAATTTCCCAGACTTTATTATTGTAGCTGCTGTTGTTGTTGTAGAGGAGACCTCAGCAATTTTTCTTTTTAAATTATGAATTTAAGCATCAGCAAATGTTTTGATAGTCAAAGAACAAAGAAAGAGCATTGTATATGGCATGTAATTATTTATAAGTATATATTAAATTTAGCAAGACAGCAATAAAATTGCCCTCTTTGTGACCTTCAGAACATTTTGGTTTTTTTCTGTGTTTTAAATATTTTATTGATACTCCTTTAAAAAATTTTTTTGGAATTTAATGAACCCTCTAAAGGGCATTTCCATATACAAAAGAATTATTAGAAAAAGAGTGTTCTAGGTGAAACTGTGGATGAATCTCCACTGTGTATAGCTTGCTTTTTTTTAAAGTGTATAATAGATCCATCATGTCACTTTCAAAGCTGTCCTGCCTCTCTGTCTTCCTTTGAAACTTCTGCTCTCTTTTATGCTTAAAAAATATATTGTAACGATCTTTTCTTTCTTTTATCCTTTTTTTTGGACCACATAATTGCTAGTTCCCTTTTTCTCTCCCTTCAAATAAAAAAGAAGAAAAAAAATTCTTGCAGAAAAAAAAGCAAAACAAATGGACAGATATGCATGTTCAAAAACACATGTCTCATTCTGCACCAAGTCTTTTACCTCTCTTAGAATATGGGACAGCATATTTGCTTTGTCGTTGGCTTCTGTTAACAAGGTTGATCATTGCATCGATCAGAGCTCTTAAATCTTTCAAAGTTGCTTGTTTGTTTTTATAATGATATTGTAAAAATTGTTCTGAGCCTGCTTACTTCGCTCTATGTCAGTTTTTGTACCTCTTCCCAAATTTCTCTGAAACCATTCCTTCTACTATTTCTTATGATGAAATAATATTCCTTAGGCCATTATTTGTTCAGCCATTTCCAAATAGATGGATGTCTCCTTTGTTTCCAGCTTTTTGCTGAAAGGAAAAAAGAAAGAGCTTCTATAATTTGTATGCATAAGTCTTTTCCCTCCTTCTTTGATCACTTTGAGGTATGGGGTTAGTAGTGGGTCAAAGAGCGTGTCCAATTTAAGGACTTATGGGACCGTTGATGCTTTCCTCCCCCATTTTTATCACTATTTAGTAATTTACCTCCCACCCCTGAGTAGATGTTCTCTCTGGTAACAAACAGGTCTAGTCAAGCAGAACTCATCAATGCATTTACCTTGTCTGAAAATAAACATTTTTCACTCTGTACCTCTTCCACTTACTACCTGCCTGATCTTTTTCATATCAGTTAAACATTTTGGGTACAGGTTTCCTTATCTGTAATATGACTACATGACTAACAAGACTAACCTAGTTCTAAATCTATGATTATAGGACCTCTCTACAGCAGGAAGCAAACTTCATGCATTTTTCTAAAGCCATGATTAGTTATCACCTTTACCAGTGATCTAAAGTTTTGAAACTTGTTTTTGTTTTAATTGTTACAGTCTTTTTGGGAAATATCCCTCTGGTTCTGTCAGTTTCCTTCTGTTTCAGTTCATATAAAACTTCCCAATTTCTCTGAATTCTTGTTTGTCTTTTCTTATCACAATAATATTCCATCGCATTAGTATATCACAATTTATTCAACCTTTCCCCAGTTGATGAGCCTTTGCTTCCAATGCTTCCAATGCTTTATTTACAACAAAAATGCCAACATAACTGTTTTGTGCATATCAGTCCTTTGCCTTTGACTTCTTTTGAATATATGTCTAGCAGAGATATCAGGTCCAAAGCAACCCTCTTACTGCGACTGAAGGAAATTAACATTCTAGGTAACACTACTGTTTTGTTGTAGAGTTAGAATTTTAACTCAGGGCCTTTGAATCTACACCCGACTCTTTTTCCATCAAACCCACAGATTGCAATTGATGCCTCTCCCCCATATCACGGGATACAGTGATCTGAGTGTTTGTAACAAGATGCTCAGCTCTTGGACTTCACATATTCCTCTTCTATCCTAAAGCTTGGGGCTTTCTTTCCTGGACAGGCTTTTTTTTTTTGGCTAGTCTTCACAATCCCTTCCCACCCTTACCTACTTAAAACCTGCTCTCTTGGGTAGAGAGACTTTTCCATAAACTGAGTTCAGAAAAAAAGGGAACCTATAGTATCAATTTCTCAGTTCTCAGTTCTTTTTATCGCTATGTAAATTAAATTTTCTGGTCAATTTTGCAGGTGGCAGTTTGGAAGGATAGAGAGAATAGATTTAGGTCAAATTAGTAAGTTTTCTGGGTAGCAAGGAGACTGGAAAAATGTTTTTGGTTTGTTTTTTAATATGGGCAGTGTGGTGTAATGGTAAGACCAGATTTACAATCAGAGGAATTGGATTCAAACCCTATTCTGCTCTTGACATCAGGCAAGTCACTCTCCCTTTTTATGTCTTAATTTCCTCTGCTATAGAATACAGGCATTGTATTGGGTCTTCAAATTTCCCTGTATCTCCCCATGACTTGTCTCCTCTCTACTTTGGGCAGAGAAAAGCAAGATGGCTAGTTAAATGTGCAATCACTTGTTTATATAGAAATGTAAGTGGGATACCAAGAATCTGCCATTAGCCAGAACTGACTTCTTAATGGTCAAAGAGCTGAAGATTATAATCTAATGAATAAACCTCTTCCAAAGTAATGGGTTGTGGGAATCCTAATCCAACCCAATAAGCATCTATTAAGTGTCTATTATGGGCAAGGCACCTTATTAGGTACTGGGGATAGAGGATTCAAAAGCCTACATACACAAAGCTTACTTTCTTCTGGAAGGATACATCTTGTTAACAGATATATGTGGGGGTAGGGTGGGGAAGAGAACACTACCCATCAGGAAAACAGAAGGATTTCCGTAGGAGATGGTGAATGAGCTTAGACACAAAGAAATGAGGGAATGAGGGGAGGCATGGCATGGAGGAGGGAAGATGGAGTGATGAACTCATGGAAAAGCCCTGTATCGTTAAGGAGATATGTGTAGCTGCTTTAAATGTTTTTCAAAGATCACATTGCACAGTATAACGACCATTCTCCACTGGAATTGGAATCAGCATAACATTTATTCTGCACATAAGGACAATATAAGGCCATACTAAAGAAATATAGAAAGATAGAGATAAAGCTTAACAAAGTAATAGAAATATTACTGTGTTGTCCATTCTTGAAGAGGACCAAAAATGACATCACTATGATAAAGTCAAGTTTCATTGTGTCTGACTGTGGCTGATGAGACCAATATGAGCTCGGAATGCTCTACTGCAGATTGGCACAAATAGTCCGAGTGAACATTTGGGGTGGATACTCTAAATTGGCTCATCCTGCTTTTCTTTTGAGTTTTTTCTATTCTTCTCTGTTCATAGAGCACAGCATCTTCTCTGATGAGGGCATGGCATGCTGAGCAGTCCTGTGCCAGTGTCTCCTGTGTCACTCAATCAATTCCACCAAACCAAGGAAACACTAACATCTGATCTCTTAGTATCAGTCCCCAGAGTCCCACCTGGGGAATATCCCTGGTGGAACCCCAAAGAATATAGCAATTTTTCCAGATTATATCCAGTTTCAAACAAAGAAGGAATTAGTATGGCATGATTTAGCACATGATGGGCTTGGCATCAGAGCCTAGTGACCTTTGGTTTGGTGCCAAGGTTCTCCTGACTTAGCCTAGAACATGCTGGGGCTGTGGACTGGGCCAGAGTTCAAGGGAGCAAGAAATCAGTGATTAATAAGTCAAAATGTCTGTATTCAAAAGGACACAGAATTGATTCCATATATTCTTAGAATGGTGGCCAATCCTTTAAGGAAGAGGAATTGACCATGTATAATCTGATCTTTCAGTCCTAGGAACGCAGCCCCTCTTCAAGGAGAAAGAACAGCATACATGGTCACTTAGGCCTATAAATATACTGGGAAGATCTTTTTATTTCAAGCCCACAGAAAAACTTGGCTTCACTGGAATGCCTGAAGGGAAATAAAATATAATAAACTTGGGGAGGTAGGTTGGAGTCATGAATCTGCATTTTGTCCTAAAGGCAGTGGGACTGACAGGTCTTGAATAGGGGATAGACAAGTTAGACTTGTCTCCAAGATGGAGTCTGGGATGGAAAGAGCAAGGACATTATGGGGCAAATGGCACTACTTTGATGGGGGCCATAAGACAGTAGCTGTGGTATCAAAACAATATATTGACTTGGGGAATGTATAGGGATCAATATAGACTGGAAAAAGTTGACCCTGATAAAACAGATTAGATATTCCAGATCCACCCAGTCTTCATTGGATAGATTATTTTGTACAATTCTAATGACCTTCCTCTGGTGTCTTCTATCAGAATTTACATAGACTCTTTTCCATTGTAGGCACAGTAAATACCCTGGCTTAGATTCAAGAGGTCTGCAATGTGATCTCTATCTAAAGAGAGAGGGGATCCTGGGGGTGCCCATCTGGATAGGTGGCAGATAGTAATTAGGGAGCCCAAGAGAAGAGGAAGGTTAATAGGCTCAGTGCCTCAGATGGGTGTTGGGGAACCAAGGAGGTTTGGGAAATGGTGGAAGATAAACAAGTCTTGAGCTCTGGCTCTTTGCATGCTCTAATCAGCACAACCAGGAAGGGTGTTAATGATTTGCCTTGAATCATGGATGCCTGGCATAGCCATGATACTCAGCATGGGCTGGTGGCACCTCTGGGCCCTATATTCATTACTCCCTATCAGGGAAGGAGAAGCCCCTGGCATTCCCTTTTGGCCAAGACTTAGGGTCCTTAATGTGCAGCTTCCTCCATGGAAGGAACGAAGCTTCCCTCACCAAAAAGTGCCATCTGTTTTAAAACCTGAAAGACAGTGCACCATGTGATTTAAGGGAAGTCAAGAGTTGAGCCTAGGAGAAGAGAGGGAGATACACCCAAAGGAACGACTCCCCAAGCAAACCCCACTCAAGAACCAATTTTCTCCTTCTCTGAGTCTCTCCTTTTCTTGCTCTAACTCTGTTACTCCAAATCTTTCCAAGTCTTTTCTCTGTCCCAAAAACTCCATCTGGCTTCTCTTACCAGGGTCTTCCACAAAAGTGGAAGGCTAGGGTTTTCTCACCACAAGAGTCTGTGCTGACCAGTGGACACGGTGCCCCATGCCAGTTATCCCAGAATAAAGGGCAATTGCTGAGGCTCTATTACCCAGGTAGCATTATTCCTGTTTAATGAAGAAAGAAACCAAGGATAAAGCTGTCTATGGTCATATGAAAAAATGCTCTAAATCACTATTAATAAGACAGATGCAAATCAAAACAACTCTGAGGTACCACATCACATCTATCAGCTTGGCTAACATGACAGAACAGGAAGATGATAAATATTGGAGAAGACTTGGGAGAGTTGGAACACTAATTCATTGTTGGTGGAGCTATGAGCTGATCCAACCATTCTGGAGAACAATTTGGGACTATACCCAAAGGGCTACAAAAATGTGCATACCCTTTGACCCATGAGCATCGCTTCTGGGACTGTATCCCAGAGATCATAAAAATGGGAAAGGGTTTCACATGTACAAAAATATTTATAGCAGCACTCTTTGTGGTGGCCAAAAGCTAGAAATCAAGGGAATGCCCATCAACTGAGGAATGACTGAACTAGTTGTGGTATATGAATATTATGTAATACTATTGTACTATAAGAAATGATGAACAGGAAGACTTCAGAGAGGCCTGGAAAGACCTACATGAACTGATGCTGAGTGAAAAGAGGAGAACTTTGTACACAGTTAACAACCACAGTGTTGTACGAGGAATTTTTCTGGTAGACTTAGTACTTCATTGCAATGCAAGGACTTAAAAAATTCTCAAAGGACTCTTGAGGCAAACGCCTTCCACATCCAGAGAAAGAACTATGGAAGTGGATCATAGATTGAAACAGACCATTTTCTTTTGTATTACATTTTGTTTTGTTTTATGGTTTCTCCTATTCATTTTAATTCTTCTATGCAATATGACTAAGATGAAAATGTAAAATAGGAATGTATGTGTAGAACCTATATAAGATCATATACTGTCTCAGGGAGAGAGGGGGAAAGGAGTGGGAGGGGAAAAATCTAAGATATATGGAAGTGATTGCAGAACACTGGAAACAAATAAAATAATTTAATTTAAAAAAAAAAAAGAAAGAAAGAAACCAAGGCTCAGAGAAAAGTTACTGATGGGCCTAGAGGCAGCTGATGTGGATAGAGCAATGGGCCTAGAGCCAGGAAGACCCAAGTTCAAAGTTAGCATCAGATACTTTACTAACTGTATGATCCTAGGCAAGTCACTTAATCTCTGTTTGCCCATCTGTCAAATGGGATTAATAACATTTACCTCCTAGGATTGCTATGAGAGTGAAAAGATATAATTGCAAAGCACTTAGCCCTTAGTACCTGGGAAAGAGTTAAGTGCCATATAAATGTTAGATATCATCATAATTCATTACAGACAGTGCTCTCTCTATATTAGATATGATCATTGTAAGTGCTATGTAAATGTTAGCTATTATCATAAATGATATGTAAGTATTGCCATTATTTTAAGGAGTCAGATTCAGAGCTGTAATTCAAACTCACGCTTCCTGATTCCGAGTCCGGCAGTTGTTTTTTTTCTCAATAAGATTTATTGATAACCTTTGTTTTCTATTAGTAGTAATAATTTTTCCATTCGCGGTAATTATTATTAACACTTATATAATAATAATTCGCACATATATCACTTTAAGGCTTGCAAAGTAGTTTACAAAGAGTATCTCATTTTATTCTCACAACACTGAAAGGTAGGTGCTATCATTACCGACATTTTATAAATGAGCAAACCAAGGCACACAAAGATTTTGTTTTTGTTTTTGTTTGTTTTGTTATTTTTTATAAGTGACTTGCTTAGTGTCATACAATTTGTAAGAATAGATTTGATTTCAGGTCCTCCTGACTCTCGTATCCACTGGTACCATCCAGATGCCTCATTTCTGGAAATATCTCCCTTACCCCCTTTTCCACATTGAATACTTCCTGTAACAAAGAAATATTTGCCCAAGACATTAGTCAAATCCAAAACCCCATTCACCATTCTGCCCTAGTAAACCCCTACCCCTCAGCCCAAAGGAAACAAGTTTCATTCTCTCTTCTCCAGCACAAGTGATGGTTTTTCCAGAGCTTAGAATTATGATCTTTTCATCTGCATTGCTTTGGTTCTATATTTATTTGAGTTCCGCTTATTTCCCTTTGTGTTAGTTCATACAAATCTTCCCACATTTCTATGAATTTCTCATATTGGTCATTTCTGTTGCACTGTAATAATCTATTACATTCACTTGCCAGTTTACTTAACCATTTCCTAATTTATAAGCACCATTTGGTTTCAAACTCTACGATACCACACACATTGTTGCTATGAATATTTTGAAATTTATTTGATTTTTGTTCCTGTCTGTCTTCCTTGGAGTCTTTCCTCAGTGGTAAGATTTCAGGGTAGAAAAGTATGAACAGTTTTCCAGTCTCTTTTCTTGCATCATTCTAAACTGATACCTAGAATTGTTGACCCCATTCACAGCTCCACCAGCAAATTATTTGTCTTCCCTCAGCCTCTTTAACCTGATTTCCTGCTTTGTTATCTTTGCCAAAGTAGGGCGGCAAGAGTATGAAGGGAAATGTTAATGCTGATGTAAAATACTCATTTCTCTACTTTATTGATTTGGAGCATATTTTCAAATGCTTATCTTTAACTAGCAGTTGTTTTGATAACCATTCATATTCTTTGACTGCTTATCTATTGGGTGCTTCCCCTTCTCCATAGTTTGAGAAATTATGAGATCCTGAGATTTAAAGCGGGAAGTCAAGTCAGCAAGCATTTATTAAGCCCTTTCTGCATGCCAGATGCTATGGTAAGTGCTAGGGATGTGGGAAAAACAAAAACAGGCCCTGTCCTCAAGGAGCTTACAAGCTAATGGGGGAAGCCAGCATGAAACCAAAGGAATCATTACAGGATAAAATGGAGGTAATCTCAGAGAGAAGGCAGTAGCATTAAAAGTAAGAGGGGAAGATGGGTGGGGAAAGATTTTTTATAGAAGGTAAGATTTGAGCTGAGACCAAGGAAGCCAGGAGGTGGAGATGAGGGAGAGCGTTCCATACTTGGGGGATCATCAGCCGGCCAGTGTGCACGGAAGGAACTCAGAGATCCAGGTCCCTCTTCTTACAAAGGAGGTGCATGAGGACTTGCTCAAAATCATGGTCAACATGGTCAATATTGGTCAGTAGTAAATAGTGTATCTTTTGGAGGACTGGAAGGAATCCAGGTAACCGCTCAGGCCTTCTGGCTTTCTGTCTAGTGTTTGTTCTCCTTCCCCAGGGGTCTGCTGAGATGTTTCCATGATTTTTAATTCACAAAATGTCAGAATTAAGATTAATTTAAAATTAATTAATTTTAAAGATCATCTAGTCCAATGTCCTTGTTTTACACGTAAAGAAACTGAGACCTGAAGAAGTGATCTTACATACAGTGGCTGAATGAGGACTGTGTGAGGTGAGTTAGAAAGGGTCTTAGATGCTGCTGGGGCTGCAGGGAGAGGCTAGCCACCCAGGAGACTGCCAAGCTCTTGCCAGAGACAGAAAGGGTTGCTCTAGGGACCTAATTAGTTCTCTAGCAACGGCCGGGGCTGGCAAACACTTGCTGAGTGCTTGGCCTTGGGGAGAAAGAGAAACATTTTAGGCCAATGTAGAGAGAGACTGGAACTCAGCCATGATGCTCCCCCCTATCCCCCGCCCAACACCTGGACACCTCTCCAGAGAGCCTGGGGGAGTCAGGTCACCAGACACCAGTCTCTAGGCTCAGAGTGGAAGAGAAGAACTCTTTGCTGGAGACTGCTAAATAGAGCAGGGGTCAGAGACAGCCAAGAGTTCAAAATTTGCCTCTGACATTTACTAGCTGTGTGACCTGGGGTGAATCATTTAACCTCTGCCTGCCTCAGTTTCCTCAACTGTAAATGGAGGTAATAACAGCACTTTCCTCTCAGAATTGTTAGGAAGATCTAATGAGAAAGTATTTGTAAGCACTTAGCACATAATACGTACAATATAAAGGCTTATTCCTTCCTTCCTTCCCTGGAAAAAGGAAAAAAGGCCCATTATTTTGTTTCCAGGTAGAAGATGCAGCCTTTGTCCTCAAGGAGACCTTGGTTTGAGGAAGGAGACACACTCCATCCTCAGATAAATCCAGTCCAAATTTAAGATCTTATCCAGACTCACTATGCCTTTCCATATTGGAACCTGTGAGGCAGGCGGTCTGGACATTACAGTCCCCACCTTATGGAAGAGGAAACAGAAATCAGTATAATCAAGTGATTTATCCAAGTTCACACAGAGTGCTAAATTCTCTCCCTCCTTCCCTCCCTTCTACCCCTTCCTGAGGCAGTAAGCAATTTTATATTGGTTACACAGTTTTACAGTCATACAAAACACATTTATATATTAGTCATGTTGTGAAAGAAAACACAGACCCTCCCCAATAAAAACACCAAGAAAAATAAAATTTGAACAAGAACTCTGATCTGTATTCAGACTCCATCAGTTCCTTCTCTGGAGTTGGATAGCATGTTTCATCATGAGTCCTTCAGAAATGTCTTCAATTATGGTAATGCTGAGAATAGCTAAGTCATCCACAGCTGATCAGAATTCAGTTGTTGATTATTGTGTGCAGTGTTCTGATCACTTCATTTTGCATCAGTTTATATAAGTCTTCCCAGGTTTTTCTGAAAGTATCCCACTTGTGATTTCTTATAGCACAATAGTGCTCCATCACAATCATATACCACAACCTGTTCAGCCATCCCCTAAGTGTTCCCACCAATTTCCTCAATTTCCAATTCTTTTCCTCCACAAAAAAGAGCTGCAATAAATATTTTGTATATAAAGGTCTTTTCTTTTTTAAAAATCTCTTTAGGACACAGACCTGGAAGAGGTATTGCTGGATCAAAAGGTCTGCATGGTTTTATAACCCTACAGGCATAGTTCCAAATTGTTTTCCTTCTGGAATGACTTGGATTAGTTCGCACCTCCATCAACAGTGTGTTAGCATGGGATACACTTTTAAATTGAATCTGCATTATTAAATACATCACTTTAAGACTAGGCAATCAATATAACAACAAATCATGCACTGATATGTATTCAAGGCAAATTAAGCAGAACCAGGAAAACATACACAATGACCACAATAATACATTACTGTTATAAAGAAGAAGAGAGGGAGAAAATGATACTTGTGTTGATTTCTAAAGGGGAAATTTTCCACTGAAAATTTAACTGTCAATTCTCATATGCCTGTGAGAGCTGGCTACAACACACAAAATGCTCCTAACTCTCAGTCCTGTGATATATGCTTGGTATAGGACGCCTTCTTGACAATTAAACTTTCAACGAGTGACCTTACAGAGAAAGCTGGTCCAGGATGGAAAGGAGAGCACAGCCTGATCAGGGAAAATGGAATCCTTCATTCTACCCATGACTTGCCCAATAGAAGCTCAGTGGTTCTTTGGTCAGGAGACATAGGTTTTAGAAGAGAAAGGGACCTTAAAGAGTATCTAGTATGATCCCCTCATTTAAAAATCTATATAATGTTATCTTTTTGTTTGGAGTCACTTTAATTTCTGAAAATATCTTTCCCCTTTCCTCTACCCAGAGAGCCATTCCCTAAAAGAAAAATAACATGTTTTTAAAAATTATTTCAATAAAAGTAGACACCACATCAACAGAGTCTGGCAACATATGCAGTATTTCACATCCGCAGTCCCCCACCTCTGCAAAGAAGGGAGAAAGGGACATTTTTTTCATCTCTTCTCCAAGGCCAAGTTTGGTCTTGTATCAGGTCATATAACTCTGTATCAGTTCATGTAAGTCTTCTGGTGTTTCCCTGAATCCTTCATATTCATTGGTTCTTACTGTTAAGAAAGATTCCATTATTACATTCATATAATATCATTTGTTTAACCATTCTTTTTCTTTTATATGATGTTTTGGAAGGGGAAGGGGGAAATTGAACTTAAACATTAAGTTAAACAAACATTTCCATATACACAGTAAAAGAGAAAAACAAGGTTGCATATGACATTTCTAAACACTGGAAATTTGCTTTTCTTTGAAATACATAATAAATTCAATTCTTCACTTTCAAAGCTGTCCTGCTTGTCTGTGATTTTTTTTCTGGTTTTCCCTTTTATTCACTTCTATGCATTTTAAAGAATGTTTCTATGACTTTCCTTTCTTCTTCCTCTCTTCTTTCCCCTACTTCCTTCCTTCCTTCCTTTCTTTTCTTCCTTCCTTCTTTCTTTCTTTTCCTTTTATCTTCCTTCCAAAGCCCCCAACCCAGGAAAAAGACAAAGACAACATGATAAATATGCATAATCAAACAAAAAAATTCCCACACTGGCTGTGACCTATATATATATATATATATATATATATATATATATATATATATATATATCTCATTCTGTAATTTTAAGTTTGCAGGAAATGGATTGTATGCTTTAGCTTCAGTCCCCTGGAATCATAAGTCTGTGAAAGTTATTTTTTCTTTACAATGCTTTTATTATATGAATTATTCTCCTGGTCCTCCTTGATAATTCTGCATCAGTTCATAAGGCTTCTCAAGTTTCTCTGAAGGCATCCCTTTTGTCACTTCTTAAAATGCACATTCATATGCCATAGTTTGTTCAGCAAATCCCTAATATATGTGCATCTCCCCCATATTCCAGTTCTTTGCTATAACAAGAGTGACTGTAAATATTTTTGTATTGCACTATATATTCTTTCTTTGATCTTTTAGTGTACAGGCTTACTGACACGGTATTGTTAGGTTAATGGGTATGTATAGTTTAATGACTTTTTGATCACAGTTCCAAATTTCTTTCCAGAATAGATGAAACAGTTCAGAGCTCCACCAATAATGTATGCCTGTTTTCCTATACTCTCTCCAACAATTATCATTTTCCTTTTTTATCATCTTTGCCAATCTGATGAGTGTAAAGTAGAACCTCTGAGTTGTTTTAATTTTCATTTCTCTGATTATTAGTGATTTAGAGCACTTTTTTCATGTGCCTGTTCAGAGTTCATATTTTTTCCTGTGGAAATTGCCTGTTTATATCCTTTTGCCATTTACTTATTGGGAAATGGTTCTTGGTTTTAGGAAATCCAGTTTATATGTATTAGATATGAGTCCTTCATCAGATAAGTTTATTACAAAGGGTTTTTTTTGTTGTTTAATTGTTTCCCTTCTAATTTTGACTGCAATGGTTTTGGTGGTATAAAAGTTTTTTTTTCATTTTATGTAATCAAAATTGGTGATTTTTGTCATCTGTATTCCTCTCTATCCCTTGTTTAGTTCTTTTCCTATCCTTAGATCTAAAAGTCATTTTTCTCCCATGTTCTACCTGTTTATTTTGCATTCTTTTTCAACTAAGTCCTATAAACCCACTTGGAATACATCTCCATATGTGTTGTAATTGTTGGCCTGTACCTAAACTCTGCCAGACTGCTTTCTGGTTTTTCCAGTAGTTTTTGTTGAATAGTGAGTTCTTACCCCAGTACAGTACCCCAGTACCCCAGTCATTGAGCATAATAAAGATTATGCTACTATATTTGAATCTGTATGTTATGTCTGTCTACTCATAGACCTTTCTCTTTTTAAAACTAATACCAAAGAATTTTGCCGATTGCAGCTTTATGCTATGGTTTGAATGTGATACTACTGAAGTAGCATGGGAAGCAGGCAGTGGATAGAACGCTTGGCCAGCAGTCAGGCCTCATACCCTAGGCAAGTCACTTAACCCTGTTTACCTCAGTTTCCTCATCTGTAAAATGATCTAGAGAAACAGTAAACCACTCCAGTATCTCTGTAAAGAAAACCCCAAATGGGGTCATGAAGAGTTGGACACAACTGACATGAATCAACAAAACAAAACTATTAGGGCCATTTTCTTCTCAGTTTTTCCCATATTTATCTCAAGATAAAGTCAAATTCATAGGTATTCTTCAGAAGAGAGAGAGAGAAAAGAATTCCAACGTTGTGCAGAGGCTGGAAGCATGTGCTTGAGAACTGTGATTCATGGTATAGTCAACATAAAGTGTATGAACCACCATCAGGATGCCATGGATTAGATGAGAATGGGTCTCATAGCAGTTATGGCTGTCTGAGTAGCAGGAATAGGTCCCCTACTCACAACAGGGCAACCTTACTGGGATAGAAGAGTTGATATGTATGCACAAAGAGAAGATTCAGCGGCTAGAGAAATCACTGATGTGTGGGAAATTGAGACTCAGGTTGAGCTGGACCAAGATAAGGCAGATCTTGATAAATGCATTTGAATTTTGATGGCTTCCTTTTGGACTCCTGTTCAGTCTTCTCTTTCCCCCAGAACTAAGCAAACTTAAATGAAGGGAACAGGGAAGGCAGCTCTTGAAATCCTGAACAGTCTTTTGTCTTAATGGCCTTGAGGTTTATCTGAAAGGAGATCTTGGGGTATATTCAGGCATGCCTCAGGAGGAATCAGATAATCTTCTGCTTTCTCTTCCGTTTCCTGGACAAGAGAAGAATTATCCTTGTTCTGTATCTTTATTGCTTCACTGATGAAGATTTTGCTTTGTCAAGTTCCTGGCTTCCTTCACTTACCTGAGCTATATACCTTTCTTTTTATTAACTCCAAGACTAGATTCAAATAGAGAGATTATACAAATGCAGAAGGAAGTTGGGGGGTAACAAATGAAGAATTAATTCTTTAGTGAAAAGATTTGTGCATCATTTGGTTCTCTCCAGGTAACCACATATATTGAACAAATGTTCACCAGAAAGAGGCACTGACCCATGCAGAAATATACATGTCAGGACCTGGAAGGAGATCTACTCTTCCCTGAGACCCTCTGTGGTCCTTTGTTCTCAAAGAGGACCAGTGAAATCACCCTAGCGCTGTCTCACCTTCTCCCCAATCTCCCTTTAGAAAAAGAAACTAACACCAGATATACAGAGTAAGAAAGATGAGCCTCAGCAAAAGGCAAGAGAGGAGGATGAAGCAGGCACAAGGAGACAGAGACCCATGGTCCACACCATCTACCCAACCCCAAAGAGAAAGAAAGATTGAAAGAGCAGGGAACCGTGTATGGAGGAAGAACCCACACCTATCCTTCCAATAGTATTGTGACTGATGTGGACTGTGTAGATCCTGAGGGAAGGCAGGGCTAAAAGAACGGTTGCTAGATACCTCTTTCCCCCATGGGTTACCTCAACTCCAGAGTGGTTCTGGAAACACTATATTCCCTAAGGGTGGTGGGATTTACCAGAAAGGAGAATTGTCTTAAGTATTTATTGACTCAGGTACAGGTTTTTTGTATCACCGGTTGCGTTGAGTGGAACATCCTCTTTTGATGTTTTGTTACCCTGAGGTCTTGCATGGGAATGAAAGGCCAGTCAATCGATATACATTAATAAACACC
Organism: Potorous gilbertii; assembly: GCA_028658325.1. Taxonomy (NCBI): domain Eukaryota; kingdom Metazoa; phylum Chordata; class Mammalia; order Diprotodontia; family Potoroidae; genus Potorous; species Potorous gilbertii. The sequence goes on from CM053773.1 coordinate 176,267,938, forward strand.
TACTATGTGCCAGGCATTGTTGCTAAGCTTTGGAGCACTGCGCTAAATGCTAGGTCCTTCTTAGACAATGACAAATTATGATATTCCCTGAAGAAAATTTGCATGGGAGCTTGACCTAGTTATTGTTTTTTTTATCTTATTTTAATCAATATCTTCAATTCAAATATAGTCTTCTATTCCTCCCCAACCAGTGAGTCATCCCTTTTAGTGATGTTTTTTTACAGAGAAAAATACCCCACACAGTTCAACAAAATCAACTCATATAACAACCCAGACTGACAGTGTATACACTACCATATAGACCCCAGGCTCCAAGCTCTGCAAAGAAGGGAGGAAGATATATTCTTTTAACTCTTTTCCAGGGCTACATTTCTTTTTACACACCACTTTCAATTTTCATTGTTGTTACCACTCACAGCAAATCAGTGTAGGTTTTGAGAGATGTTGTTAAATATTCTTAAACATTTACTGGCTTGCACATATACATGATTATACACTTTTAACAAAAAAGACATCATTTTATAAAATTTTCAGAGGATACGCTGTATTTTGGTGTTTACAAAAGCCTACTTCAACCCAGATATAATAAAAAATGGTAAAAAAGGAAATCAAACTTTCCCTTCTCTCAGAGTAAAAATCTGGTCCAATCAGGACTCCTAACATAGATAGGGGCTGTAGAGTTGAATGGAAATTATTCCCTTACTCCCTTACTTCAGGTGAGAAACTAAACCATTCTGGGAAAAAATTCTTCTGGGCCCCAATAACAACGCCACTTGAAGTTTCTACAAGGATCCCTTCAACATATAAAACAATCCAACTGGAGGTAAGGGAAGAATATTTTAAATGGGCTCTTGAAGCCCATAGGATTCCCAAGGTTTTCCCAGTGGACCCCTGGAACTCATTGCAAATGGAGATCTAAACTCACCTTTCACTATAACGGCAGGTTAATTTAAGGCCTTCCAAAAAGGTATTAAGTAGTTGGGGTTAGTTCCTCATGGTGCCTAGGCTAATGGGTAAACCTTATCCTAGGTATCTGCGGTCTATATGGATCTCAGGCAACTGTCCATACTCATCATACAATAAGGCAAGCAGTTTAGATTGGATTAACAGTAAAGGAAAAGAAATGATCATCGATGAGTTCCCTCAGTCTACTGTAGGAGAATTGCCAGGTACTAGTTTTCTAAAGATACAACATTCATAGTACTCACATCAGCTTCTGCAGTCATAATGGTCACAGTAATACAAAAGACATCAGTACATAAGCTTTCAACCATGCAAAAATTATCTCAAAGCAACTGGCCCAACTTCTAATAGCAATGGTTCAGGTAATTATGTTAGTTCCACATATCTCTTGGATATCACACCTTGTTAGAGATATTTGATGCAATTTCCCCCCAGATAATGGCTTTCATTCTTATCATAACCACATGGATTTTATTAATGCAAACGTTTTTTTTTAACTGATGTAGGTAACACTACTTAATCTTTTGTAATCATTTCTATCCTGTCTATATTTGTGAAAAATAGGCAATAAAGTCTCTTCTAATTTCTTTTTGCTATGGTGTGCACCCACAATTTTTCAGTGGTTCATGGGAATGGGGTAAGGGTTACAAATTAATTAGAGGTATTGGGCAATCTGGAATATCTCACTGTATTTCAGAAGGAATTGGATGAACTTGAGACATACCTGAGAGATTTTTATTGACTTGAAATTATGGACCTAAAACTGTAGCTTAATAAATGTCACTTTTTCTCATCAACTATGGGTCATTTATATGAATCATCTCATCACTTGAGAAGACAAAAGCACTTGTTACCTGGACAAGTTTAAAAAATTATTGTGAAAGAGTGATTATTTCTGAGGATATGTGATTATTGTCAGAGATTTATGGAAAAAAAGATGTCCTCATTATAAAGCCTTTCAGTGAGTCTCACCCCATGTATGTCAAGTTATATCCCATCAATAAGCATTTATTAAGCACCTACTGCATGCCAGGTGCTGGGGCTACATGCATGTGTATATAATAGGGGGAACAACCATTAAGCAGAAAAATGTATAGGAAATTCAGAAACAGTTTCTTAGACGAAAGGAATATCCTAGACTTGATCCCTTGGTACACTTTAGAGGCTGCTGGGATGGGAAATGTGGCCAAGCCTTTAAGGATCTAATTAATTGCCTCATACATGCAAGGGATTAGCCTTCACCCATTTTAGTACGCCTTTTGTGTTACACATTAATGCCAAGCTTGATGTCTTGGGAATAACCTTGTACCAGGAGAGCTCTAGCTACTCAAAGACTTACATTCACCTGCCAGGAACTCTCAGGTGGTAAGACCGACAATACCATCCATTCTTAGCTTTGGAGTGGGCCTCACTAAGAAGTTCTAAGACCATGTCTAGAATTCCTTTTTACTTATTTATTTTTTTACTTACTTTTTTTTGCACTTAATAGTATTTTGTTTTTTCCAATTACATGTAAAAATAGTTTGCAAATTTTTGTAAGACTTTGAGTTCTAAATTTTTCTTACTCCTCCCCTCCACAAGATAGCAAGTAATCTGATATAGGTTATACATGTACAATCATGCTATATATTTTATTTTCACATTAGTCATGTTGTGAAAGAAGAATCAGAACAAAAGGTTAAAATCATGAGAAAGAAAAAACAAAAACAAAAAAGTGAAAGTAGAATATTTCAATCTGCATCCAGACTCCAAAGTTTTTTCTCTGGATGTGGATAGCATTTTCCAGCATGAGTCTTTTAGAATTGTCTTGGATCATTGTATTTCTGAGAAGAGCTAAGTCTATCCGAGTTGATCATTGCACAATGTTACTGTTACTGTGTACAGTATTCTTTTTATTTTACTCATGTCACTCAGCATCAGTTCATGTTAGTCTTCCCAAGTTTTTCTGAAATCTGCCTGCTTTTCATTTCTTACAGCACAACAGTATGAACTCCTTTTTAGACATGGATCGCTATCAACCCACTGATCTGACCCGCATCAAATGACAACCTGACCAAGCTAATTAAGCGTAAATCATTTCAGCAATGTCAGCTCTATAGAATTTTGAATTCAAGTTAAGTTTGAGCCAAGGCAGGAGTTGGCAATCACCCCTGGGTTGACTGAGTTTATTTACTAGCAAGAATACTCACTAGGAATATGTGCATTTTGGTTTGAAGTTACTTCCATCCCTGAGAATTCCCAAATCCATTAGAAAATATCTTGGCTCAGTGTTTGCTAGTGGGCATCTCACAAAATGTTGGAACACTTAGTTGAATGATTGGCTTTCAGTGATGTGACAGCTGAATCGGAGTCTGCTGATATTAAGGATTCTTATCAGACCTTGATCCAGTTCTAGGGTCTATCGGCATCCCCAGGACAAGATAATGAAATGGGGTAGTTAAATAGATGGGTTTTTATGCAGTTTCTAGGAGCAGGGATCTGCAAAAGTCACAATCCCTGAACCAATCCGCTCTTATATTACAAAAATAATACTGAGTATTCCTTGTCCTTTAGAGAGTAGAACATATACCAGAAGTAATGACGTTCCAATTCTATAATCGATTTTTGTTGATACACAATCCTGATCAGGGGAATATATTCTCAGTCACTTCTGTTCCTTGTTCATCTTTCTGTTATTGTTGAAGGAGGGTACTGTTATTCTTTTTCCTTACTTGTACACCAAGCCAAATTAAATAAGGCTTAGTAAGGCATTTTGGCCAGATATAATTATTTTAGATCACAAGACTATGTCAGCCACTGTCACAAATATGGTGGTACCCTTTGAAAATGGACAATTCTAGATTGCCAGAGCCAGGGGAAAAAAATCTGTCAGTTAGTCATTTAGCATATAGCCCAAGAAAATTTAAAGTTCTACTATGATGCTTTGATTGGGGTAGAGTTCTTGGAAGGGTAGGACCCTGGTATTAAACCTATGCTGTAAAGACTGAAATTAGGATGAAAACACTGTACACTAAATAGATAACTGATAGTACATGATACCATTAGGTGGAACAGAGATAATTAGATGTAGTATTTCACTAATGTGAGGCAGTGTGACAACTAGTTGCTTTATGGAGGCAGGAAAAATGTATTTTTTCCTTTTTACTAACCAATTTTCTCTTAATTGCCAAGTTTAATGTCTTTTTCTTAATCCTGATCTTTCTTGATTTCTCTGTATCACCTGCCACTGGTGACTACCTTCTCCTGAATACTGTCTCCTTTCTGGGTTGAGAATCATGTAATGCATGTGATTTCATAAACACACATAGACACACATATGTATATCCATACATATATGCTTACATACATATGATAGGAAGCAGAAATTGGCACCACCTGTTAGTGGAAGATTTGAGAAATGCTTGAAGGAGGACCAGCTCCCATCCTTCCTTCTCAGCTTCCCCCCAGCACATACCCAGGACCTTCTGCAGGAGCCCTGACCACAGCAGCACTATCTGTGACTGAGACTGTCCAAGAATGTTTTCTTGCCTCTGATGGTTGTGTTTGTTTTCTTTATTCTATAAATGAACATGTTCATAATTTAGGTCTTGTAAATCTGTGTGTTTACGGGGGATTTGATTACTGTTAAACCAAGGAATGGGTGGCATCAGACTAAATAAATTAGGGTTCCTAGATTATTTGGATGAGTGCAAGTAAGACGGATGAGAAGTCCCCCTGACATGTTGGGGAGAAGTCTAGATTTAAAGTCTGAGGCCCTGACTTTGTGGATCTGCATGACCTTTTTGGCCTCAGGGTTGTTATCTGTAAAATATGGGACAGTATGACCCTGAAGTTTCCTTTCAACTCTAAATCTAAGAGCCTGTCATTCAAGTGATATATATTCTTTGTCTTTCCTTTGGTCAGAGTTTAGCAGCCATTGACTGGTAGGAATATTGCCATAGTACACACTCCAAGCTGCCATGACATTAGAAGATTCCCCTCCTGATGAGTACACGTCCGACACTGTAGAATGAGTCCCCCTGAGCTCCTTTCACTACACTGCTCTGGCTCCCTGGAGGAAGTACAGATTAGACTGATTTTTGTTTCATGGCCTAGGACCTGTTACAGAAAACCATTCATATGGCACCAGACTTGACAAAACCAAAGACCCCTTGACTCATGGAAGGGCAATGGACCCTAGAGTCAGTGCTGGGGCTGTGGCAGGGGCAGACCCTCAGACAAGAGCAGAGAAGGTGGGGAACTCAACCAGGCAGGAGATACTAGAAATGAGTCAGACATAATAATACTGACAATAATTTAAAAATCAATCCTATTTCTATGATGCTTCCAGACTTATACAGCATCTACTCTACAGCAGTACGTAATGTAGGTAGCATTATTATGTCCATTTTATAGATGAAGAAACTGAGGAATAGAGACTCATGTCTGAACCCAGACCCATATCTTCTGGCTCTAAACTCAGGACTCTTGACACTGTACCAATACCTCCTCTGAATAAAGCTTCCTCCCTTCCGTCCCGCATCTGATTGGAGGTGGCATTACCAGATGACTTCTGGGGTTCTGTGATTCTGTGACCCCTTGAGGTTCTGGGTCTGGAATGAAGATATGGGGTGATTATGAGTAGGGGGACTGGTAGTGCAATAGGTCAACTATATATAGTGCTTCGAGGTTTGCATAGGTCTCCTACCTGTCAGGGCAGGAAGACACAAGATACTGATTAAACCAGTATTAGTGCCCAGGCCTCAGGATCATGGGCTGGATCTGTCCTGGGGAATTAGATATAAACCAGCCATGCCGCCAGGATCAGAAAATATAAATAAACAAATGAATGAAGAGATGACGAAATGAACAGAGGAATAAATGAGTGAATGAATGAATAAATAAATTAACAAACAAATAAGTACAGATACACATATTTATATACATATAGACATAGATATACATGCATGCATGTATATATGTATACGAGCTACTAGGTGGTGCTGTGGAGAGCTGGGCCTGGAGTCAGAAAGTCTCATCTTTCTGAGTTCAAATCCAGCTTTAGACACTTAGTGGCTGTGTGACCCTAGGCAAATCATTTAATCCTGTTTGCCTCAGTTTCCTCATCTGTAAAATGAGCTAGAGAAGGAAATAGCAAACCACTCCAGTAACTGTGTCAAGAAAATCCTAAATGGGGTCACAAAGAGGCAAGCATGACTGAAATGACTGAACGACAACATGTATACATATATATGATATATGTAATTTATTATATTATACGTATGTTGAATAAATGAACTAAACATCTCTGACTTTTGTTCATGTCTCTATCTTTCTTTTTCTCTATGTCACTCTTTCTGCTATCTCTGTCTCTTTTTCTCTCACTCTATTACAAGTGGGTGTTTCTGAGTATGTCTTTATCTATCTCTCTGACTTTATCCTTCTTCCTTTTTTTCTTCTCCCAGTCTCTGTCTTACCCAGAATGGGACCCCTGGGGTCAGAGGCTCTTTCCCTGCCTCAGGCCAGAAGTTCCCCAAGGGGAAAAGATGTGTCTCCTCATCCGGAGGACTGACATCTTCTCTTCAGATCAGGTATACTCTGTGGGCCAGGGTTGGGTCCTTTTCTTAGATCAGGGTTCCTTGAGGAAATCCCATGTCTTCCCCCCCCGATCAGAACTTTCCTGAGGATAAGGGCTGGGTCCTCTTCTCAGGACAGGATTCTCTGAAGGGTCCATATATCTTCCACAGACTGAGATAGGGATCACATTTCTTCCCTCAGACCCAGGAAAGAGGTTTAATATCCTATTTCCTGGAGAAGCCTCTAGGCTTACAGGATGGGATGTGGTTTCTACAAAACTGGCAGAGTCATGTTTATTCAAGAGCCATTTTATTCCTTTTGCCAAATTCTCAATGTGTCCTCTTCCTCCAAAGGAAGGCATCACTGGATAGGTCATAGAAGAGGGATGGAAGGTAGTTCTCCAGACACTGTGCCATAGGCAGAAGATGTCTCACCATAATAGCAAGAGAAATATTATGTTGCTTCTTGGTGAACTCCCATTGCATGGCTCCAGGGAAGTTTCCAGGCTGGGGTGTGCTTGTCTATAAGGAGTGGAGAATACACAATGAGAATGATGATGGGTCCTGAATATATAACCCAGATACCTATGGGACCATTTAGACCAGAGTAAGGATTTCAGGTAGAGGAAACTGGTAAGAACTGCCCTGGGCCTGATTCCATCTCCCAAGGCACTATCTGTGTTGCAGAAGTCTTTGTAGCAGCTGGAAACAGGGTGGGCAAGATGGATGATAGCAGGGTCTATAGTCATACAGTCATCACTGTGGCATTGCTTAAAAATGGATATTCTGGAGACAGATAGAATGGGGATAAGGTGAAGAAGGAAATAGTTCCCTGGGCAGTCTCTCACTTTTTATACTCTTCCTCTCAGTTCAGTTCAGTTCAATTCAAAACACTGTTTTTATTGTATAGGGAACCTTGTGTTTGAGGCTAGAGAAAACTGACTGGATAGATGACCATGGGCAAGTCTTTGTACTTTCCAGAGACTCTTTTCTTATCCATAAGATGGGGATAATAACCCTTACCTGTCTCACAGAATTGTTATGAGTAAAGTTTTTGTTGTTTTTATAAAACATAAGGTGATATGTAAATATGAGTTGTTACTTATAAACTGAGCCCTAACCTTAGGTATTGATCAGTCTCTGACTCTGACCCCAGACTGTGCCCTGATCTTGGGCAGAGGTTGAGCCCTAGCCCTGGTCCCACTCTGAGCTTTAACCTTGTTCCCCTTATGAGCTGCAGTCCTGATCCTGTTCTGGGCCTGATTCTGTTACACTGGTCTCATATTGAACCCTGGGCCTTAGTCACACATTGAGCGCTGTTTCTGAACCCTCACCCTCTTCATAAAGGACAAGAGATACTTCTCCCCTCTTAACCAGGGCAGAGGAAGTAGTTTCCTCCATGTGTTTCCATTTTTTAACCCTGTTTTTCCACCTCTTGGTCCGTTCCTTCATACTATCCCTCTCTTCCTGAAGTCATTTGTTTCTAGGAAGAATCTAAGAGATTGTTTCTTAATCAGCCATTGAGGTCTACTTGTTTCTTCCCTTTAGGATACTGGTATTTTAAAGAAAAAGCTGGGGAGGACAGCGCTGATCCCTAAGGGATGATAAGTTAGTGTTGGAATTTTAGGCACAAGGGCATGGTAGAATTTTGGCTGCCCTGATCCTTGTGCCTCTTCCATTATAGGACCCAGGGGGAGACCAACCCAGCCTGCTGTCAGCTTTTACCTGATTCCACATTCATCATCTTGGTCATGCAGAGAGTCCCCCACTGGCTACAGATACTGATATCTCTGCATTTATAGATGTCAGTAGCATTTCAGGATATTGCCTGAGTGGGTGGAGAGGGAAGGGATTTGCATTTATCATCACAGGTGTCACATCTAGAATGGATGTTAGAACAAAGCAGAGAATGTCATGGAAAAGTAGATTAGCCATTCCACCTAAGGTAAGGAGCCTAGACACGGGACAACAGAGGCCCTATTCTGAATGTTGAAAGTTTCTTCCTGGAGCCAGACCTCAGGAACCTACACATCACCACCAAAGCTTTATCCCTCACGGAGCTCCTGGTATTAAGAGCAGAAAGCCAGGTGAAAGGGAAAGGATCCTGGGATGAGGAGTCAGGAGACATGAAGTCTAGTACTGGTAATGCTATTTACTGGTTATGTGACCTTGGACAAGTTGCTACAGCATCCTAAGCTTCCTCTGTCAAACACATTTCACAGAGTTCCTGATTTCAAGTTAGAAGGAACCCCAGAGCTCATCCAGTTCAAGTATTCTCATCATACAGAGAAGGGAAAGGAAGCCCAAGAAGATAATGTGATTTTCTCTGCTTGTTTCTGTTTTGTCCTTCATCCTCGAAGAGGACCCATGACATCAGGAAGGAGATGTCATGACTTGTGAGTGAACTGGATTTGCCCCAGGTCACACGGGAATGAGCAGCACAGTCAATCAATCCACAAATCAGAAAGCATTGATTAAGCACTTAGTACATTCTGGGAGTGAAAGACAAAAATAAAACATCTCCTACCATAAAAGAGTTAATATTCTATCAATGGAAATAATGTTTGCACACCTGCATGGTACATAGCGAGGAGGATTGAAGGCAGAAGACTTGGGTTTGAATTCTGATTCAGTCACTACCTGTGTGAGCTTTAGCAAGTTACTGTGGTTAAGGGACTCAGTTTTCTCATCTGTAAAATGATCCCAAAGGTCAGTCCTAGATCTAAAGATATGATTCGGTGATCTTCAGTAAATACAAAAATATGAATGAAGTAAACAAGAAGCCATTCCAGGAGCTGTGAGCACTTACAACAGAGAGTTTAGGGGAAAGGCTTCATGTGGTATAGCTGGGCTCTGAAGGAAGCTGGGATCCCAAGAGGCAGGGGAAGGAGGAAGTACATTCCAGGCATGGGGCATAAGTTATACAAAGTGTAAAGAGAGGAGTTGGAATATTGTACATGAGGAGCAGCAGGTAGGTCAGTTTGTCAGGGTGAGTTTGGCTAAAATATAGAGTATTATGAAGGAGATGAATGTATATAATAAGCCTGGAAAGGTAATCTGATACCAGATATGTATTTTATTCTAAAAGCTATAGGGAGCTACTCAGGCTTTTTGAGCAGGGGAGTAACGTGTTTACATCTATGCTCTAGGAATATTGATTTGACAGCTGTGTAGAGAATGAATGAGAGAGAGGAGAGACTGGATTCAGGCCAATTAGGAGGCTATTGCAATAATCCAGGGGAGAGGTGATGAGGGCCAGAGTGAATGGAGGAAAGGGGATGGATGGGAGAGATGCTGGGGCGCAAAAATCAACAAACCTTGGTCCAGGGAGAGTGAAAATTTGAGGATGACCCCAAGATGGTGAGCCTGAGTAAATGACAGGGTGATGGTATCCTTAACAGACAAAGGGAAGTTTGCAAGAGAGGTAGACATAGAAAGGGGAGAAGATTATGAGTTCGGTTTCGGACATATTGAATTTCTTCCTAGTTTTTTTGCTATTATAGGAAATTCTGTTATAAATATGTTGATATATGTGTGTATATACATATATATATGTGTATATATATATATATATATATATATATATATATATATAAGAACTTTCTACGTTTGATGTGTTTAGTTATAGGTCAAATAGCAGGATCTCTAAGTCAAAGAGTATGGATATTTTAGTCAGCCATGGGACGTCAGTTTAGAGAAGTCTAAAATGTAGCTGGTTGTCTCTGACTAAAGCTTGGGAGAAAAACTAAGGTAAGATATATCGGTCTAGGAGTAGTCTGCACAGAGATGATAATTGAATGTATGGGAGTTGATGATGTCACTGAACAGGAGAATGTATAAAGAGGAGAGACCAAGACCAAGGAAAAGCCTTTGGGACTACATTCATAATCAGGTGAATCCAGAATTAGATCACGGATGATAATACAGCAAAAGAGATTGAGAAGATGCTTGCTTCCTCTAGGAAGAGAACCAAGGGAAAGCAGTGTCATGAATATTCAAAGAGGCAAATTATATTCTAAAACAATAATCACCAAAAACATTTTGCATAATACCAGCTACAAAATGGAAAATTGACCAATTGAGCAGATTAGATTGTTACTGTTGCAGTTTGTGCTTTGTTCTAGAAAAGGATCATGACATCAGGGAGGTTCTGCCATGACTTGCAAGTAAATTGGATTTAAGTGAGGGAGGGTTATGCAAAGTTACCAGCCTCACTTTATCCTCTGGAGCCATCTGGGTCCAGTGGTGAGATATAGATCAGGAGGTGATGACCTAGGATGCAATGGGAGACCGTGACCTTTTTAGACTCAGGTTCAGTTTGACTGAAGCAATACCCATTCAGCAATTAAGGCTAGGTAAGAAATGAGGTAAAGATCAGATTAGATAAAGAAGAAAAAAACAATTAAATTGAATAATCTAGTGTTTGGCAAACCTCAAAAGGTAAATTGCTTGGGGAATTTCTAATTTTATTATGAGGTATATGTGTGTAGAGATATATATATATATTTATTACATATAACATATGTAGATATATGTATATATGTAGATAGATATAGATATGTGAATTGTATAGCATACATATACATACATATATATGTATAATGTATATATATCATGTATACATGTGTCTATATCTATGCCTATGTCTATATCTATATTGATATCTTTATCTATGTCTATGTCTGTACATCTGTACCTAGAGACAGAAGGAAAGGTCCCATATACGCCAACATTTATAGCAACCTTTTCTGTAACAGCAAAGAACTGGGGACAAAGTAGGTGCCCATTAATTGGGACTGTGGCTAAACAAATTTAGTCCAGGAGTCCGATGGACTATTTCTCTGCTATAATGTGTGATGAATACCATACTTTGTACAAAGAAGACTCTGATGAAACGTTACGCAGTGAAAGCAGAATCTCATCATAATAGTTCCAATGACTATAGCAAAGCAAATGGAAGCAGCAACAAGAGTTGGGCTATGTTGGACCTTGAAGAAGAGATGAGAAAATGTACTTCCCCTTCACTTTTTTGCATAGGTGGGGGACTGCAGGTGGGAAACACTATATACTGCCAGATATGGTACCTGTGTTAGTTTTGTCAATTTTTAAAAATATTTTCCCCCTCTATTTTTTTTTTTGGCTGTAGGGAGTAGCTCTCTGAGTAGGAGTGAGAAAGATATACATAAAAATAGATAAATAGAGAGATCAAGGTGATAAAAGATATTTTTAAAAGTACAAAAAAGAGGGAGAATCAAGGAAAGATTCTCTGGCTCCAGATCTAATACCCTTTCCCACTATACCACAACTACCCTGTCTTCTTTGTCTCCCAGGAGAAATGAAAAAGTGTCTGTAAAGATTCAAAGGGTTGCTGTGGTGTTGATTACTAACAGATTGCACTGGTTGGGTCCAGGATTGGAGTCTACAAGCTCAGGAAGGGATAAAGAAGGGAAATTTTGAGTCTTGGGATTTCCTTGGGAGCTGGAAGCAATGCCCCAAACTTCCTAACCATCAGAATTACCCTAAAGTGGAATGAAACAGGGATTACAGACATAGGGTAAAACAGCATAGGGGCTATAGGATTTAGAGCAAGAAAATCTGTTAGGTGTTATCTGCCCATGGGCTGGGGAGCATTTTCCTTGCTGTTGCTGCCCAGGTACACTGGGGATCATTGTCTTCCCTACCAGACCCTAAGTACCAGCTGGTCTTTCCATTTGCCACGAAGGTAAGCTCTCCTTCATTGTTTCCTTTTATTAGAATGTGAATTCATTGTAGCAAGGACTGCCTTGCTTTTCTGTTTTAATCATCTATTTTAATCTATTTTTTATTTGATCATAACTTAGCACAGGCCTTGTCCATTCTGTTTGTTAGAACCCCTTCACTTGACATATAAGGATCCTGAACTAAGGTCACACAGTCGATCAGCAGCAGAGCTGCCTTGAAACCCAAGTACTCAGACTTCAAATCCACTGCTGTTTCCATTCTATCAGATTGACAGATATGTGTGTGGTCCTAACGTTGAATTTTAGGATGTGGGCATACTGTATATGGAAGGCTGGGTCAGCCCTTTGCACTCCCTCCTGACACCTACCCTGACCCCTGCCTTATCCTGTGCCACAATGTGGCCCTCACTAACAGCACATCCCAGAGGGAATCCATCTTCAGGGCATAAACCCAGGAGCTCAGCAGCTGAGGACCCGACCTCAACCTCAGGGCTCTTATCCTTCCCTTTCTCTCCGATGGGTGGGATAAAATTGGTTTTCCGAGTCCCGACAGCTGTGGCAATCCCCTTACTAATTCATAGGCCCAATGAATAAGGCTAGTAGCCAGTCTGGGCTTGCTAACTCAGTGTCAGCCAATGGGCAATAAGGAGTGCCCCCCTAGCTAAGTCAGAAAATAAGATTTGTTCCCGGAGTGATCTTGTTCTGAGAGGGGAAACATGACTTCTGCTATCAGGGAATCCTGAGACAGGATGTCAGGGAGCTTCTGGTCTGGAAAGGGAGATTGGGTTCTGTACCCAGGAATTTCCCAAGTTCATGACTTCTTGCTCTTCTCGTTGCCAAATATTGTCATTTCTGCCCCCCACATCCCTCACCTCCCTTCTCCCCATTCATAGAACTACTTCCTTATTCATGGCCTTATTTTTTCTTGCTTGGACTCTTGCTAATTGGTTCCTACCATAAGTCTCTCTCAGTTCCAAACCACCACCACACATAGAGCAACTAAAATGATTTATTTTTCAAAGTGCAAATCTGACTACTCAATAAAATCCATGCTACCCCTCAGAATAAAACATAAATTCCTCTGTTTAGCTTTTATAGGTTTTCACAGCCTGGCTCCATCGTACCTTTCCAATCTCATTGTACATTCGTTCTTTCTATACACAAATCTACCCTCTACATAGAATCCTTCTTGGTCCTGCTTAAACAACTTATATTTATTTTGTGTTAATTCTGTATATATTTATTCTAAAAGGCAGTATGACAGTGGATAGAGAGCTGGCCCTGAAAGGAGGAAGATATAGTTTCAAGTCCTGCCTCTGACACATCCATAGAAGTGTGACTCTTAATCAAGTCACTTAATCTCAGCACTCAATGTAATGTTCCGAGAAGGTGATAACCTACATTAGTAGGGCAAGTTTCCTCATTCAGGAATTTCCTGAATCTTAGGTCCATTTGCTTTACTCTACATATATTATCAGTAGCATTTGAAAGACCACTGACAATGGAAAATGAGAGAAGAGCAAATGTCCCACCCCCCAAAAAAAGAACAAAATAGAATCTGTCAACCTATGTGAGTATGCTTGGCTTTGATTCCTGGAAAAATTCTAGAATGACTCATTAAGGAGATAGTTGGTGGATCTCCAGAAAGGGAATGTTGTTCATCCTTTGGTATGGAAGGGAACCAAGGACATCAGGAAGGTGATATCTTGACTTGCAAACAGTGATTAGAAAGGACTATATTGACTTCACTAAGAACAGGTTATGCCAGATAAACTTAATCCCCTTTGTGGAAATGATCAGTAAACTATTGGATAAAGGGTGGCTATAAATTACATGGATTTTAGCAAATCTTTTGACAAAGTATCTCATACTATTTTGTGGAGAAGATGGAAAGATATAGATTGGAAGATAATATAAGCAGATGAATTTGGAACTGGTTGGATGACTGGATCCAAGAAGTAGTTTTTACTAGTTCAATGTCCTTATGGCAGGAGGTCTTTTTTAAATGTACCCCGGAGATCTGTGTTATTGACATTTTTATCAGTGAGTCAGATGAAGGCATGAATGGCATGCTAATCAAATCTGCAGATGATGCAAAACCGAGGAACACCTAATACACGGAATGACAGATTCAGGATTCAATAGGCTAGAGCACTGAGTTGAATCTAATACAATTAAATTCATTAGGGATAAATGGAAAGTCTTACCCTTGAACATGAAAATCAACTTCACAAGTACAAAAGAGAGTCATGATTGGACAGCAATTGTTATAAAAAAAGATGTGGGGGATTTCAATGGATGGAAAATTCAATAATGGATCAGCAGTGTGCCATGGTGGCCAAAAGCTACTGTGAACTTGGACTACATTAAGAGAGGCATAAGGTACTAGGAATAACAAGGTGGTAGTACCATCGTACCCGCTCTCCCTGGGCCATAGGTAGAGTAGTTGTAGGTGTCACAATATAAGAAGAATATTAATCAACCAGAGGGTGTCCAGAGGAAAAAAAAACAGGGTGTTGAAGGGCCTTGAGTCCAAGTCATATGACGATAAGGGAAGGAACTAGAAACATTTAGCCTGGAGAAGAGAATACTGGTGAGGGGTATGGGGAGGGGAACATGAAAGCCTTCTTCAAGTATTTGAAGGTCTTATATGGAGGAGGAATTAGATTTGTTCTTCTTGGCCCCCAGAGGTCAAATCCAGATAGATATTGCAAGGAGGTAAATCAAGGCTTGATATTAGGAAAACTTTCTTAACGGACATCCCAAAGTAGAACGGACTGCCTTGAGAGATGGTGAGTTTTGTTTCCTAAAACCAAGTAGAGTAAATCTAATCCCTTTTCCCCCATGACAAACTTTAAATACTTGAAGACAGCTATCATGTTCTCCCAAAATCCAGGCTAAACATCCCTATTTCCTGTAATTGATATACATATGGCATGGTGTCCATATGTATCACTATCTGGTCCTCCCTCCTCTGGACTCTCTCTAACTCTCCAATGTCCCCCATAAAATGTGGCTTCCATTACTGAGCATAGTGCTCTGTATGTGTCTGACTGGAGTAGAATGTAGTAGGCCTATCACTGTCCTATCCTGAACATTAAACATCTAGTCTTGTTGAATGCTACTGGGCCAAGGACAAATGCCTGGGATAGTTGGTAGAGTTGTCTCTTCCAGAGGACATGGCTCTGTTATTCCTTATACTGTGAGTCCGTTCGAGAAGACTGATACTTGAAACTCATCTCAAACATTGGTACATGGAGGCCACTGGGATGTAATGAAAAGAATATCAGTTTTAGCATCAATGAAGTCTAAGTTTGAGATTGCCAAACTATGTGACCTGAGGTCAAGCTCTCTACCTTTCTGGGTCTACTTTCTCATCGATGAGATGACAGGTTGGACTAGCTCTGTTCTAAGGTCTCTGTCATTCTGAGATCCTATGAGGCTTTGAAAACATCTGGTCTTCCTCTCTGTTCCTGTTCATCCTGTTCTGTTCACCAGTAGGAATGTGAGAAGAGTCCCATAGGAGAGAGACTTGGCAAATG
The DNA here is from genome assembly GCA_028658325.1 of Potorous gilbertii. Classification (NCBI taxonomy): domain Eukaryota; kingdom Metazoa; phylum Chordata; class Mammalia; order Diprotodontia; family Potoroidae; genus Potorous; species Potorous gilbertii. Next base: position 176,283,718 of record CM053773.1, read on the forward strand.
TGTATGGCCCTCCTTACTTCCCAAGACCTTATTTTTTTTTAAAACAAAGGCTCCTTATCCAACTCTTTCCTGGGGACATCTGAGAGTAGTATTTTTCCCAAATCTCAGAAGTCATAGAATCAATCTAGAGGGAGAGTTACTGTCTCTTCTCTCCCATCCTCCCTTCTTCTGTTCTGTATTTGTTATTTCTTCCTTTCCTCCTTTCCTCCCTCCTTCTCTTCTTTCCTTCTACGCTTTCATTTTCCCTTTTGTCTTCCTTCTTTTTCTTCATTTCTTTTCTTCCTCTTTCTATATATATATATATATATATATATGTGTGTGTGTGTGTGTGTGTGTGTGTGTGTGTGTGTGTGTGTATAGGAACTGATCTAGAAAGCCCAGGATTTAATTAGAGAAAAGTGACTGATTATAAGGTGTCAAACTAATTGTAAAATTATGGCCACCTTGATGATCCCTTTATGAGTAAATTCTTCTAAAATTTTTAGAGTTTTTCAATGTCTTTGGTTTTGATATCCCCTACATTTCCCCCATATTCCTCTCTTCCCCTCCCAGAGCCATCCCTTATAACAAAGAATTTAAAAGAGAAAAAAGAAAAGGAAACAAAGATTCGATAAAATGAACCAATATACCAAAACACTGACATCCTATGCAATGTCACACACTTGTGGGGCCCCCGGCTCTGCAGAGGAGTGGGCAAAGGTATACTTGTCGATCTATTCTTTGGAGCTAGGCTTGCCCTTCCTAATTTTTTGATTGTCTGGTGCTGGCTCTTTCCATTTCCATAGTGCATTATGTATATTGTTTTCTTGACTTTTTTTCCACATCATTTTGGATCGACTCGTGTAAGTCATAAGGGTTTCTCTGTCTTTTGTCATTCAAAATATAATACTTCATTATATTTATCACAATTTGTTCAGCCATTTCCTGTGAACAAATCCTGTGATTTGGAAGAAATGCCATTGGATGAAAAATGATTAACTCTGGCTTCTCCTTGACCTTTCAGAACCACTTCAGGGTGTCTAGGAAGTGGGAGGCAAATCCAGCTCCTGGAGGGATGAAGAGGAGCCCTGTAGAAGCTGAAAAGAAGGGCAAGGGGAGGAGACTACTACAAGGAAGGAGATTGGAAGGACAAGAAGAGCATGAAAGTAGATGCTAGGTTGACTGGACCCTTCCCCCTCCCGCTCCACTCCGGGCAATAATTCTGTATTGCCCTTCTCACTTTGGACTCCTGGTGGAAGTCTGAACCCTTTCCTAGGGGAATGGGAGTGGAGTGGAGAGGAAGTTTGTTTACTTTTCTTTGTCCAAATATTTGTCTTTATAACAGTGCTAATCACAAGCCTTTGCTGGTCTGGATGGTGGTGTTGTTCGGTGGTTTTCACTTTATGTCTGACTTTTCAGGGCCCCCTTTTGGAGGGGGAGTTCATGGCAAAAATACTGGAGTGGTTTGCTATTTCCTTCTCCAACTCATTTTACAGATGAGGAAACTGAGGCAAGCAGCATTAAATGACTTGCTCAGGGTCACCTAAGTAATAAGTGTCTGGAGTCTCATTGAGAACTCAGGTCTTCCTGACTCCACCTAACTGCCCAGTCTGGATGTAGTTATCAGAAATACTGTTGAGGAACAGATCCTCCCCAGAGAAGAGTGGAAAATATTTTTAACACTAAGCTGTTTTTTTGTTGTTGTTTTCTTTTTTGCCAGAGCACTATCTTTGACTGAAGGATTCAAATTAGAGAACCTTTTATATAAATTCCCAGAGCATAGAAAGAACATTGGTACTGGGGATAGGTCAGTCATAAGATGAGAGTAGTACATAAATAGGAGTGGCTGAGCAAGCCTGCTCCCCATCCCTCCCCACTACTGCCATAGCTCCTTCTCTTTTTTTTCTCCTCTATTCTTCTCTTTCCCTTCTACCACTTTCTATTTCACCTTCCTTTGCACATTCTCCCTTTTCCCCTTTCTTCCTCAGTTCCTTCCCTTTCCCCCTCCTTCCTTCTTTCTCTCTTTCCTTCTCCCCTCTCTCATTGACTCTATCCTTTTCCTTTTCTCCTCCCTCCATTCTCTCCCTTCTCTACTCCCCAAAGAGGGGGCATCTAGGTAGTGCAGTGGATAGAGCACCAGTGCAGAAGTCAGGAGGACCTGAATTCAAATCTGGCCTCAGACACTTGACACTCAACAGCTGTGTGACCTTGGGTAGGTCACTTAACCCCAATTGCCTCATCCTGAGTCATCTCCAGTCATCCTGATGAATATCTGGTCACTGAATTCAGATGGCTCTGGAGGAGAAGTGAGGGTAGTGACTGCACAGCCCTCCCTCACTCAAAACAAAGTCAAGTGCAAGTCATGTCATTATTTCTCTGATGGCATGGTCTTCTCTGGCAATGAAGGATGAACACATACTCCCCAAAGAGCTAGCTGGAGATAAGATTGAGAATGGGAGGCTCACTAGATGGTGGAATTAGAAGGTCTGGGAGATCCCTTGAGTGGAGAAGCTGAGATGTGACCACTGATCCAATAGGTGCTGTAATCTCTAGTCTTTGTCTGGACTGTCAATCTTTCACAGCACACCTGCCCTATCTCTAAGGGTGACGAGCAAGGAAGAGGAAAGAAAGGAAGAAGAGGGTGTCCCTGCAGAAGACTCCCTTTTCCAGCATTAAAATACTCAGAGGCAGAGGAGAGGGAGAGGGGACAAACCAAGGTGAGTTTGAGCAAGGAGACTACAGCTGAGGAACTCTTCCCTAAGACAAGGGATCAATAGGGTCTAGTCCCCAGACTGACTTGCTACTTAGCTGTGTAGCAACCTTCTGATTGAGTTTTTCACTCCAGTCCATTTCATACCCAGTTGCCAAAGTGACTTTCCTGGGACACAGGTGTGACCTTGTGACCCTCCCACTCAATTAAATCCAGTGGTTTCCTATTGCCTCCAAGATAAAATATAAATTTCTCTACTTATCTTTCAAGGGGCAGCTAGGTGCTGCAGTGGATTCAAATCTGGCCTCAGACACTTAATACCTGTGCAACTCTGGGCAAGTCACTTAACCCCTACTTGTCTCAATGGGGCATCTGTAAAATGGGGACAAACTAGAATTAAAGGAAATGGCAAACCACTCCAATATTCTTGCCAATGACACAAGTCCAAGGTCATGTAGAGTTGTATACGACTGAACCCATGACCTTATTGGCACCAGGACCTGACCACTGAGTCAACTAATACGAAGAGTCATTGAACATAGAATATTGGGATTGGCAAGAACCTTAGAAAACAGAATGTCAGAGCTGGAAGAGATCTTAAGAGAATATCTCATCCAGAACCTCATTTTACAATGGTGAACTCCCAACGTGCTAATAGTTCAGCTTTTCCCAATGAGTTCTCAATACCCTTCCCTTTGTTCTCCCATTCTCCACACTCATTCTTCCTAATACTTCTTGCCCAATAAAGACTGATTCAATAATAGAGGCATTTCTATATATTCAAGTTGTTTATTTTGATCTTGGTAATAAAATCTAGAGGAAGGGAGGAAAGAAAGGAACTGAGGCCTAATTAGAACTTTTATAGTCACTCCCAGCAATTTTTTCCCCAAAGGGGCAGGTAGAGGTCACCTGAGAAAGAGTATCTGTACTGGGTTCTCCATCTTGACAACTCCATTCTATCCCTCTCCCTCAGGTAAAACCTGGTATGAGTAAGAGACTCAGGTTTGCCCTCCATGTAGAAGAAGGCTGAGAAGACTCAGAAAACTATGACCACCTCTGTTCATTCCTCTCCCTATATTAGCTGCCCTGAAACTATTTGCTGGGAGTAGAAAAGACCTCAAAAGAGGACCCTCCCTACTAATGCTACTCCCTATTGCATCAAATATAATAAGTATGTCTTAGGTCTTGGGGAGTGACAGTCTCTTTAGGGCTACCTTTTTACCTCCACAAATTTACCTTGGGGCTCTAGATTCAAGTTACTCTTCATAGGCTCACTCCTTTAGCAACTCTTTTCTCTTAGCTCCAGCTGTTGCTATTGACAAATAATTGAGATATCATGCTTAGTAGAACAAAACAGTTTAATTGTATTGAGACAAGTATGTTCCTGTCAAGCTTTCAAACAAACATTGCATCATCGTATCAAACCCAGCAACCTGATTGGAGGTGCTAAGAAACTGACAGAAAAAGAATGGAAAATTTTATACAGACAGCCATGCAAGAAAGAATTTCTTCACAGATGTCTAATCATTGGGATTCCTGTGACAGCTCAAGATTCATGCCAGGTTACTTTAGCAGACTGATGAGAGATCAGAAATCAGCTGCATTTCTCTCATTAGAATTGAATGAGACACCCTGCTAAGACTCCCTTTGAGATCTGAAAGCTGCAGGGAGATGTATCAGCCAAGTGAACTCTCTCAATCATCTGCTTCACTTGCACAGGAAAACAAAATTCTTCTGGATATTGTCAAACATCAAATACCATATGTCAAGATAAAAGGGGTATATGATTTATTTTTTTCAAATTTATTTATTTGTTTTCAATTTTCAACCATAACTTTCATAAAATTGAAATTTTCTTTCCTTCCCTCCCCAAGACAGTATGCAATCTTATATGATAGGCTTTACATATATATTCTTATTAAATACATTTCAAATGAGTTATGCTGCATAGAAGAATTGAAATGAATGGGAGAAAACATGAGTAAAACTAAGCAAAACCGAACATAACATAAGAGAAAATAGTCTGCTTCATTCTGTGTTTCAACTCCATAGTTCTTTCTCTGGATATGGATGGCACTTTGCATCATGAGTTCTTTGAAAATTGGTACATGATTTAGACATAAAGGCTGATACCATAAGCAAATTAGGAGAGCAAGGAATAGTTTGCCTGTCAGATCTATGGAAAAGGGGAAAATTTATGATCAAATAAGAGATATGGAACATTATTAGATGTAAAATGCATAATTTTGACTATATTAAATTTAAAAGTTTTTGCACAAATAAAACCAATGCAGCCAAGATTTAAAAGGAAGTCAGAAAGCTGGAAAACAATCTTTACATCAAGTGTCTTTGATAAAGGTCTCATTTGTCTAAGATATAGAAAATTGAGTCAAATTTATAAGAATTCAAGTCATTCCCCAACTGATAAATGGTCAAAGGATATGAATAGGTAATTCTCAGATGAAAAAATCAAAACTATCTCTAGACATATGGGAAAATGCTCTACATCACTATTAATTAGAGAAATGCAAATTAAAACAATATAAGGCACCACCTCATACATATCAGATTGCCTAATACAACAGGAGGGACATACTAGGAAGGACCTCTTAAGAACAGAAGGTGGGATTTGAGCTGAACCTTAAAGGAAGCTAAGGAGTACAAGAGGAAGAGGTGAGGAGGGAAAGCATTCCAGATGATAGAAATTATTATTTTTACTTATATTAAAAACTAATTATTAAATTAGGATTAAGGTTCTTCCTATTTCCCCATTCAGGGACCAGCCCTTCTAGGTTATTCAGTCAGTTTCTGAAGGACATAACTGTAGATGAGATTGCCTAAGTCCTCTGGGTACATGCTTTTTAATCTTGGGCAGAACTCAACCAAACATGAAGACCTTACAAACAGAATTCAATCTAGGTGAGTTCAAGCCCTTTGGAAAAACCCCTGTCCGAACCTTTCATAAGAACTTATAGAGTGGCCCACCTCATACAGGAGAAAACCAACCAGAGTGGTGGGGGTAGAGATGGATTCTTTTGTCCAGATTGCTGGAGGTGGCAGAGTCTCATGATCAAGTCAGGTTCTCAGTAGGAGGAACTGAAGACTTTTAGCCCACTTCTTCATTAACATGTCAACCCACTCATTGAAGGATAAGTAGCAATTAAGGATAAGTAGATAAGGAGGGGGAGGAGAAGACACTCCAAGAATAGGCAATAATGTAAGTAGGGAAAAATGAATCCTGTATGGGCCAATGTCCAGGCCAACACATGATGTTTTAACTGTGGGTATTCCTCAAGACACTGTCCTGTGTCCTTTTCCTTTCTCCCTCTCTACTCCTTTACTTGATGATCTCATCAACCCTCAAGGATTCAGTTAACACCTCTGTGCAGATATTTCTCAATTCAATTGATCCAGCCCTAATCACTTTCCTGACTTCTAGTCTATGTTTCCAATTGCCTTTTGGCCATCTCAAACAAGATGACCAAAGACATTTTAAATTCAACACTTCTAAAACATAACTAATTATCTTCCCCTCAAACCAATCCCCCTTCTCCAAATTTCCCGATTACTTTGGAGAACACTGCCAACCTTCCAGTTATCCAGGGTTACTAACCAGGTGTTGTAAATAACTCCTCACACTTTCTCATCCCTCATATCCAAGTATTTGTCATTTGTTATTGTCAAGTCTTGCTGAGTCTACCTCTGCAACATATCTCATATGTTCTCCATTTTCCCCTTGACATTGCCACCCCCCAGTACAGATCCTTATCATCTCATTATGTGAATAGTTTGCCTTCCTGTCTCAAGTTTCTCCCCATTTCAGTTCATCTTCTACATTAGTTACTCAAGTGATCTTACTAAAGTGCAAGACTGACTATGTTACCTCCACCCACCCTCCAACTCTGTAAACTCCAGGCTCCCAATTATCTCAAATATTAATCTTATTTGCCTTTCAAAACCCTTCATAACCTGTTTCCTTTATAACTTTTTGATTTTCTTACACTATACTCCCTCCAAGTACTCTACAAACCAATGACACAGACCTCTTTGCTGTTCCTCAAAGGAGACACTCCATCTCTAAACTCCATGCATTTACACTGCCTGTCCTTCATGTCTGGATTTCTCTCCCTCCTCATTTATCCCTGCTTTCCTTGTCTTCCTTTAAATATCAGCTGACATTCGGGGGCGGAGCCAAGATGGCAGAGTAGAAAGACTCACTTTTACTAGCTCCGAGCCCACAGCCCATGGATTTCCTCTAAAAAGAACTCCTGACAAATTCTGGAACAGTGGAAGCCACGCAGCAACACAGTGAAGGAGATTTTCGTTGCAGAGAGCCCTGAAAAACCGACCCCAGGGGCCCATCCCGCCCCAAACAGGAGAGGAGCCCTCCCCTCCCCCTGCCCTGGCCACACCTCACTGAGAGGAGTGAGCAGGCTTCCGGGACCGTAATCTCCGTCGGCCGCGAAGGTCCCACCACCCACAGATGCACAGGTCAGTGAGAGAGATGGGCTGAGAGGGGAGTATCGCCGGGACTCGGACCCCCTGGGAAGCGGCCACTGTGGCAGAGGCTGAGGCAGCTTGGCCAGAGCGTCCCAGAGCAAGCAGGAGCTCCACCGCAGCTCCATTACAAAAGATCTCTGCATAAACCCCCT